>PVLD010001651.1:29212-182344 GCA_004027595.1 Dinomys branickii
AGACATATGAACCAGAAAAGCCATAAACAATACAGAAAATACAAAGTTATACAGAATATAGTAGGGAATTAGAACTGGATGTTGTATTACATAGTTATCTTCACATTAGTTAACACAAAAACATTAAAGGAAATACCAAATTATAGATAAGATAGTAGGGAATTTGCACTGGATGCTGTATAATATAAAGTTATCTTCTGTTAATACAAAAACGACTGAGGAAATACAGAATTATAGAGAACATAGAAGGGAATTAGCTCTGGATGCTGTCCTACATAATGTTACCTTCACCTTTGTTACTCAGGTTACACAGATGATGGCCCTTTTGATCAGTTTGTTTTTTCTCCTCCCTCATTTCCGTTGCCCTACCACTCAATCAGTCATCTTCCCTGTGATAATAACTGTACTCCTGGGTTTATCTATACCCCTGGACTCTCGCCTTGGGAAGAGATATAGCTGCCTCAGACTATACTATAACATACATGGGTGTATATAAACTGCCATGGTCGGAGGTGGGAAAGCACATATGGGCTGGGGATATAGCTCAGTGGAATAAGCGCTTGCCTAGCAAGCGCAGGGTCCTGAGTTCGATCCCCAGTACCGCAAAAAAAAAAAAAAAAAGAAAGAAAGCACATATGCTCACAGCGGACTGCCTGGCTCCACCCTGTCATAGTGCTATGGGTGGGGGTGGGTCCAGACCATGAGGTGCCTTGACCGGGGCCCTCAGTGGAGCAGCTACCGGGCCCACTGCGGAGCAGCAGAGGAGCAGCCACGGGGCCCACAGCGGTGCAGCCGCAGGGCCCACTGCGGATCATCCACGGGGCCCACAGCGCGGGGCCCACTGCGGATCAGCCGCAGGGCCCACAGCGGCACAGCCGCGGGGCCCACTGCGGATCATCCGCGGGGCCCACAGCGGAGCAGCCGCGGGGCCCACTGCGGATCATCCGCGGGGCCCACAGCGGAGCAGCCGCGGGGCCCACTGCGGATCATCCGCGGGGCCCACAGCGGAGCAGCCGCGGGGCCCACTGCGGAGCAGCCGCGGGGCCCACAGCGGAGCAGCCGCGGGGCCCACTGCGGATCACCCGTGGGGCCCACAGCGGAGCAGCTGCGGGGCCCACTGCGGAGCAGCCGTGGGGCCCACAGCGGCGCTTGTAGAAGACTGTAGCTCCCAGGCCCCAGCCAGTTCCCACTGTGACCTGGACCAGCATCCTCTGACTGAATGTAGGCTCCTCCCCTTCCCAACCCATACCCAGATTCCTCAAAAAACTACAAGTTCATAAAGTGGCTTAATTGAGAAAGAGCAGGAACTGGACCCTAAGATACAGGTTGAGAGAATCCAAAGAATTTTTTTTTTTTGATACCGTCAATTGAACTCAGGACCTTGCGCCTGCTAGGCATGTTCTTGTGCTGCTGAGCTATATACCGGGCCCTCCAAAGAATGTTTAAACTACATAGTCAGAAAACAAAACAAAAAACTGCCCATACCTATTACATGGGCCGGTGCCCTCCTGTGGGGTGGGCCACCTTCTCTCAAGGTGTCCACCCTTGAGAGAATCATGAAGTTCACTCTGTGAAAAAATAATGCGTACCTCATTTCTCTGAGCACCTGCCCTTCTCCGAGGTGCATCCTAAAACTGCTGCCCTGATAAACCCTTCCCATGCCTCTTACAGACATGTCCTAAAAATTCTTTTTCTGAGATAAGAGTTAGTAAGCCTAAAGCTGATTCTCCAAAGGGCAGCCTAAATTCCCTAGTTCTGCTTCAGAACCTCTCAGATCCAGCCTGGTGACAGAAAGACACCATGCAGTTAATGAGAGATTGGGGTTTTCACTTGGGGGTGAGGATCTGGAGCCAGTGTGATTATCTAAAGAAGGCCCTTTTCACAGGTCACTTAGCACATCCCACATCTCCCTGGAGCACCTAGATTGAGTTCAAAATGGTACGTTTGCTGGGCGTAGTGGCCCACATCTGTGAGCCTAGCTCTCAGGAGGCTGAGGCAGGAGGATCCCCAAGAGTTTGAGGCCAGCCTAGGCCACATAGTGAGTTCAAAGCCAGCCTGAACTAAACAGCAAGATCCTGTCTCAAAAAAAAAAAATGATATGTTTACAGCTGTAACTTTGACAAGGCCACCTCCTTAGACCTATAGATCTTTGCCCAGTTGCCCAGTGGCTTTAACAGGAGTTTAATTACTACTAAGGTTTTTAGACCTTTTTGTTGTCAATGGGTGGCTATTACGGTAACAAACTATCCCACCCCTTCCTAGGAAAGGAAGCTTCCCTTATGTCTTCTTGGATCTCAGTTAGGGACCTCGGTCTTGTGCTGACAAGCATTCAGGAGGCAGACCCAAAACCGAGACTCTGGTTATGATATATTTTGGTACACGCCTGTACTGCCAGATTCAGGGATATTGAGGCAGGAGTGTAACTGACAGGACATATAGCCAAGCCGGGTGTGGTGGTGCATGCCTGTAATCCTAGCACCCAGGGGACTGAGGCAGGAGGATCATTTGGAGACCAGCCTGGGCTACAAAGTGAACTCAAGGCCAGCCTGAACTGTGTAGTGAGACTCTGTCTAAAAAAAAAAAAAGCCAAGTGCCTGTAATCCCAGCACTCAGGAGGCTAAAGGCCAGAGGATCACTGTGAGTTCCAGACCAGCCTGGGCTACACAGCGAGACCCTGTCCCCCCAAAAAAAAGTCAAGCAAACACTACAGCATTTTGGATTGGCCGTCAGATCCTCCAGAGTTGGGGGAGCGTGGCCCAGAGTACCTGGTGCCAGCACGGCCCATGGAGGCACAATTCTGAGAGGAGCACCTGGGTGCCGCTGCGCAGCGCTGAAGCTGCTGGCTGGATCCCCTTGTACTGCTGGCCAGGACGCTGCAGCTCTGATAACGGGCTCCCCTCCGGGCCTTTCCTTCGCCCCAGCCTCCTCTCTTGTGCAGGCTCCATCCTAGTGGAGTGCCTGAGAAGGCGGCTAACCCACGGAACAAAGGCATCGTACACTTTGGCCGGATTGTTCCTTCCTGATTGAGGAGAAAAGGATGGGGAAATGTTCGCTTTTTGTTTCCTGAATAAAATGTCTCAAGATAGCAGCTTGCTGTACGCATGGACGTGTGAGACTGGTACTTCCAACCTGGATTGAGTGGGTGTGCAGGCGGGGAGCGCGGACAATTCCTCTCCCCCGTGTCAGACCGGCTTTGTTACAGACTTTGTTTGTTTGTTTGTTTGTTTGTTGTCTCTTTGATACATAGGGTCTCCCTATGCAGTTCAGGCTGGCCTTGAGCTCACTCTGTAGCCCAGGCTGGCCTCGAACTCGCAACAATCCTCCTGCCTCAGTCTCCTGAGTACAGGGATTACAGGCGTGCGCCACCATGCCCATGCCCGTGTGCCACCCTCTGTGAGAGGGTGTGGATCCTCCTGGAGCCCTGAAATCATTTCAGTTGTCTCATTTATTTCAGCCTTCACCGTCCACTCATTTGGGAGATTGCGGGCCTGATCAGTCTGCAATAACTAAGGGATAATATTACTCAATAAGATTGGCTTTCATTTCCACAAGGAGGGAAGGAGCTGATTGGAAAGAAGCCCAGAATGGCCTGGGACAGAACAGTGCAGAAGCTTCACCGGCTGATGTTCCATTTTCCTCTCCCCGCTCTTCCTTACTCACCCACCAGAACACACACGCACCTAACACAGGGAGACGGTTTGAGGTGTGAGAGGCCCCTCTGTCTCCCAGGAGCCAGCTCTGAATAAAACCTTTTTCCCTTTCACCACTTCTCCAGTGTTCTCCGGGGAACAACAGCGATAAAGACCTGAGCTCCTGGCGGAGAGGATGCTTGAGTCAGGAGTTCAAGGCCAGCCTGGGAAACATAGACCCAGTCTAAGGGGAGAAAACCCCACCAATTGTGGATTGGTCTGGTTTGTTTGGTCGTTCCACTGACTTATTAAAGCAAACGTGTCAGGGGCTGGACAGGTCTGTGATGAGGTGGGTAGCACCGCAGAGAGGGAACCCCAACCCGCAGCCCACCTTCTCTGCTCTGCGGGGAGCTGAAGAACCGGCCCGCTGCGGGCGGAGCCAGGGAGCCCTGCAGGCAGGCCGACCTCACACCTGGAGCATCGCGGTCTTATCTCTGACTTCGCCCCTCACCCATGCAGCTCCCACTGATTCCCTAGAAGGCGTGAGTCCCCCGCGGTGCCAGGTGCATCAGGTGAGCGGCTGCAGCAGACTCTGGAAGGGGCAGGCAAGGAGCCAGCCCCGGCAGGTGAAGGAGTTGGGCTAAGCACATAGGTGTAAGTCAGCGCGGAAGCACGGAAGCCGCCGTTCTGCCCTTGTGCTGGGGATGGATCGCAGCCCCTCCGCACAAGTGTTCTACAGCCTGGAACCAGTCACTGATCCTAGTCTGTTGCCTCCCACGTTTCATCATCTGCCAGAGAGGTCACAGGCACTTGTGTCCCTCCGGCTCTAAATCCAAACTCTGTGTTGGGGAAGGGGAATGGACAGCTGAAAATCAGCTTGTAAATTCTGGCCCTGCTACTATTAAAATTTCAAATACTTTTACTGGAGGGTCCTTCTCCAGACCCCTCCTGTCCAGTGATTAAAGGACAAACCCCGGGCAGCCAGGGATCTGACCAGACCTATTCAAGCTATCTCCAGAGGCAGGCATAGCCCTTGCCCTCGGCCAACTTGGGGTGGGGGTGAGAGGGCGCTACATGTTACTGCCTTGTGCCCACAGGACACCTCCTCGGTGCAAGACCCAGACAGGACCCGGGTCTGAGGGTGCCCAAGGCTGACCTGAGGAATCTATCTCACCCTTGTAGACTGTGTTAAGTGCAGGAAATCTGTCCACACAATAAGACCAAGGAATCTAGCTGAGGGCCTGGATTCCGTGATAATGCCTTGCATGAGTCCAGCTGAATACCTAGAGCTCATAACAGTGCCTCCCACGAATCCAACTGGAGGCCCAGAGCCCACGACCATGTCTCATGCAGGCCTGTTACACGGGTCTGTGCTGGGAAGGCCCCAAGGTCAGTGGTGAAATCTAGAGTCTGTCCCAGCAAGGTGAAAGATCTGTGCTAGCAGGCTGAGGGATCTGTACTAGAGCCAGGAAGTGATGCTCAGAAGAACCAGAGCTCCCGTGAAGGGTACCACAGCCATCCTCAGAGCTCCTCCTATGATCAAGATGGCCGAGTTCCCATCAGGGAAGCCAACGAAGCAAACTGCAGACCAGCAACGCACCGTCTTTCCCTCTGGAGGCAGGAAGCAGTGCTCAGAGTGAGGACCAGAGCTCCCCAAATGTGAACCGAAGCCATTTGCAGTGCCAAGGTCCCGAGCTCCTCAGAGAATGAAAATAGCCAAGTTCATCAGGAAAGCCAGCAAGATGAACTCTTCCAACAGCTTCCCCCAGCTCCAACAGCCTTTCTCCACTCCCAACAGCCATAACATTTCCTTCTCCAGTTATACCTCTTATGCTGCTGGCAACAATCCCCAGGCGGGCCTCCCACACCCAGCACCACGCTTACTCAGTTCACCTGGGGGTTATAAATTGACCACCAGATATCAATCCACTACACAGGGGCTGGGGATATAGCTCAGTGGAATAAGCACCTGCCTGGCAAGCACAAGGTCCTGAGTTCAATCCCCAGTACTGCAAAAAAAAAAAAAAATGTGTAATCCACTACACAGACTTAAGTTTGCAGGTTCTGTGACTCCTGTCTCAGGAGAAGACTTTCCAGGATGCATCAGTAAGAGACACAAGAAGCGTTTATTAGACAAATATTTTATAGCACCCTCAAAAGTGGAGTGTGTGTGCTGAGAAATAAGGGGAAGCACATTATGAGCCAGAGATGGGTGTATTTAAGGGGTGTCTTCTTTTTTTTTTTTTTTTAAGGGGTGTCTTCAAGATGGGTGAGCTGGCCATGTGTGGTGACACCTGTAATCCCAGCACTCAGGAGGCTGGGGCAGGAGGATTGCCACGTGTTTGAGGCCAGCCTGGGCTACATAGTAAGTTCAAGACTATCTTGAACTACATAGTAAGACTTTGTCTCAACAATTTTTCTAAAAAAGACCATTAGAGAAAAAAATTTTTTTGAGTGAGTTCACCGAAAGGAAAAAAGGCTTGAGTAATTTTTGTGTCTCGAAGCTGCAGGTAAGTACAATTTAAAAATCTCAATTTCCTTGTCTCCTTTCTCCCTAGTTTTTATTTTTCCACCTCAATGCACAGGCCTCTCGGGTGGTCAGAGCCTCCTCTGGGAGTGCCAGGTACTTTGCATATGGCCCTGGGACCTGGGTGCGGGGATGCCAGGACGGAGCCAAGGGAGTTACTGATACACAGAGGCCTGCAGGCCACTGCCTGCTCTAGCGGGGGCATTAGGGAGTAATCGGCTACTTTCTAACCGGTATTTTCCTGGCTCCCATGGGCCCTCCAGTGTGACGAAGATGTTCATTCATTTAGTCGTTTGTAAAATATTCTTTCTTGCATTAACTTGTCAAGAATGTGTTGCACCTACACCATGGATAGGGCGTGGGGAAACGAGCGAAGAGGCGGGCATAGCCTTCACCTTCGTGGGACTTGCAGTCACCTGGGGGGCCCTGCGTGGTTACTGCACTGTGCCGACAGGACCCCCCCTCCTCGGTGCTCAGGGAAGGTTCCTGCTGGAGGTGTTGTCTGAGGCACAATTTGAAGGCTGAATGTAAGGTAAAGAAACGGAAGTGCCCCGGGCGGGGACAGCTAATGCTGTGGAGAGAGGAGAGAAGGCCTGCGGAAAGGGAGATTGTGTGGACAAGTCCCTACTGTCAGCAGGCTGGGGCTGAAGAGCTTCCCAAAGCTGAGACAAGGAATCCACCCTAAACACTGATTTTTGTCACAGGAAAAGAATTTTCAGGACATCTGTAAGAGGCAAAAGAGGGGTTTACTTGGCAGAAATTTCAGGACACACTCCAGAGTCCAAGTGCTCAGAGAAGGGAGGCACATTATGAGCAAGAGCCGAGCACATTTATGGGGCCTTGAGGGTATCTACAAAGTGGGTAATCTAGGGCTGGGAGTGGTGGCACATGCCTGTCATTCCAGCACTCAAGAGGCCGAGGCAGGAGGATTGCTGGGCTACACAGTGAGCCCAGCTTGAGCTACATAGTGAGACCCTGTCTCAGAAAAAAAAGAAAAAACAAAGAAAGAAATCAATTATGTGTAACCAACATTAGAAGCCAGGCCTGGTGGAGCACGCTTGCAATCCCGGCAGTCAGCAGGCTGAGGCAGGAGGATTGTTGGGAGTTTGAGGCCAGCCTGGGCTCCAAAGCGAGAGGCCAGCCTGAACTGCATAGCGAGACGCTGTCTCAAAAAGACAAAAAGAACTAGGAAACATAGTAAATGGTACTTACAGACAGTTCACTGAAAAGGAAGAACAAATTGCCCCATAATATATGAGATGATATTCCGCCTCAGTCATAACAAGGTGGCAAATTAAAACCACACTGATACCATTATCAGATTGGCAAAAATCCCAGTGTTTGCTAACATTGCTTGCTGGGCTGTGGATAAACAGACATTCTAATTTATTGATGGTGGGAGGATAAATCAGTACAACTCCTATAGAATATATTTGGCAACCCCTATAAAATAAATTTGGCAAAACCTACCAAAATTGCAAACATACTATTCCTACTTCTGGGAATGATTCCTACAGATTTATTTACACTCAGAAGAAACATTGTGTGTGAAAGGGCCCTTGTGTAGTCTTATTCATGATAGCAAAAGAGTGAAAGCTAATGAAGTAAAGTGTAGCACATACAATGAACTACTATGTGATAATAACAAAGAACAGGATTTTACTTTTATTTCATGGAGACAGGGTCCTGCTGTGGAGTCCATATTGGCCTTGAGCTCCTGCCCTGGTTTCCTGAGTGCTAAGGGTTACAGGTGTGCACCACCACAGCCAACCCAGTTTCACATTTTTGAAATAAAAATTTGAAAGATTTAGAACCATGTGCTTGATGTGATGCTTTTTATGTCAAAAAGCAGGAAAAGCAAGAATATATGTTAGTATTTGTGTAAAGAAACTCTGGAAGCATACACAAAATATCTATAAAAGTAGGTTCAGGAAAAAAAACTGAAAAAAAAAAGTAGGTTCAGGTTAGGGGGAGACATAGCAATGAGACTTTTCACTATAATTTTTTTTTTTTTTTGTCTTTTTGAGACAGGGTCTCGCTATGCGGTTCAGGCTGGTTGAGCTCACTTTGTAGCCCAGGCTGGCCTTGAATTCACAATGATCCTCCTGCCTCAGCCTCCCAAGTGCTGGGATTACAGGCGTGCGCCACCACGCCCAGAGACTTCAATAAACTTCTTAAAATTAAAAAAGCTGAGTGTATGCCACATGCTTGGGATCCCAAAGCTTGAAAGGCTGAGGCATGAGCATCTCTGTGAGTTCCAGGTCACTCTGGGCCATATAGTGAGTTCAAGGCCAGCCTAAATTACATAGCAAGACCCTGTCTCAAAAAAACAAAAACAAAAGAACATATGACATGAAAAAAGACCATAGCAACTAGCAAATGTTGGAGAGGATGTAGGATAACTGGAGTTCTCGTAAACATCTTGTTAAAATGGAAAGTGGTATAACTGTTGTGGAAAGCAGTCATCCAGGGTCCTTGAAAGGTAAACACACAAGCCAGGCCTGATGGCACACACCTGTAATCCCAGCACTCCGGAGGCTGAGCAGGAGGCTGAGGCAGGAGGGTCATTGCAAGCTCGAGACCAGCCTGGGCCACAAAACGAACTTAAGGCCGGCCTGAACTGTATAGTGAGACTCTGTCTCAAAAAGACACCAAGATTACTTGAGGCCCTCAGAAGAACAGAGCCCCATCTGCATCTCATCTTAATCTAGCCAGGATCCTGAGATGGGAAGGGATCTGGCCTTGCAGTACGACCCATTCAAGGTGTGAATCCTGAATGTAAACTGAACTGTCAGATTTGGGGAAACGTACATTCTTCTAGCCTTTTCAGAAAGGAATGGAAGTTTAAAGGAGGAGTTCCTAGGTCAGGTAAGAGGGAACTCGAAGAGGGGGAGCCAGTTTACGGTCAGGGATCCAACCAGGGAGGGATTGACACTCCCTAATAAAGGAGGAATCTCTAGGTTGTTTTTTGGAATATAGAGAAAGTTAAAACCAAAGTCTAAGAACTTTCCATTAGGTTCAAGGGAAGGCCAGCCTAGGCTACCATGTGAATTCAAGGCCAGCCTGAACTGCTAAGCAAGGCTTTGTCTCATAAAAAGTAAAAAAAAAAAAAAAAAAAAAATTTTAAAGCTATATAAATAAGGGCAACCTACTTGGGCCCCCCTTCTGTCCCTCTTTGGGACAGAAGTGTTCTTTCCCCCAATAAATACATTCTGCTTTTAAAAATCAATCAATCAATAAGAGCCGGGTGTGGTGGCACACGCTAGCAATCCCTGCACTCAGGAGCCTGAGGCAGGAGGATTTCCGTGATAGCCGGGGCTACACAGTAAGTTCAAGTCCAGCCTGAACTACATAGCAAGACCCTGGCTCAAGAAAAGAAAAGACAAAGAACTTTCCATTGTTACAGTTCTCTCTAGTTTCCTCTTCGCCTTCAGCAGGGAGCAACCTCGTAGAGTTTGATTGTGGCTCAGTTACACAGCATCGGCCCAGCATGCTCAAAGCCCCAGACCCAGTCTCCAGAGCTGCTGTAAATACACGCAACATCCTTGTGTAGGCACAAAGGAGGGAATTCACACCTGTGTCGCCCTGTGATTAGAGCTGTATTTCATCCAGAGGAGCCACTGGCAGTTCCAGGCTGAGTCTAGCTACCAAGTGAAAGGCTTCAAGACAACGCGGAACTGAGGGTCAAGCAGAAGACCTGGGGCGGGCATGAGACCAACCTGGCGGCCCGCTCATGTTCCTCAAGTACTAATGTGAGGGGCCCTTTAAGAAAAAGGAACATGCCGACCCCTGGATTTCATATATGTTATCTTTTTTATTTTAATTTTTTCAGTGCTGGGGATTGAACCTAAGGAGCGCTGAGCTACACCTTTGTGAGTTTCCCAGACTGGTCTCCCAGTCTCCCACTTGCGGGCTTCCCGCTTCAGCCCCACAGGTAGCTGGGGTTACAGCCGTGTGCTACTAGTCCCCATGCATGACATCATTTCACACTCACAGAACCTCCAAGGGAAGATACTTTTCCCATTTAACAAATAGGAAAGCATGGCTTAAAGAGTCTAACTCTCAGCCAGGTGTGGTGGCACACACCTGGAATCCCAGCCCTCAGGCAGGATTGTGAGCTCAAGGTCAGCCTGGGTTACTTAGGGAGACTCTCACAAAACAAAGAAGAAACAAAAAGGAGTGTAAGTGTAAGGGATCATTGCCAGACTGGAACCCAGGTCCGCAGGCCTGACTTGATCATAATGTCTCCTACTTCTGCCCGGGGAAATGGAGAAAATAGAGGCTAACGGTTGTGATCCCTCTGCCTGCCCATACACTGGGACATTCGTTATTCACTATTCTGTAGAACTTGGTATTATTTAATGCTTTCAAGCCCGTGTTGCTTTGGTATTCCATAGAAACAATAAAGATATTAAAAATAATGAAGTCTGGCCGGGGATATAGCTCTGGGGCACAAGCGCCTGCCTGGCAAGTATAAGGTCCTCAGTTTGATTCCTGGTACAAATAAAAAAAAAAAAACTGTTGAAAAAAAGACAAAAATAAATAGACAAATAAAGTCAGTGGTTCATGGAAAACATAGTGAAACATTTGTATTTTGGGCAGAACATAGGAAGACAGACTATAAAGAACTTAGGGTGCTCGGGATGGTGGCACACACCTGCGGTTCCAGCTACCCAGGAAGTTCAGGCAGGAGGATCACTTGAGTCCTCGAGTTTGAGGATGGCCTGGAAGACCCCCCACCTCTAAAGGAAAATGGATTGGATGGAAATTCAGGTTCCTTTCCTAATTCTGCTGCTCATGAGCTGCTAGTCCCCAGACAAGGCACTTGTGGATTTTAGTTTCCTTCTCTTTTTGTTTGCTCTGAGTCTGTTTTTTCATCCCAAAAATTATTTCTGCTTCATAGACTTGGTGTGAGAGTCAAAGAAGAAGATAATCATAATTACTTCTCTGTCTGTAGAACGCAACCAGCACCTTAATGAACACAAGCAATAGCACCAGACCTGCCCAAGCTGCTCTTTCGTTGCGAGAAAGGGACCCCTTGGCTCCCACCTGGGCCGGGCAGGTGAAAGGCAGAAGCCGTGGGCCTTTATCGTTGCTGCGTGGGTGGGGCTGAGCAGGCCAGTTTACATCCTCCCCTCCCCTCTCTTGTCCTCTGTCTGTGTATCTGCGCGTCAGGAATAGTTTCTCCCCCATACATTTTTGTTCCTTTGATGGAAACTTCAGACTTACTCGGGGAGAGAAAAGGTGGAAGAGGACAAAGGCCCACATTTCTTCAGCATTTCAATCAACAACCTCATTTTCTTCTAACAGTGGAAGTGAACTTCTTATGAATAATGGATGATACCCTGATGAATATGCACACAGCCTATTATGCCTGTGAGCTTCGGTAAATAATTTATGAGCTGAAATCGTCTCACCTTGTAACTGTACAAAACTAAATTAAAAAAAAAAACCCGAAGGGTAACCAAAGGGTAAACTATATTTACCCTTTGAGCTGGTGAGGTGACCTATCTGTGACAGTGACAGCAACCCAGCAATATAATTTTATGTCATGGATAAAGTTAAATAGAATAAAATACCATGTATGTATTTCGAGACAGGAAGTGGAGGTCTATTAAAAAATCAAGCATGCGTAAGCAAATGCTCCTTGCCATATATAAACTAACTGGAATCACTAGCTTTTCACCCTGTGACACTTCCCACTGTTCTTAGCACTCAGAAACCTCTTCCCTGGTCTCTCAGGGCTTCAACATGGCTGCCTAACACTGACAAATGCTTCTTGGTTTTTGAGAATCTCCTCACGGCTGAGAGATTTTCTTCCTGCTGACCAACCTGCGGTCTCGCCGCGTCATTCCTTAACTGACTCCCACTGGCCCAGCCTTATTCCCTCAGCAACCGAAGTGGGTGCCTTTAACCTGGTGAGTAGAGAGGGAAGGAGCGAGGTTGTCCTGGAGGTAAGGAAGGTGTTTGGAAAATATGCATGGGTCCTGGTAGAACTTGGTTGCTGTACCACAAGTTTTAGAAGACTTGACATGGGGTCAGTTTTCAAGCCAGGTAGGACTAAGGTCTGCCCACTTAGCTTCCACGAGCTTTCTAGGCACAGTGTTGAAAGCCTCTCACTGTCTGCAAAGCATGTGCCTTGCATGCTGGAGGCTTGGAGGGTAGCAAGTGAAAGAGGAAATGTAAGGCCTACTGGATAAAATCCTAAGAAACAGTGGCCTAAAAATCAGCAGCTACCCCAGCTATTCAAGAGGCAGGAGGACTGCAAATTGCAGGCTGGCCCGAGCAACTTAGCAAGATCTTGTCTCAAAAATAAGAAGCTGGTGTGGTGGCGCGTGCCTGTAATCCCAGCACTCAGGAGGCTGAGGCAGGAGGACTGCTATGAGTTTGAGGCCAGCCTAGGTTACACAGTGAGTTCACAGCCAGTCTGAACTATATAGAGAGACCCTGTCTCACAAAAAAAAAAAGAGAGAAGAAAAGGCGGTGGGGAGGTGTGGGAGATGTAGCTCAGCTCTCTGTGGATTCAATCTCTAGTACTAAAGAACAACAGAGAAGAAGGGGAACGCGAACACAAAGAAACAAAGCAGGGTGTGGGAGGGAGCTGGCTTCTTGAAGGAAGTAGAGCTTGGGTTTGCAGAGCGTGAAGGGACCCACATTAGTTAGAAAGAACAGAGGGCTGTAGGGCCCAGCTGGCCTGGCTGTGCCTCTCCCTGTCTTTTGCGCAGTTTTCCCTTTCGGGCCAGTTCCAGCTTGCTGTGGGCCGTGTACGCCTCCATCCGTGTGTTCAAATCCTAACCCCCATTGGATGGAGATGAGACCTTGGGAGGTGATGGAGCCCAGGGGGCGGAGCCTTCACCAATGGGATCTGCCCTTATAAGAGGGAGCCCAAGCCCGTCCTCGCCCCTCCCACCATGTGAGGCTCGCCCTCCAGGAAGTAGGAAGTGCCCCTTCCCAAGACTCAAAGTCAGCCTACAGCTTGATAGCAGAGTTCCCAGAGGTGGAAGTAAATTTCTTTGTTTATAAGCAACCTAGTCTACAGTAGTTTTTTTTGTATCCGGAATCGAACTCAGCACCTTGCGCTTGCCAGGCAGGCGCTGTGCCGCTGAGCTATCTCCCCAGCCCTTACAATATTTTTACATAGCAGACAAAGCGGAAAAAAAACACAGCCACACTGATCCACTTTCAGTTTCCTGAACCCCAGGCTCTTCCGGCCTCACCGCTGTGCTGGTGCTGCTCCTGCCGCCTGCTCCTCGTCCCACCTTCCTGACCTCCACCGCTGGGTCTCCCAGTGCTCAGAGTTTTCCCGAGACCTGCTTTCTTGTCTTCACCGTGTGTTGTGGTATATTCGTGAGTTTATTTTTTGTTCAAGGTCTGTTTACCAGGTGGACCGTAATTCCAAGAGAGCAGTCTGTTTCGGTTAGACATTTAGCACCCAGCCCAAGGTCCGGCATATAGTAGATAACACACATTTGCTGAATAAATGAAATCTCAGAAGGCGTGGGAAGGCCAGGTCTGGGGGTTCTTGCCTGTAATCCTAGCGGAAGTTCACCAGAGTTTGGGTCTGAGCTCCGTAGTGAGTTCAAGGGCATTCTGCACTGCATAGCAAGACGCTGTCTCAAAAAGCTTCTTTTAAATAAGTAAATAAATAAAAGGTATGGGGAGCCAGGCTTGGTGGTGCACACCTGTAATCCCAGCACTTGGGAGGCTGAGGCAGGAGTATCGTTGTGAGTTCAAGACCAGCCTGGGTTACAAAGTGAGCTCAAGGCCAGCCTGAACTGCATAGGGAGACTCTGTCTCGGAACAAAAAAAAAAAAAAAAAAACTGCCAAAAGGCATGGGGAATCAGAGTGAAGGAGACAAAAGAAATACGCTGGGCTGAGGATTCTGCTGAGGAGTTTTATTTGGGAAGCAAAAGGAAGCTGCTGGCAACATTTCCTCACTCACTCATGGGAATGTTTATATTGTTAGGCTTTTGTTTTGCTTTGGTCTTTTGCAGTCCTGGTTATCAAGCCCAGGTCCTGACACAAACTTATGGTACCAGGGATCAAACTCAGGACCTGGCGCTTGCCAGGCAAGCACTTATGCCACTGAGCTATACCCCCAGCCCCCCGACACAAACTTAGCAAGTACTCTGCCACCGAGCTATAACCCTCCAGCCCCATTATTGGCTTTTTAAAATCATAAAAGGAATATATATTAATTGCAAGAAGAGTGCCAGTGCTAAGTATTGGTACCAAGTACTGGTAAGGATGTAGAACAGCTAGAACTCCTGTTTCCGTAGTGACATGAACTGGTTCAAACACTTTGAAAAACTATTTAGCAGTGTCTGCAAACACTAAACATATATCCAAACCCTAAAAAATTCCATTCCTCTGTATTTGCCCAAGAAGTAAGTGCCTATATTCACACAAAAAAATCACATGTATATATTGAAATGTTGTACTATACCCAATGCATATGTATAATTACTATGTGTGACTTATAAATAAAATGTTTTGGGAGCATGGGGATGTAGATGGAGTTTTTTTTTTTTGGTCTTTTTGAGACAGGGTCTTGCTACGCAGTTCAGGCTGGCCTTGAGCTCACTTTGTAGCCCAGGCTGGTCTCAAACTTGCAATGATTCTCCTGCCTCAGCCTCCCAAATGCTGCCAAGTTCTGGGATTACAGGTGTGCACCACCATGCCCAGCAGGGGATGTAGTTCTATAAGAATACTTATAGTATGCAGGAGGCTCAGAGTGTGATCCCCCGCACCAGAGAACACACTACACACACACACACACACACACACACACACACATCAAATAGCAAAATGTGTACTTTAGTGTATGTACCTTAAACCCCAATAAAAAATGAAAGAAACAAAAATAACATATGCTCTTCAAATATTTGCACAATGCAGAAGTGTCTACAATGTAAAGATTTTCTTTTCCTTTTTTTTTTTTTGCAGTACTGGGGATCAAACTCAGGACCCTGCGCTTGCTAGGCAGGAGCTTATTCCACTGAGCTATATCCCCAGCCCTTTTGTTTTGTCTTCTTGAGACAGGGTCTTGCTGTACAGTCCAGGCTGGCCTTGAGCTCACTTTGTAGCCCAGGCTGGTCTGGAACTCACACTGATCCTCCTGCCTCAGCCTCCTGAGTCCTGGGTTTGCAGTCATGCACCACCACGCCCGGGCTAGGATTTCCTTTTCCTGAAGACCACAGTTCCCATGTTGCTGCATCCGGTCTCCTCACACCCTGTGGCTCCCTCAGACCAACCCAGTGTCCGTGTCACCCAGACCCTTTGCTCTACTTACAGTACCAAACCAAGCCACAAAGTTCTTGCAACAAAGTTCAACAGTGATACTGTGCCCTTTCACATAAAGAGCAGTAGGATGCACGAAGATGAGTAAGGCACAACCAATGCACTCAAAGAATTTATAGTCCAGAGGGAGAGACCGCAGCCTGTAGCCCAAACAACAAGCCCACGGGCTGTATGCCGTGCGTGTTTAGGCGGCCATTGCAATGGGTTTAAACTATCACATGGGTAACAATAATGTACAACTGACTATAGGGTTTGCAGTGTTCCAAGTATTTTTTCCTTCATAAGCTGGGCTTGGTGGCATATGCCTGTATTTCCCGTACTGTGGGAGGCTAAGGTAAGAGGATCACAGTTTATGGGGTGCCTATCTCAAAAGAGTATGTGGGGGGGGCTGGCATGGTGGTACACTCCTGCAATCCCGGCACTCCGGAGCCCTCACCATCCTCCTGCAGCCTCCTGTGTGTGGCACCCTGCCTGGATCTTTGTATGGTTTTGTTTCCAGACAGGGTCTTGATACGTTGCCTGGCCTGGCCTCAAATTTGAGGGCTCAAAATAATCCTGTTTTAGCCTTCCAAATGGAAATGGCTGGCATCACAGGAGTGAATGTGCCCTCCTTTTATTACTTTGTGTTTTTATTTCGGGTTTTTTTGTTGTTGTGTTGAGACAAGACCAAACTGGTCTTGAATTCACTATGTACTTCAGGTTGGCCTTAATCTTGTACTGATCCTCCTGCCTCAGCCTTCCTTGTGCGTATCCTTAATAGTAAATGAAGTTAAAGGCTAGGTATGGTGATGCATGCCCGTAATCCCAGCACTGGGGAGGCTGAGGCAAAAGGATTGTTGTGAGTTCAAGGCCAGCCTGGGCTGCAAAGTGAGCTGAAGGCCAGCTTCAACTGCATAGTGAGACCCAGTCTCAAAAAAAAAAAAAAGAAAAAGTTCAATTACTTGCCCAGACTGCTAGCGGAAGAGCTAGAACCAAAACCCAAGCATTCTGACTCTAACCCATTGGCTACCACAGCAGCCTCTCCTACAGACGATTGGGCAAGCTGACACAATGTAGCGCTGATGGCCAGGGAAATGGTACTGCTGGGCTTCGGAAGCCCAGGGCCGGTGAACAGAGCCTCTGGATGTGAGCAAGCTCCAGGCAGCCTTCAGAAAAGTGTGTGGGGTTGGCCTGCAGCCACCTGGTGGTGCTGCCCTCACTGCCCCACTGCAAGGTGTGTGTGTGTATGGGGGAGGGGGGTGTTAAGAAACTGCCTCAGTCATCAAGCCAAAGTCAAGAGTGGGAGGGGACGCTAGAGCAGGTATGGTGGCATGAACCTTTAATTCTAGCACTTGGGAAGCTGAGGCAGGAGGATTAACTCCATAGCAAGAACTTCCCCCTAAAAGAGGGGCTACACGAGGCTGACAGGAAATGTTGATGTTGGAATCCCCATTCACAGGATTTACCAAACCTCTCTTTTCCCCAATTCTTCTCTTTTTTTTTTTTTTTTTTTTTTTTTGAGACAGGGTCTCGCTATGCAGTTCAGGCTGGCCTTCAGCTCAGTTCGTAGCCCAGGCTGGTCTCGAACTCACAACGATCCTCCTGCAAGAGCCTCCCCAGTAACTGGGATTACAGGCGTGCGCCACCACACCCGGCTCACTATATAGTTGAGGCTTGGCCTCTAACTCACTTTCTAGCCCATCCTGACCTCGAACTTGCAGGCATCCTCCTGTCTCAGCTCCCGAGTGCCCGACCTTTTCCTCTCATTCGCTCTCTGTTCCTTTGGTCTTTCAGCTCCTTCTCTTCCACTCGCCCACCACTTCTCCAGCCTGCTTTCCCTCAGCCCCCGAATCTGCCCTTTCTCAGCTCTTCCCATTGTCCACTAAACAGCCGGGCACTCTGGTGCACACCTGTCATCCCACCACTGTGAAGGCTGAGGCAGGATCGCCATGAGTTCGCGGAGAGCTTGGGCTTCATAGCTGAGTCCTAGGCCAGCCTGGAGGACATCGAGTCGCTGCCTCAGGAATAAAAGAAGTCACTTAATAAAACCCCTCCCGCCATCAGGACAACCAAAGCAGAACGTTGTGCTCCACTAAACTTTGTCCTTTTTCCCCATTTTTCTTGTCTACTCGGACGAGACCAGTAGCTGTTTTTAGGCCACGGAGCCCTCAGCCTATTCTAGGGCGAAGGCAGGCGCGGAGGCGCGTTTGGGCCGCGGTCAGTTCCCCGTTGGGAGCCAGGCGCAACTCCTGCACGCCGGCTGAGCGGGGTCTGCAGGCCCCCTCCTTTCTGGCACTGGGGAGAGGACTTGAGCCTGAACTTGACTTTCGCGGGCTAGAAGGGCAGCGGACCACCAGAGGGAAGGCGGCGGCCGGAGTCCCCACCGCCGCCGCTCGGCCAAGGGCAGGCGGCGCAGGGTCCCCGGGGCGGGCTCCCGGACTCCCTTCGCACCCCCAAAATGAAACAGCGTCCGGCGGCCCCGGCCGCGCCCGCCCCGCGCCCCCTCCTGGGGACAGAGCCTCCGGGGTGTCCCCCTCCCCACGCGCGGGGCTCGGGGCGCCCTCCCTCCTCGGCAGCCCTCGCCCCCGGCGGCCGGCGCGGGCGGTGCAGCTTGCCGCAAAGCTCTTTGCATAAATTATGCTCATGACGCAGCAGCTAAAAAAACCCAAGTAGCGCAGGAGGGAGAGGGGCGGAGGGGGCGCGAGGGGGGAGAGGGCCCGGACGTGCCTGCCCGCCCTGTCCCGCGCTGCGCCGCGAGCCCCCAGCCCCGCCGCGCGGCCCAGCCCGGGGCCCGGGGCGGCGGCGGTCCCGCCCGCTCCCGGGCCGAGGCGAGCCGAGCCGAGCCGAGACGCGCCGCGCTGGCTTCTTTGTCTGCGGGCGGCGGCCGCCCCGGCTCCGGCCCCGGCCCCCTGACCCGGGCCGTCAGATGAAGCCCTGAGCCCCGCCGCCGGGCACCGGGACGCGGGCGCGGGCTCCGGTGAGTAGCGGGGTCCGGGCGGGGAGGGGTTTGCACGGAGGGGGAGGGGGCCGGGCAGGGGAGGTTTCGGGTTTGGTTAATATGCAATGCCCGTAATTAGCATAATTTATATATTTATGATAAAGAGAAAAAGGCGCGGGGCCCGGGCGGCGTGCTTTCGGGAGCGGGGCGCGCGGTGCCCACCTGGGGCCGCGGACCCAGGCCGCGCCCTCGCGCTCCCTGCCAGCCCTGGCCTCTCGGACCGAGGGAGGCGCGGCCGCCAGGTGGACCCGGGGACCCGGCAGGCCCCTCCCGGCTTCTGCCCGCGAGGCCCGGCCGGGGGGCGCCGCGCTGCGAAGCTCCGCACCGACCCCGCGGCGGCCGGCGATTCCGCCCCCCAGGGATCCGGGATGCCTGGGTCCCTGGCGGTCCGGGCCCACCCAGGCGGCCAGGGCGACCTGACACAGGCCTCCTCCCAAAGAACCTACTAGGGGGACGGGTGGGACCCGGGGTGCGAGCCTTGGTGTTGCTGGAAAGCTGGGGGAGTGATGGGAGGGTCACCGTCGAGCAGCGCGAGAGCGCTTCATAAATATTTAATCACGGTATTATTATTAATAATAGAATAATGGGACCAGTATATGCTCCCAGGGCATCCGCACCTGGCAAGGCCGAGGGAGCCCAGGGGGCCTTCTAGCGTCCACTTTAGCTTGGAGATCCCCCACTCAGCTGCCCAAAACGGGCACAGAGCGTCGGCTGCCGGACAGGGGGCCGTAAAAGCAGTCAAGCAGCCTTGCTGGGCCAGAACGGGAGGCTCTGCGCGGAGATTATAGCCTCTTCCGCTCCTCTGATTCCCTGTTCCCAGAGTAGAGGGCTGCTTGCCTGTCCCGGGCATCTCTCTTCCCCTCACCTTGGCAATCCAGGTGGCCAGCGCTGACAGGCGGAGGCCCTCGAAGGAACGGTTCCCGGATTTCCATTTTGAAGGAAGTCCTGGTGCCAAGCACTGGTGTTATCTTTGAACCTGGGACTTCCTTGCATTCCCGCTGTAGAATTTCATTCATTCCTTCCGTGGTTCAAGGAGAGCAGCCAGTAAGAGCCAGGCCCTGAACGATCCTGGTAAAGCTTTTCTTTCCTGTCCAGAGGCTTTCATTGTGCGGTGGGCAGAGAGCATAATAAACATGAGCACAAATAAGATGGTACCATTGATTGTGTGTGTATGTGTGTGTGTGTGTGTTGAGCTATTTCTTCTATTTTCTTCCTGGAGGTACTACCTGGCAGTTTTTTGTTTGTTTGCTTTTTTGAGACAGGGTCTTGCTTTGCAGCTCAGGCTGGCCTTGAGCTCACTTTGTAGCCCAGGCTCGTCTTGAACTCACAAGGATCCTCCTGCCTCAGCCTCCCGGGTGCTGGGATTACAGGCGTGCGCCACCACGCCAGGCACTACCTGGCAGTTTAGAAAAGGAGAGTTGAGGATGTGGCTCAGTGGTAGAGGTAGGAGGTTGGTAGCATGTGCAGGTCCTCACTTCAGTCCCCAGCACCACAAAGAAAGAAGAAATTTGAGCCAGATACGGTGGTGTACAACTCTAACTCCAGCACTTGGAAGACTGAGGCAGGAAGACTGCAAGATCAAGACCAATCTCAGTAACATGTCTAGACCCTATCTTAAAATACAATAAAAAAGAGGTGGGGATATAGTTCTGTGGTGCAGCACCCTGGGTTTGATTTCTAGTACTGAAACAGGTAGATAGTTACATAGATAAATAGAGGACTTACCCAGCATGTACAAGTACCTGGGTTCCATCCCCAGCGTAGCAAAACAAACAGAATTGACATTTCATGGATACCTTTTACCCTTCCTGGGATGAATCTAATTTGAGCACAAGAAAGTAGGGAGCAGAAAAAAATTAAATTTTTTTATCTGAAGAAACTAAATTTAAATCTGCCTTTATTAAGCTAGTTTTTGCTGGAGCCGGGCTGAGTGGTGCACATCTGTAATTCCAGCGCTTGGGAGGCTGAGGCAGGAGGATCACTATGAATTCAAGACCAGCCTGGATCACACAGTGAGTTCAAGGCCAGCCTGAATCCCACACAAAAAATGGAACTAGTCCTGGCTGTCAGGCTGCGGTGAGTGCTGTGGAAATGGGAGACCAGTGGCTGCTACTCCTGTCTCTTCGTCCTTCCTTGCTTGCCTTGCTTCTGGCCCTGTGAGCCTCACTGCTCTACAGACAGCTTGGCCGCCGTCCATTCACCTCTGCCCAGGGCTCCAGGATGGGGATGGGTGGATCTGGAATAGAACTGAGAGCCTCGGTTTCCATCTCCTCTGGACCCTAGGGCCAGAGCTGTCCCCACCCACCTCTGAGAAGCTCTGCTCCAGGTCAGGAGGCGGGTGGCTGTGGCGCTGACTTCTCTCTATGTCCATTTCCTCTAGGTAAAAATCGGGAGAGAGAGAAGGGCACCGTGCTGAGCGTTTCACTTCCGAGCACTTGCAGGGTCATTAGAACAACCTGCTTAGAGCTCACTATTCAGTCCCTTAGGGTCCCATCATCAGGAACACGGAAATCGAGGGCTGGGGATGTACTCAGAGGTAGGACTCTTGTCTAGCAAGCTGGAAGCCCTGGGTTCAGTCCTCAGCACCAAAAAATTAAAAAGCTAAAAAAAAATCAATAAATACTAGTGGGGAGGGCAGAGCTAATTACCATTTTAAAGATGCAGAGATTAAAGTTCAAAGAGGCGAAATAAGCTGCCCCAGATCACACAGCTGTTTCACAGCCAAACTAGTATTAGTATTTGAATCTAGGCTTTCCTTGAAAACCGATACTCTTTCTTTTGCTTTCTTTCTTTCTTTCTTTCTTTCTTTCTTTCTTTCTTTCTTTCTTTCTTTCTTTCTTTCTCTCTCTCTCTCTCCTCTCCCTCTCTCTCTCTCCCTCCCTCCCTCCCTCCTTCCTTCCTTCCTGTCTTTCTTTCTTAGAAGGATCTCACTTTGTGGTTCAGTAGTTTGTCCTTGAACTCATGACCATCCTGCTTCAGCCTCGAGAGTGCTAGGATTATAAGCATATGCCACCATGCCTGGCCCCTGCCTTTTTTTGAGTCAACTGTATAAGGTGGGGATAATATTCATTGATACTGTTCGTTTTTGTTGTTGTTTGTTTAAGACAGGGTCTTGCTATGTAGCTCAGACTGGCCTTGAACTCACTGTGTAGCCTAGGCTGGTCTTGAACTCTTGGCAGTCCTCCTGCCTCAGCCTTACCACTACAGCAGGTGAGTTGACCCTGTTCTTGGTGTCTGGCAGGATAATTTCGAAGTAAGCTCCATTAGGATTTTTCAGTGAGGAAACAGAAACAGGATTGGGTTATACCTTAGCGGGTAGTGTTTGCCTACCACGCTTGACCCCTTGGGTTCCGTCCCAGCACTGCAAGCACAAGCGCGTGTGCGCGCACGCACACACACACATAAATAAAGAAAAAATAGAGAAGTAAACTGTCCACCTATAGACAGTCACACGGTTGGTCAAACTGTATTGTTTACTTAATCACTGAGTTCTGTGGTTCTTGGGGCTAGTGTCAGAACTGATTAATAATAGCATTTATTGAACTCTTACACAATCTCCTACAATACTACCTACATTTCTTTTTCTTTTTTTTTTTTTTTGCTACCAGGAATTGAACTCAAGACCTTGTGCTTGCCAGACAGGCACTTGTGCCACTGAGCTATATCCCTGGCCCCACTACCTCCATTTCAAATACAACAGTTAAGGCATAGAAGGTGGCCCTTGTTCAAGACCTCATAGCTGAGCAGTGGTAAACCTAAATTCTTAACTCTTACACTAACGTGAAATATGTAATTGAGATAGTACATGTAAATTCTTATACCTGCCACTTACTGAGCACTTTGTATGTGCCAGGCATTGATGTGAACATTGTGTATGCATTAATTTATCCAGTCCTAGCTAGATGTGGTGGCACACACCTGTAACCCAGGCACTTGGGAGGCTGACACAGGAAGATTGCCAGAATTCGAGCCTGGGCTACATAGTGAGTTCTTTTTTTTTTTTTTTTTGCGGTACTGGGGATCGAACTCAGGACCCTGTGCTTGCTAGGCAAGCACTTATTCCACTGAGCTATATCCCCAGCCCTACATAGTGAGTTCAAGGCCAGCCTGGACTACATAGCAAGACACTGTCTCAAAAAAGACCAAAAAAATATTATTCAGTCCTCACAATTGCCCTAAGAAATATATGCTCTTATTTCTATTTTTACAGATAAGGAAACTGAGATGTGGACATTAAATCATTTCTCCAAAATGCTGTACCTGGTAAATACCAAAGCTGAGATCACTCAGAAGGCTGAGGCAGGAGGATCAAAAGTTTGAGACCAGTGTTCCTAACTTAGTGAGACCCTGTCTCAAAGTAAAAAGGCTGGAGGTAAAGCAGTAATCACAACAGTTGTAAAATACATGAAAGAAGTCATCCTGGGGAGAAATCCTATGTAAGCAATGTGGGATAGCATTCACTACGCACAGTTGTTTTAAAATACATGAAAGAAGTTATACTGGAGAAAATCCCCATGAATGTAAACAGTGTGGGGAAGCATTCATTGCACCCAGATAGTTGGAAAATACATGAAGGAATTCACACTGGGGAGAAACTATGAATGTAACCAATGTATGAAAGCATTTATTATACACAACAATTGTCAAAGACATGAGTGAAGTCACACCAATCAGAAACCATATGTACACAAGCCATTTCAGAAAGGATTTTCTAAGTTTTTATTTTGTGGCCATAAACTCCCATTCAGATGAAATCTTATGTAAGTCAGTGTTGGAAGGTATACACTGACTTTTCCTTTTGTAAACCTAAATAAACTCCCACCTGGGAGAAACCATATTTACATAAGCAGTCTGGAAAAGCAGTACACATATGTGCTGTCAAATACATGGACAAAGTCACACTGGGGAGAAATGCTGTGTACCTAAGACTGTTTTGAATATCCAGTCAAAATTTCTCATGGTAGTGGAGACCTATAGAAATTATATGAAAAGTTTGATGTCAATTTTTTTCTTTGTGAGTTTTCCGGAAAAACACATACCCAGGTGGAGATACCCTAAAACGTATAAATACTGTGTGCAGTGTTGTTTTTCCTCATAAATTTTTGCAGTACTCTGTAATGGTTACTATAAAAATAAAAGTCAAGTTGACATAAAAAAAAAAAAAGGCTGGAAATGTGGCCCGGTGGTAGAGCACCCTAGGGTTGGACCCCCAGTGCTATTATAAAAACAAGAGGTGCAGTTAGGAGCCCAGGGGGTCTCATCTCGGAGTGTGCACCCAACAGTAACAGTATATGTAAAAGCTCCAAGTGATTATTTTTTCTCAGCAGATAGGATGGGGCTGGGGTGGGAAAGGTGGGAGGACACACAGAAAACCCCCAGGCAGCGACGACGTGACATCTTCCTGCTTGGAGCCTGGCGCAGGGCTGGTACTGCTTGTGTGCAGGAGGGTGGCGTGGCAGGGGCAGGGAGGGCTCTGCGGCTCTGACCTGTGAGCCAGTGGGGTTTCCTGGAGAAGCACTTGTGCAGCAGACGTGAAAGGGACGGGCAGGCCGAGCATCTGTGGAAGGCTGAGGCTGCCCTCGGCGGAGATGTGGAAGGCCGCCTGCCGAGGGGGCAGTTTGGGGCTGGAAGTTGGGAGCTTGGCTTTGGCATGTGGGAGCGGGCGGCAGGCAGCTGGATTTATGAACCCGAGTTCCTGCGTGAAGCCCCGGCTGCAGACTGAGGTCTGGCAGTTGTTGGACTCGGCAAGACCACCTGGGGAGGGAGAAAACTGACAGGCCGCACCCTTCAGCTCAGCGCCGCCTCCTGTGGCCCCAGTCTTCTGGCCAGGGAAGTGGCAGCTCTGCAGGAGGTAAGTGGGGACCCTGTGGAGAGCTAAAGGTGCAGGCGTTAGGGTGGCGCGTGCCTGTCGTCCCAGCACTCTGGGAGGCTGAGGCAGGATGATTACAAGTTGGAGTGCAGCCTGGGCAATTGAGCTAGACCTGTCCCAAAATAAAAACAATTTTTTTTAATTGCATATAAGAAAAGGTTGGGGGATGTAGCTCAGTGGGAAGGTGCTGGGTTCAAGAGGAGGAGGAGGAGGCGGAGGAAGGTGACTTTCCAACAGACGTGACTTTCCTTCATTTGAGTACAGGTAAGACTGAAGTTAGCTTACCCAGCCATTCCCTGGAGTCTGCGAACTTTACACAGGGTACCCCCACTGGTGACTGTACAGTGAGAGGGTGTTTTTAGCAAACCAAAAACTCTAGGCACACTGAATGAGGGATTCAAAGCACCAAAATAAGTCTGAGTAACAGATGTGAGTCCCATACAAGTCCCATTTTCCTGTATAGGATAAGATTCTTATGTAAAATGTCATGCCTGAAACACTTTCCTGGGAACAAGGATCACACAGTACCAAGTTAGATGGCCATTGTGGGTCCTCCACAGCCTCTTGTGTGTCTGCTGTGACGCTTAAATGTGCCCTATTGTACTTAACCTTTTTATTTCCTTTATCTCCATGGTGGACTGTAGGCTTCTCAAAGAAGAGAAATGCGTTTCTTTTCCACTGTATCCCAACAGCCCAGCGTGCAGTAGCCCCAGAAATACTTGTTCAAGTGCTGGGGATAATAGCTCAGCAACACTGTGCCTGCATAGCAAGTTCAAGGTCCTGAGTTCAATTCCTGGTACACAAAAAAGAAGGAAAGGAAAGAAATGCTTGTTGAATAAACAGGACATGGCATCCCCAGAGTTATCCTGCTAGGGTCTCAGGCTGCTCCAGGAATTTCGGAGTTGGGATTTCTCGGC
This sequence comes from Dinomys branickii, assembly GCA_004027595.1. NCBI lineage: Eukaryota > Metazoa > Chordata > Mammalia > Rodentia > Dinomyidae > Dinomys > Dinomys branickii. The sequence goes on from PVLD010001651.1 coordinate 54,433, forward strand.
GCTCCTCCTGGGTGTCTGGGGGTGTTGCCTCAAACTGTGGCAGTTCCCAGAGGAGCGGAACAAACAGCTGACCCTCTAGCTCCTCCTTCTGCCCCGACTCTCCTGGAAGGCCCCAGACCTATCTGGTTCTTAGGTTGAGGGCAAATGTCTCAGCATCCACAGGTCACTTGTTCTGAGGTGGCCTGAGTTTTAGCCGCCAGCACCAGAGAGTAAGGCTAAGTGAGCCCTGTGGGTGTCTCGCCAGGCGCGGTTCCGGAGTTTCTCCAGCTTGACTAGCTGGGGAGTGAAGGCCAGAAGGCTCTTGCGGGGCTCGTTCCTGCCCCACCCAGCTTTCACCAGAGCAGCTGCACTGTTATCTGTATATGTTGTTGTCTTAAAACAGACAGGTGACTGTCTCTCCCCTGGCTCTCCGGATGGCATGGGATGGCATCCTAGCCTCAAAGGAGGCCGTCGCAATGTCCTCTCCCCAGTCATTCGGAAAATGGTCAAAAAGCAAACTGCAGGTGGCTGTTAGTGATGCCAGCCTGAGGCTTGAAAAAAAAAACTGGAAAGTTCCTTGCAAGGAAGGGAGCAGGCCCAGGGGTAAGCACAGCAAAGGGGAACACACCGTCAAAATGTCCCCAGAGGTGTTTGCTCTGTATCTGTAGTGAGAGACTAAGACGCAAGGGAGGTCTTTGCTTCTGCTCAGCCTGGATTTCCAGTGTGCTGAAGTCTGGTTAGTGGGCCAGGGTGGACCTAGGTGTGGCCAGAGACTGTAGCTCAGGCCTGACCTTGCCCTCGACACAAAGGACCAGACACTGAGCTCCCTCCGGAGTCCTCAGAGCTCACAGAATCTCAGGGGAAGAGGAGCTCTGAGAGCCGCCAGTAGGCAATGGACATACGAATGTAGAGTTCCTGGATGAACCCAGCTTGGAGACGTGGCTGTGGTCGTCCTCAGACTGGGTGGTACCACCTGAAGAGGAAGTAAGGAGCGGATGAGCTGCGTCCCTGAGCTCAGCCCGCTAACACGGTCACAGAGTGGATGCTTGCCTATCCTTAACCCTCCTTGTGAATGGCCATGCCTGGTAGCAGGGAACCAAAGGTCTCAAGAAGACCAGGAGCAGGATTTTAGCTCCTCTGGAGCAGACGCCTCATGGGATGGCTGCCGCCACCTTTGCCTGGTGGCCTTCACTGAAAGTAGGAATTTGTTCTCCCTGTGAAATGTGTGTCAAGCTACAAGGGACCCAATTCACTGTGTACCCCTTTCCTTTCAAGTTTGCCTCTGCCCCATACTTTAATTTGCAGATGGCTTTCTTTTTTACTTCTGGTTTTTTTGTTTTTGTTTTTTGTGTGTTTGAGACAGGGTCTCACTACGCAGTTCAGGCTGGCCTTGAGTTCACTTTGTAGCCCAGGCTGGTCTCCAACTCACAATGATCCTCCTGCCTCAGCCTCCCGAGGGCTAGGATTACAGATATGCACCACCACAGCCAGCCTCTTCTATTCGTGAGAGCTCTTCCCTCACAGCCTAATCATCTTAATATCCTCCTTTTGAGTGGGAGGATTTCAACATACAAATTTGGAGCAGACAAAAGCATTCAGACTGTAGGGTGGGTGGCTGGGTGAGTCCAGTGGTAGGGTGTTTGTCTAGCACAAGTAAGGCCTTGGGTTGCTCCCCCAGCACCATAAACAACAACAAGAAAACCTAGGTGAGAAAGAGGGAAAGGTGTGGAATCCAGACCGCCTCTCTTGGTTTTCCCTAGTGTAATGCAGTGGTAATAATAATGTCCCTACCTCCTACCCCCTAGGGTTGGCATGCATAACACATCAATTAGTGTTACATACTTAGCCCAAGGTAGGCACTCAGAGGAAACGGTGATCGCCCTGTTTCCTCTGTAAATGTCTAAGCCTGTGTACCCTTTTTATTTATTTCTTACGACTGTGATTTGTGGCTGCAGACAACCTGTCCAGCACGAGGCTCACCCACTCCTTCCTCCCTGCGTGTGGCAGACTTTTCTAGGACCAGGTTGCCCCACCTCTTTATTTGTGTGTGGGCCGTGAGGGTCCTTAGGTCACTGCTGCAGAATCACCTGAGAGCTAATTCTGTGGGATTCGTCCACTGCATCAGAGTTTCTGAGGGTTTGAGGGGAAAGGGCCTGGAGATTGCATTTTTAGTCAGTGCTCCAGGTGATAATCGTGCATGTTAAAGTCTAAGACTGCTGTGTTAATTTGCATCTTAGTTTTTCTGAGATGCTTCTCACTGTATTGCCAAGGCCGGTCTGGACCTCCTGGACCCTCCCGTCGTAGCCTCTCGAGTAGGGGGGACTACAGGCGGGTGCCCCTACCCCAGCTCTTTTAGGTCTTCTGTCCAGATTTCTCCCCTAGGAAGCACCTTAGTCTGAGCATCTGAGTGTTTGTCAGATTGCTTGTGTGCTACTGGATGTACTGTCTTCCACTGGACAGATGATGGCTCTGGGGGCGGACACCTGCCCTTCCTTTCCTCTGCGCCTCCAGGCACCAAGCCTGAAGCGAGGCCCTAAAGTTCTTCATATCCTGCTCTTCCTACTTCTGTAGCTCTGTGTTCCTACCTCTCTATCTTTTGACTTCCCTAGGTGCTCTGGGATTTCATTACTGGTGTGAGCCACATCAGACCTTTTAATAACTTTTTTGGGGGGACATCAGGACTCGAATTCAGGACCTTGTGCTTGCCAGGCAGGCACTTGTGCTGCTGAGCTATCTCCCGGCCCCAATGGGATTTCATTACTGAGTCACATCAGCGTTTGCTTTTCCAATCCCATCTTACCCAGGATACGCTAGGTGTGGGCCAGCCCTGCCCCAGCCTGACCAGGGACCATGGAACCTGGAGCCGGGTCCGAGCCATCTCTGACTGTCAATGAGCAGGTATTTCCTGGGCCAAGAAGAGGTGAGAGTGGCGGGCTAAGGGATGCGGGCAAGGGGCGCAGCCTGCACAGAGCCTCGGTGTGGGGTCCTTACCAAGCTCATGGCTACTCTACCTGCCCAGGGGAGTCGCCCTGGTAGGGCTATGTTTGGGGATTTAAGCAGTGACTTTGTAATAGACATTTTTTTTTTTTTTTGCGGTACTGGGGATCGAACTCAGGACCCTGCACTTGCTAGGCAAGCGCTTATTCCACTGAGCTATATCCCCAGCCCTGTAATAGACATTAGAATTCATTAGATATGTAATGAGTTTGCAGGAGAAAGAGTTGAATGTCAAGTGGTTTACTCTATTTCCTGTTTTCTGATATTTTTGCAATGACTGTTCAATCTCTGGTTTTTTGTTTGTTTGTTTGTTTTTGTCTTTTTGAGACAGGGTCTCTGTACAAGTTAGGCTGGCCTTGAGCCCAGGCTGACCTTACGGCAATCCTTCTGCCTCAGCCTCCCTAGTGCTGTTATTATAGGCATGCACCACCACACCTGGCCATTTAATTGCTGTTTTTATATTTTTCTATATCATTTTTAAAGGGAGAAAAAAGATTAATACCTCTCAAAATGTAATTGGAGTGAAATCCCTTGCAGGTCAAGCAGCAGCAGTGACCTGCTTTGCGGGATTTACTTTGCTCACACCCTCCTGATGGGTCACATTGTCCATTTTTCCAGCACAGTCTCTGACTGGGTCGTTTTCAGGCTTCAAGAGTGTGTTCTGGGACACACGCTCTTTCACGTGTAGCATTTGTCTCTGATTCTTTTTTTCCTGAGTCTTGAAGGACCCAAATGGCTAAGGTCAGGAGCTGAGTGCAGGGCGTAGGAGCAGGAAACCGAGTGTCCAGAAGGCTCAGGAAGCCCTCCGTGCCGGGAGTGTGGGCCACAGATGACAGGACTGGGCGGACCCATGTGGGGCAGGAGAGGTGTGGCTTCGTGATGCCCAGCCCTTTTTCCTTGGGAAGTTAATCTGCAGGGAAATCTTGGCCCTTCACTGGAGGGTTTTGGAAATAAAGGTACCCTGACTTTACAGAGTTACAGGGCCCTGTGGGGCTTCAGTTCCCAGCCCTTTAGCTTTGAGAAACTTCCTGGTTGTTTCAACTTATGGTGTGAATACCGTGTCAGAGGCCACTCCAGTGTGGCCACTCCACCCAAGAGGACATATCCACAAGTTGGGGGTAGGTCGTTTCCCTGAACTGAGTTTAAGAGGGGAGCAAGTAGAAATAACTCTTGGCCAGGCGTGGTGGCACACACACACCTGTAATTGAGGCAGCAGGACTATTGTGAGTTCAAGACCAGCCTGGGCTCAAGGCTATAAAGTGAGCTCAAGGCCAGCCTGAACTGTATAGTGAGACCCTGTCTCAAAAAGACAAAAAAAAAAGAAAGAAAGAAAAATAAAAAGAAGAAAGAAATAACTCCGAAGGGTTTGGCTCTGTGGGACTTTGCCCAGCTCAAAGCAGACCATTCTTCCTACTCCCGGCCCCTGAGTTCTAGCTGCTCTTTCCCTGGAATCAGGCAGTGATACCTTGCCTTGGCCATAGCAAGCAGGCCCCTGGGTAGGAGGTCTGCTTCCTGACTGTCCGCTTGTCTGTCCCCTAGTCACACCCAGAACTCATCCCCAGGGGCTGTGCAGTGCCCCTCCCCCCAGAAACAACCCCGTCTTCTGCTTGCAGGTCATCGTGATGTCAGGCCACGAGACCATCCGAGTGCTGGAAGTTGGCGTGGATGCCCAGCTCCCTGCCGAGGAGGAGGGCAAAGGACCGGAGAGTGTGGCTGCTGAGAACTCCCAAGGGGAGGGCCCCGCTGAAGCCGGCGAACCTGCTGGTGAAGCTGGGCCAGGCAACCCAGACCCCTCCACAGAGTCCGCGGGTATGAGCCCATCACTCCTACCCATGGACACAGCCCCAAGTCCCCTCTGTGTTCCTGTGGGGAACTAGTACAACCCCAGGGGTCCAGGTGACATTAGCATTTTGCCTTCTTGTCCACTGGGCCGGCTTGGGCCTCGGCCCCTACTCCCGGCCAGCAGCGATGCTTTACACTCCTTGTTCCTGGAGCACGAGCTCTCCTTGCAGTCACTTCCAGGCCTAAACTGGGATGGTTCAGGCTAAGGTGGGAAGAGATTGGCAGGGTAGGGGGTTAAATAGGTCCTAAGTGCAGACGAGCCTGTGAGGCCCAGTGCACAGAGGACTGGGCCTTCAGAATCCGGCCAGCCTTTCTGGCTCCATCCTTTCTGTGGTTGGGCCAGGAGGTCTCGGGAGCTGAGCATGGGAGGGCGTCTCCCTCCTTCATCCCTCTTGCCTTCTGCACATTCACACATTCCCTAGATGGAGCTTTGGGCTGGCGGGGCTGGGCCAAGAGGAAGAGGTGAGAATGAATGAGAACTGAGAACCTCAGAGGAGCGGTAGCTCCCGAGCAAGGAAAACTGCGACCTCGCCGTGCTTGCTGCTCCTGCAGACCGGCATGCGGGTTCTTTAGGACCTTGGTGACCTTAGTTATTTCTTCTCCTTTTGAGTAAAGGAGTGACAAGAGACAGGACTCTCTTTCCCTAGCCTGGAAATGCTCTGCCTGCAGGCTGAGGCTGGGGTGGACCCTCACATGCTTCCAAGGGGCACTGCCCCGGAGAGTGGCCAGGACAGACGAGGACTTTTACATCTCTGCCGCCCTGTCTATTCAATAGAGCCATTGTGGGTTTGCTTAGGAGGTTTCTTGGGGTTATCCCCAGCCCCAACTGCAGTTTTTTCCCCCTGGTACTGAGGACTAAACCCAGGGCCTTTGCACTGAGCTACATTCCCAGCCCTCTCCTTCCCTTCTTCCTCCTTCCTTCCTTCCTTCCTTCCTTCCTTCCTTCCTTCCTTCCTTCCTTCCTTTCTCTTTCTTCTTTGAGAAAGGATCTCACTAAGTCACTAAATTGCCAAGGCTGGGCTCGAACTTACAATCCTCCTGCCTCAGCCTCCCAGAGTGCTGGGATTACAGATGTGCGCCACCATGCCCAGCCTCAACTTTGCTTTTTTTTACCTTTTGACCCATTTTTCATCTCATTTTTTTTCTAACGCCGTTCTACTCCTTATCCAAACTTACTGTAGGAAGTAGAAGGGGGCTGGGGATATAGCTCAGTGGAATAAGCATCTGCCTGGCAAGCACAAGGTCCTGAGTTCAATCCCCAGTACCACAAAAACAAAAAAAAGATACATTAGTACAAAATAATTTATCATGAATTCATTGGAAATGGATTCTAAACCAGGAGGGGTGGCGCATATCTGGAATTCCAGCACTCTGCCAAGCTGAAGCAAGAGGATTACAAGTTTGAGTCCTACCTGGGTGATTTAGTGAGTTAGAAAGACTGTATCTCAAAATTTCAAAAGGGCTTGTGATGTAGCTCAGTGCAGAGGCCCTGAATTCAATCCAGTCCAGGGAGAGGAGTCCTAAATCAGTTATTTAGTCAGGCGTGGTGGCACACACCTGTAATCCCAGCACTCAGGAGGCTGAGGCAGAAAGATTGTTGTGTTTGAGACCAGTTTGGGCTACAAAGTGAGCTCAAGGACAGCCTGAGCTGCATAGAAAGACCCTGTCTCAAAAAGACAATAAATAAATAAATAAACAAACAGTGATAAAACCTAAACTGAATGGTGCCATGAAGAAATGACAGGAACTCCAAGTGTATGTAAACCCTTGGAGTCCAGGGTACTATTTTGGAAATACACTCTAATAAAAAAAATTTCATATCTTTAGGTGGTAAGCAGTGCTCATTTACAGTTGTCAGGGTCTCATTTTCTTACTTTCCCTTTTGGGTTTCACTACATTTTGCCCAACGCAATTCTTTTAAGTTTTCTTATGCTCTGATTACCTGTGTCTTCCATGATGTTTTTTTTTTTTTTTTTTTTTTTTTTTTTTTTTTTTTTTTTTTTTTTTTTTTTTTTTTTTTTTTTTTTTTTTTTTTTTTTTTTTTTTTTTTTTTTTGCGGTACTGGGGATCGAACTCAGGATCCTGTGCTTGCTAGGCAGGCACTTATTCCACTGAGCTATATCCCCAGCCCCTGTTTTTTCAATAGTTAAAATGTTTCTTCCCTCCACAGACAAGATAGACCTTCCATTGCCGCTCTTTTACTGTTTATTTGTTTTTGTTTTTTATCTTTTTGAGACAGGTTCTCACTATGCAGTTCAGACTGGCCTTGAGCTCACTTTGTAGCCCAGGATGGTCTCGAACTCACAAAGATCCTCCTGCTTCAGCCTCCCAAGTGCTGGGATTACAGATGTGTGCCACCACACTTGTTGATTCTGCTCTATTTTAGACTGGCTTTGAACTCAGTAGGTAGCCCAGTCTGGCCTCATATCTTAGGCTTTTAGGTTTTCTAAAATTCCTAATAATAACAACAATATTTGTTAATTATGTACGAATATATGTAATAGTATGTAATATATGTAATAGTATGTAATGTATGTAATACAACGATCCTCCTGCCTCAGCCTCCTGAGTGCTGGGATTACAGGCGTGTGCCACTACACCTGGCTTCTTTTACTCTTTCCAAGGTTTTGTTGTTGTGTATGTTGTGTCACTTTAATGTTATTCTCTGCTGTGAACAGTGAGACTGTAAGGTGGGGCAAAGCCCTTCCCGTTATTTAATTCAGTGTTTCCCACTCCTGGCTGTGTGCCGTATCCCATGGGAACCCTAAAGGGGAGTGGTATTTGCTGGCCTTCCCTCCTAGACATTCTGCTAAGTAGGCTAGAAATATGTGCCCAGCCAGCATGAAAAAGCCACTGACTGATCTGAAGCTGGGAGTCGTGATGCATACCTGCATACCTGTAGTCCCAGCTACAGGAGGCTGAAGCAGGAGAATTTAAAATTTGAGGCCAGACTGGGCAGCTTAGCAAGATGCTATCTCAAATGAGCTGGAGATGTAGCTCAGTGGTAGTGTGTTGGCCATTTGTGTGCGAGGCTCTGGGTTTGACCTCTGGCACAGCAAGAAGGAAAAATAGGACAAAGCAAACCACCGGCCTAACAGCCATTGCCTCAGTACTTACGCCGTCATGTTAATAATACCCCATAGTTACCGGAACCAGTCTGATCTGAAATCTACCGGATGAGTGTAAGGAGAAGGCTACATAAAAATAGGCAAAGAGGCAGTAGGGTGTAGCCGAGCACACCTGTGATCCCGGCACTCGGGAGGCTGGGGCAGGAGGATCTTTGAGAGTTTGAGACCAGCCTGGGCTACAAAGTGAGCTCAGGCCAGCCTGAACTGCATTGTGAGACCCTGTCTCAAAAAGACAAAAAAAAAAGTAAATGTGATTATTTTAGTGCTGTAGGAAAAATAAAGTCCTCTCACCTAATTCGAGATTCTCTCCGGGGACCTTCTGTGGGTGGCCTGTGTTTATTTAGTTATCAGAAGAAGGGAGGGGAGACCTCTCTTTAAGTAAGAAGTTAAATTAACCCAGGCAGGACTGAGATGCCTGAGGCCATAGTCTTTACCTAGTTGACATCAGTCTAGGTGTCCTTGGCTATGACCTTGTCCTACCCTTTGAGAATTTCAGGTTTCACTGGCCATGATAGGTCTTGGTAGGGATTAGCGACTCATACAGGTTCACGTACTATGAGTCCACTGCCCATCTTCAGACAAGGAGCCGAGGCCTTGGACAGACTCACACGTAAACATGGAGAGCCAGTTGGTTACTTTTTAAGTCCTGCTGAGGGCTGCTTCTCAGTGGCCTCCATCAAACTTCCTTGTAGCGTGTGTCCGTGAATTATAACCCTTCTTTCACTGCCATGTGGCCCTAATAAAGTTTGCTGGTGGGCGCATCCCAATTCCTGGCCAAGGCGGCAAGAGGAAGTGAAAAGCCCTAGATCTTGGGGTTTCCTTTGGAAGCTCGTAGAAAACTGCTCATCAGACTTTAGACTTTGGGGGATGGCAGAGAAAAGCTGGCAGGCCTGGAGACCCCGGGAGCCTGTCCTGTGGTAAGGACATGTCCAGTTTCCAAGGACTTTGCCCTACCTCTTCCCTAAACCAACACTTTTTTTTAATCCAAAAAATGGTGATTGTGTTGCTGGCTGAGCCCACAGTGCCTGTGCCCGTCAGTTGCAGCTCTTTCTGCCTTGCAACTGCTTCAGGCCCTTTTGCGGTTTCTGTGACAGGTCATAGTGGCCTCTAGAGCCAGGAAATGAGGAGCTGATACCCTGCTGCTCAGAGACCTGCCTTCTCTGTGTCTAGATGTGGGAAGAGGGTAGCCTGCCTGCCAGATCTGGCCAGGGCTCCCCAGCCCCCTTGCATCACTCAGAGTGGCATTGGGCAAGCTGCCTCATGGGCCAGGGCAGGCCAACAGCTGGTCTTGAGTGACGCAGAAATGCAGTGCGGGGCCGAGCGTCACTCGAGGCTGCAGACGGGGTGCTGCACTCCACCAGCCTCACTGCCTGTTCTTCTCTCTCCAATGCCGTGTGAAGTGAAGTCAGTCCCAGGGACCCCTCCGGACCCTGCCCCAGCCATTGCCACCTTCGGCCACACCCCAAGCCAGCCTCAGGCATCGCAGACCCTGACGCCGCTGGCTCTACAAGCTGCCCCCCAGGTAAGGGCCACCCCAGGGAGATGGACAGGGCAAGAGGTGGGGTGCTCATGGGGTCTGCATGAGGTGGGACTGGAGAGAAGCTGTGGCTTGAGGGAGGGATTCTGGCTAGGCACCCCTGACCTAATCGGGCCCATTAGAAAAGAGGGACTGTTCACCTGGTCCATCTCCTTGGGTCCAGAAAGGGTTATAGAACTGTATTAACTCTTTCATGCTGCCAGAGTTCCTGTTGAGCCACCAATGAGTGAATATCCTTGTCAGCCCTGCCAGCTGATGCCTGGAAGAGTTAATGGATTATTCAGAGTCCTCATTTAGAGCCAGAGAGTGGCCCTAGCTCAGTGAGCTGCTGCCCCCGGGGTCCCGCAGGCATGCAGAACTTTGTGGCCTTTGCACCATGCCCTGATCTCCAGACAGCCAGTCAAGGATTTCCTTTTCTGGAGCTTCTTGGGGCCCTCTTTAGCCCCTGACGACTTGCAGCCTCTTCCCCAGCTCCCTGGCCACAAAGTGCTGGCACTGTGGGTCAGGGCCCGGGGAAGGCCCAGGAGGTAGCAGGCTTCAGGGAAGAGGCCTGGCTGGGGCAGGCCCGGCCCTGACTTGGTCTGGAGGATTCCTCTGCAGGCAGAATAGTGTGGTCCAGGCACTCTGCAGGGTCGGGCTCCAGCTAAGGCTGGGCTCTGCCCACCCTGTGTGGCCTTTCCCCGCTGCCCTCAGAATGCTTTGTGTGTACTCATCCGGGTCTGAGAGACCCAGTTTTTGCACTGTCAATGTTGATTTTTTATTTTTTCTTTTCTTTTTGAAATCTTGTTTACTTTTGCAGGTCTTGACTCAGGAAAACTTAGCCACAGTTCTGACAGGAGTTATGGTTCCAGCAGGGGCAGTTACTCAACCTCTTCTTATCCCCATCAGTATTGCAGGTCAAGTGGCTGGGCAGCAGGGGCTGGCCGTGTGGACAATTCCTACAGCAGCCGTGGCTGCCCTCCCGGGACTGAGCGCTGCTTCTCCTACGGGGGGAATTTTCAAGCCACCTTTAGCCGGTCTCCAAGGTAACGGCAACTCTCCCCAGGACTGCACCAGGCCCCCACCACCCACCACTACCGCCCCTGCACATGTGCTTGTCATGTTGGACTCAGAACCCACAGCCCCCACCGGGGTGACAGCCCTGGAGTCTGGATCCAGTGTCCCAGGCACCCAGTCACAGAGCCGCTGCTCCATTTCGGGACTCTAGGCCAGGACACCATGCTGGCCAGCAGGCCTTTCTTCCTTCAGCAACTGCCTGAGACTGCCCCCTGCCCCCATGCCAGAATCCACCCAGTGACCAGCCTCCTGCGAAGGACCGCAAGAAGAGTCGACATCTGGTTCTTGATGTTGGCATGTGCCAGCCCTTCAAGGATCAAGGGAATCGTGGCTGCCTGCCCCCATGCCCGCTGTCCCGCCCCCTGTCCTTCTCGTGCCAGATCCCTTAGGATTGGAGCTGCTCCAGGCTGTGGCTAGGCATTTGAGCACCTCTGTCTCTGCCTTGCTCCGTAGCAGCTGCCGTGCTGAACACCGCTCTCCCGGCACCTGTGCAAGCTGCCCCACCAGCCCAGGCCTCTTCGCCAGCCCAGCCCCGGCCACCAGCCCAGCCCCAGACGCTGTTCCAGACCCAGCCACTGCTGCAGACCATGCCTGCCATCCTACCACAGCCCACCGCTGCCACCGCTGCTGCCCCCACCCCCAAGCCAGTGGACACCACCCCACAGATCACCGTCCAGCCTGCAGGCTTTGCGTTTAGCCCTGGAATCGTAAGCTGCTGCCCATGCCCAGGGCTGACCAGGGATGGACCAAATCTTGGCCAGTGAAGGAGCAGGCCCTTGAATACAGCCCTTTTCCAACACTCAACAGAGACGGGCTCCCTCCGAGGTCTCCTATGAGCTGTCAGCTTGTCCAGCCCAGACAAAAGAGGACAACCTCTGCCAAGAGGCCTGGGCAGATGCTCCAGAACCTGCACCAGTAGACCAGCCTTGGCGGGGGGGATGGCGCCTTAGGGATTGCAAACTTGTGAGCTGCCCCTGAGGTGCAGCCAGAGGCTCGCAGCTCTTGTGCCAGTATCTCCAGTGTGGCTCCCGGTGTGGTAGCAAAGCTGCTGCATGCGGCCTGGAGCACAACAGCCAACTCCAGTCTGGCCCTTCTGCCCTCCCAGCCTGGCACGAAAGAGCCTTCCCATACCCTTACACTGTTCAGTTACCGGACACGGGCATCTGCCCGCCCCTGCCCTCGGCCCGTTTCCCTCTGTCGGGTCTCTCTCTTGCCCCGTGGTCTCTGAGCAGGGCTCTCCCTCCACCCGCAGATCAGCGCTGCGTCCCTCGGGGCACAGACCCAGATCCTGGGCTCCCTCACGGCAGCTCCGGTCCTCACCAGCGCCATCCCCAGCGTGCCAGGGGTCAGCAGTCAGATCCTCACTAACGCTCAGGGACAGGCAAGTGGCCAGAGCGAGGGCTTGGAGGCTGCGGCGGGGGGTCTGGTCAAGCTAGCAGGAGACAGCCACGGCCCGGTCTGACAGCCACCAAGCTGCTGTTCACGGGTCTCAGCTGCTACCGAGGGAGCAGGGATACAGCCACCGGCCCGTCCTGGGGTTGCTCATTCTAGTTGAGGGATTTCATTTATGGAGCACTCACTCAGAGCAGGTATTGGCATCCAAGTTTCTCTGATTCACCGACAGACCTGCTGCTGCCCTGCTGCAGCCCTGGGGATAGAACACAGGCAGGGCCCCGAGAGCGTGCAGCCTTCATTTTGTTGAAGAGGAAACAGGCCAGAGGGGTCAAGTGGTTTGTCCTAGATAGTCTCTTCCCCTGCCAGTGTGGGACTCGGGTCGGGGTGGAGCAGGACACCACCCTCACATCCGGTTCCCTGCCTTATTTCCTCCTAGGTCATTGGAACCCTTCCGTGGGTGCTGAACTCAGCTAGCGTGGCAGCCCCAGCACCAGCTCAAAGCCTGCAGGTCCAGGCTGTGACCCCCCAACTGTTGTTGAATGCCCAGGGCCAGGTGATTGCGACTCTGGCCAGCGGCCCCCTGCCTCCACCTGTGGCTGCCCGGAAGCCAAGCACTCCCGAGTCCCCTGCTAAGAGCGAGGTATTGGGGGTGCGGTGTGGGTGGGATGCCTGTGCGCCTTGCTTCTAGCCTGCCAGGCAGGATAATGTCTTTTCAAACTCCCGAGAGAGCAGGGGTCCTCCCAAAAGTGACGGGGAGCCCTCAAATAGAAGGCCTACATGAGTGCGCACCCAGGTCCTGCTCACAGAAGCTGGCCTCTCTGGTCCCCACCACACATGCGCTACAACATGTGTCTGCCCTCAGAGGCCAGTGCCACTCTTAAAAGTCCAGCTAGGGGGTGTGGTCAGAGCGGACAGCTTGGGGCAGCTTCAGGGTGAACAGACTGCTCGGGATGCCTTAGGAGGTTGATTCCACACCTCTTCTTCGTCCCTCTCCCTCTTCACTCTGCACCATGGCTTTGATTACTCATTTATTTGTTCATTCCAGAAGTTTGTTGTTGTTGTGCTTTGGTGCTGGGGATTAACCCAGGGACTTCAGCTTGAGCTACATTCCCCAGCGCTATTTTGTTTTTAGTTTTGAGGCAAAGTCTCACTAAGTTGCCCAGGCTGGCCTTGAACTTGCCATTGTCCTGTCTCAGCTTCCTAGAGTACTGGGACTATACTCATGGACCACCTAGAAGCTGTTTTTTTTTTTTTTTTTTTTTTTTTTTGAGTACCTACTGTATTCCAAGTGCTGAGATAGAAAGATTTCTGAAATGCCCTTGCTGGCCCAGCGTTGGTGAGCGCCGTAACATCTATGCCAGGAGCAGGAATAAGGCACTTCAGGGTCCTGGAGTAGAGCTCAGACATCTGAAAGGATCTGGCAAGGCTCCAAGGAGAAAGGGCTTTGAACCAGTCTGTAGGTATGGTTGCATGTGACGATGCTGTCTTTGGGAACTGCAGCAAGTGCCTGCGCTAGAGTGGTCGTTCTCAAACCCAAGCCTCAGAATCACCTGGAGGGCTTACCAGGCAGAAGAGTTTCTTTTTTCAAAGGTCTGCAGTGGGGCCCCAGAATGTGCATTCTAAGTCACCAGGTGACACCAAGGCCAGAAGTTCTCAAATGTGTGATGATGCTTCCAAGCTTTGTAAATAACCACTTAGTTTCATCTAAAAAATAGGAATTATAAACGTGCCCACATCAGAAGGTTATGGATATTATACAAAGGCTACTAACACCCTGGCACACAAAGAGCATTTGATTTTTTTTTTTTTCTTTTTTTTGGTCTTCTTTTGAGTCAGGGTCTCGCTATGCAGTTCAGGCTGGCCTTGAGCTTACTTTGTAGCTCAGGCTGGTCTCGAACTTGTGACAATCCTCCTGGCTCAGCCTCCCAAGTTCTGGAATTACAGGCCTGTACTACCACACCCGGCACAAAGAGCATTTGAAAAGGAATAGTTCTTACTGATACTACTATTAGTAAGGAGTGGGGTACACCAAAGGTTATTTAAAAATGGAAATGGTTGATTAGATATGCTTAAAAAAATCCCTCTTACCCAAGCGGATCCAAGGTCAGATCCTATGAAATGTGAATGATTATCACCAGGTAGGAGGCAGTTTCGGTAGTTCTAGCAAAACATAAGGAGCTCTGAACTAGGGCAGAGCCCCTGAGCATGGACAAGGGACAGACGAGGCAGAACTCAGTGAATCGGACCGTTCTGGAGAAACCTGTACTCCCTAGAAAGTTCTTTTTTCCCATCACACTAAAAGTACTACTTTCATATATTTAGAGTTTCTCCTGGTGTGTGTGTGTGTGTGTGTGTGTGTGTATGTGTTGGTTTTTTGAGACAGCGTCTTAGTATGTAGCCCAGGCTGGCTTTGAACTCACAGCAATCCTGCCTCAACCTCCTGAGTGCTGGGATTACAGGCATGTGCCACCACGTCTGGTCAGGTTTTTTTTTTTTTTTTTTTTTTTGTACTGGGGATTGAACTCAGGACCTTGTGCTTGCCAGGCAGACACTTGTGCCACTGAGCTCATGGTCAGTTTTCATGTTTGTTAAAATTCTAATATTACATGTCATGTAAAAATTTAAAATCTCTTGGGCTGGGGATGTAGCTCAGTGGTAGAGTGTTTGCATTAGGCCCTGAATTCAATTCCCAATACTGCCAAAAATAATAATGATAAGAAAAATCTTTCTTTTTCGATCTCCAAAGATGATTTCTGTTGATACCTTGCTTAATATGATTACAGATTTTTCTGAAAATGCATATGTACTTTTAAAAAATTTTTTATTTTTTGGTACTGGGAATTGAACTCAGGACCTTGAGCTTGCCAGGCAGGCAGGCGCTTGTGCCACTGAGCTATAACCCACAGCGTTATTCCATAAAAATTATCTTGCACTTGGTGCTATGATTCAGAGTAGTGAAGAGACATTTTATTCTTCGTACTGATGTTATGGTGCTGGAATGCAGCCTTGCCCACAGCAGACAGGTGCTCCACTGTGAGCTGCGCCCCAGCCCTACCGCATTCTTCCAAACAGCTCCAGATTTCCACTACGGGGAAGTCCTGCAGTTACCCGCTGGTTTCCTCTTCATGGACACGGGAGGCTTGGGAGGCTCTAGAATTGGGTTTAAGTTTCTCCTCTAAAGGCAGAGAGAGGGGAAAAGTTATGCCAAAGGTGGGCCCTTGGGGATTTGGCCAAGTGCGCCAAAGCGTTCTGAGCACCAGCCCCTCCCAGGAGGCTCTGTCCTGGCAGGGCTCTTGCTGTGCTTGCTCAGGAGGTCATTAACAGGAGAGGCTGTTACTAAGCAGCTCCCTCGGCTCGCTATGTGATGTGGCGCGGGTGGGAGTGTGCTGGGCCGTGATGAGGATTGAACGCCCACCTCTGCTCTCCCTCTGGCCAGCCCAGGGACTCAGCCCCTCAGCTGGGTAGGGGCCACAGGGCCTTGTCGTCTCTCTTCTCGTAGGTGCAGCCCATCCAGCCCGCACCAGCCACGCCCCAGCCTGCTGTGGTCATCGCCAGCTCAGCTCCAGCAGTCAAGCCATCCGCTTCCGCGCCCATCCCCATCGCCTGCTCGGAGACCCCGACAGTCAGCCAGCTGGTGTCCAGTAAGTGAGTCCCAGAACAGAAGAGTGGAGAAGTGGGAGGAGGCATTTATTTGGGCCCCTGGACCTCCTCAAGTACTGTTTCCTTTACTACACTTCGTAGGTGTGGATTGGTGGCACATGCCTGTAGCCAGTGGGAAGCTGAGACAGGAGGGTCCCTTAGGCCTAGGAGTTCAAGGCCAGCCTGGGCAACATAGTCAGATTGCATTTCAAGGAAATAAGCTTCCTGGAATCCAAAGGCCCAGGATGAGAGGCAGGCATTCTCCTCCCCTCTTCCTTCCTTTCCCTTCCTTCTCTCCCCTCCCTCCCCTTCTTCTCTTCCTCCCCTGTTGTTCTCCTCGTCCTACTTCTTGTGGTATTGGGGGTTGGACCTAGGGCCTTGTGCACGCTGGTCAGGTGCTTTACACGGAGCTCCCTCCCAGCCCTTTCTGTTGTATTTTGAAACAAGGTCTCACTAAGTTGTCCAAGCTGGCCTCAAGCTTCTGACCCTCCTGCCTTGGCCTCTGGAAGCTGGGATTATAGATGGGTGCTACCATGCCCAGCAAGGCTTGGCTACCATGCCCTACTTTGCTTGCTCTCTCTTCCCTCCTTCCTTCCTCCCTCCCTCCCTCCCTCCCTCCCCTTCTTTCTTTTTCATTCCTTCCTTCCTACAAGATCTTGCTGTGTAGTTCATGCTGGCCTTGAACTCACAGTATACCACAGACTGGCCTCGAGCTCATGGTGATCTTCCTGCCTCAGCCTCCTGAGGGCTGGGCTTGCAGGTGTGCACCACCATCCCTGGCAGGGGTTGGCCTTCTTACTCCCATCCCTGTTGGACTGGATTCTGGGCATGATGATAGTGGCGGCTGCTCGGCTGGCTGTTTGGCTGCCTCTCTGAGAGGCCGAGTCCTCGGCTGCCTCTGCTGTGGTCTTGTAACCCAGTACTGGAGGAGTGGATGGCCAGCAGGTGTGCTTGGGGAAGAGTGAGGGAGTGTGGGGCAGGGTCAGCAGTTAGAGCTCATCCCCGATAGACTGGCTCAGGGGCCTTTCCGACGTGTCTTCCTTGGCAGGGTGATGAGGGCATCAGGGTGCCACAAGCCTTTTGCCGGGTGCCCTCATCCCTCACCACTGCACCAGTCCAGACCAGTGGGCCAGCTGAGCAGTGATGTGGCCCATCTTACCCTCTCCCTGGTGCCTTCCTCTGGCCTAGAGCCACATACTCCAAACCTGGATGAGGATGGGATCAACCTAGAAGAGATTCGGGAGTTTGCCAAGAACTTTAAGATCCGGCGGCTCTCCCTGGGCCTCACGCAGACCCAGGTAGGCCAGGCTCTGACGGCGACAGAAGGTCCGGCCTACAGCCAGTCAGCCATCTGCCGGTGAGTGAAGCTGTCCCGGACAGGTCGGGGCCTGCTTGGTGCGCGCTGCCCTGGGCGCTCGTGGGGACCCGACCCTCGAGCCCCTGCCGGTGTCCCCCTTACTCCTGCCTTATTCTGGATGAGGAAGACTGCCCTAAGGGGGAGTGTGAACCCCGGGAGCAGCCAGAGACTCGCCTTGTGCTTCCAGGACCCTCTGAAATTTGCCCTCCAACCCTCAGCATCCACGGTTCTGTCTTCTTGGCAGAACCCAAGACTCAAACCCATTCAGGAATCCTAGCAGGAAAGGAACCCAGCAGATAACATTAGTTACGAAAGTGGGGCTTGAGTTCTGTCTTTGCCCTCATCTATACCATACCTGGTCACGAACTCATTCCCATAGGAGTGAGGTGTCACCTTAAAGTAACAGAGCTGAGTTTGCCATGTGCTGCCCACACGCTGACTGGTGGTGTTGCCAAAACCAGAGGAGGAGTGGCAAAGTTTCAGACAGGAAAAAATGCATTGCTCAGTGATGGCCAAATGGTTTTGTCTGCTCTATGGTGAGACTAGAGTGACTATTAGAGCAACCCCTGTGAGCCCAGAAAGCGCAGCCTGGTCAGCACTCAGGGCCTCCGGAGGCCACTGCTCAAAGTACAGGCCCCACTTGGGTGTGAAAGTTCTGGAGCACTTGTTGTTTAGGGCCCTGTTGCCATCACCCTGCTGAGCCGCACATGGGAATGGTCTCCCCGTGCGCACCTGGGATACTGTGGAGTCTGAGGGGTCTGGGTCCAGCTGGAGAGGCCGTGGGGGAGGTGGGGAGGGGACCCCGGCTAGGGTCTCGGCAGCCCTGAGAGGAGCAGCTCCTTGAGAGCAGTGCTTCCTCCCAGATGTGCATGTGCTGAAGAGACCGAGCCGCTGTCTCTGTCCCTTCCCGCATGTGCATGCGTTGGCCGCAGGTTTGAGAAGCTGGACATCACACCTAAGAGTGCCCAGAAGCTGAAGCCCGTGCTGGAGAAGTGGCTGAACGAGGCGGAACTCCGGAACCAGGAAGGCCAGCAGAACCTGATGGAGTTCGTGGGAGGCGAGCCCTCCAAGAAACGCAAGCGCCGGACGTCCTTCACCCCGCAGGCCATCGAGGCACTCAACGCCTACTTTGAGAAGAACCCCCTGCCCACGGGCCAGGAGATCACTGAGATTGCCAAGGAGCTCAACTATGACCGCGAGGTTGTGCGTGTCTGGTTCTGCAATCGGCGCCAGACGCTCAAGAACACCAGCAAGCTGAACGTCTTTCAGATCCCGTAGGGCTCAGCCCCGCCCTGCGTGCCAGCACTTTGTACTCTTCTGCGCTCGGCACCCAGCTGCCGCCCCTGCGTGGCAGTACCTGTCATCGGGCCCCGCGCAGCTGCGCCGGGCTTGTCCTCGTCCTGAGACTGCTGTGTGCATGTGCGCCAATGCCTTCCTCCTCTCCCCCCACGTCTATCCTGGGGAGGGCAGGGGGGCCCCATGAGAGCCCCAGGCTCTGGGCTGGGCATGCCGCTTGGAGGGATTTGCGGTGGTACCCAGAAAAGCACTTTGCTAACATGGTATTGGAGAGGGGGACTTCCGCCTGGGAACCAGAAGCTCCTGTCTGGGCCAGGGCTGTAGCAGCTCCTGAGGACCCTTGGCCTTTAGCTCTCTTGTTTTCGAAGGCAACCTCTTCCTTCTTTCTCTTCTCCTTGGCTGCTTTGTGTTAGTGTGGCAGCTGTGACGGCTGATCCAGTGGGACCACAGCCTCCTGCCGCCCCCTGCACCTTGCCTACAGGCACACAGAACCCCTGGAAGGACCCAGGAGATAAAATTTAGGAAAGTGTGGTATGCTGCTCAGAAGGCAGCACACAATGTCTGACCTCAAGGTCAGAAGGTTCCCAAAGCCCTGGGGCCAGAACATGTGAGCGCCTCTCCTCCCGGGTTCCTTTGGCAGGGGGATTTTGCACTAAAGTAGAATCTGATCTTGCAGTCCCTGTTGGGAGGAGGGAACATGAACTCTGCTTATCCTGGAGTTGCCCTGGGTCTGCTGCTGTAATTTAGTGAATGAGCCCGTCCTCCCTGATTTTAATCTAATCTCTGCCCATAACCACTGCCCCCAAAACGAGAACTTGCAGCCTAGGGAAAACCACACTGCCCAAGCATGCAGGCGGCTCTGAAGAAACAGGAGCAAAGGAATGCTGGGTTTCTGTCTCTTTTTCGTAGCCCAGGCCTGTACTGGGCCTTCTCAAAGGAGCAAATGAAACAGAAGGCCAGGTAGGGAAGCCCTGGGGAAAAGGACACCGTCCAGAAGGGAACGATGGCTGCCCAGGAAGGTTTCTTGTGGCAGTTTACCAAACTCAGATTTCCTTTTTAAGTTTAAGCCTTGGACACTGAAGAAATCTCATCGTGTTGCGTTGTAGACCGGCTGTTTGTGAGCAACCCCATGGTGCTCTTCTGAGTCAGGATCAGGATGGGTTTTGCCTCTGGAGGGGGTAGCTGTACACAATGGGAGTCCGTGTCCAGTCAGCCTGCTAAGGGAGCTACCGTCCTCACCGTGGCTGGGCAGCCCTTACAGTTCCGTGTGTGAGCCCGGGAGTCGGGAGGGAATTGGGAGGCTTGCACGGATGAACCTAAACCTGCTGCAGAAGCTGTTCTTAAAGCCCACAAGTCCCAGGAGTGCCCCACTCTTTCTGTCCTTGCACCCGAGAACCTGGTCCCTAGCGGCTGTCCTCCACTGCCCTTCATGGGACCTGCCGCGAGGGAGTGGCCACTGCGAAGCAGCGTATCCTCCTCCCTGGGTCACATGCAGAGCCACCTCCTCACCTGGCTTGCTCTGGGGTACTGCGTTTCCTCTCCCGCTTACTGCTGACCCCTCCAAGGCCCTGCAGTGCCAGTGTGGCCACCCTCTTGGTCCCCTCCCAGAGACCCACGTTCGTGCCCTGCTGCCTTCGGACCAGCCAGACCTGGCAAGTGTGTGGTAGGGGGAGGAGGCAGGTGGGCAGCTTGCCTGCTGCAGCCTCCCAGGAGCAGGTATGTGTCTGAAGGGGAGGCTTCACACTCTGCATCCTAGGTAACAACCATCCCCATGAGATGCTGACTGATTTGGGAGGGCTGTCTGTCTGTCTGTCTGTCTCTCTCTCTCTTTCTCTCTCTCTCTCTCTCTCTCTCTCTCTCTCTCTCTCTCACACACACACACACACACACACACACATGTTCAGTAGGAATCATGGATCAGAGTTTGCCAAGGATTCGGCGAATCACCCTTCAGTGAATTAGCTGCAGGTTCTCATGCTCAAATGCTCGCATTCAGGGGTGCTTTTTTCTTTTCCAAGGAGAGGGAACAAGTGAATTATATCTGGTGCCCTGGGAGTAGCATGGGAAATGGTGTGCACATGCAAGAGGACACCATCTGTCTGTTCTGGGCATGGCAGGGAAAAACCATGAAGCGCCGTGGGTCTAAATTAGGCCTGGTTATGTTTTCTCAGCCTCTCCCTCATCTAAATCTGTCTTCCCCAGACTGACTAAAACTAAACTGTTTCTTTTCCTCCATGGGAAAGATGGGTTGGTCTTCCAGAGAGATGGGTGTTTGCAGGCTGAGTTCTCCGGACAGGGGGTGCTGGGTGTGTCTGCAGCGTATGGAAAGCAGAGCTTACAGTTGTGCTGTGACCTCTGCCCAAGCTCCAATACCTTAGGACCCCTGGAAAGTAGCTGGACCTGCTTACTCACTGATTGGGTGGTGTTTTGGGGTTGGTTTTTTTTTGGTGGTTGTTATTTTTTGTTAGCATCAGGCTCTGAAATTAATTCATATGAATTTGATTTTGAAAGCATCCTTTAGGTGTTAAGCCAGAACATGGTGGCTCCTTTGCCATGGAAAGACAGGAGAATGGGCAGAAATGGTGAACCGTAGAACCTGTGTTTGTTTTGTTTTGATGTGAAAGAGCAGAATTTTCTGTGGCCTGCTGAATCAGCTGGGGCCTTTGACCCTGCACTGACCATGATGTTTTATTCAGGCAAAGTCCAGGGAAGAATTTGGTCAGAAGAACTGAGGAACATATTGAGTTGGAATGAGAAACACTGATGTTTTTGTGTTTTGGGGGAATCCAGTCACCTTCCTGCGCCCGGGTTCCTTTTCCTGCCTCACAGGCCAGTTCCTGATGCGGAGGATCTGTCTGTCTCCCAGCAGGGGCAACGCCTCCTGAGGGCCCAAGTGAAGGGCAGAGAGGGGAGACTAGGGAAGAAGCACTTGATGTAGTTGTGTGGAATAAACAGTATTTTTTCTTTTGTAACTGGTTTGCCTCATTCTTTGTCACTGCCCAAGGAGGAAATGTCAGGGAACCACTGACAGCCAAGGGAAGTAGCAAGGTGCTGTTCTTGCCGTCAGCAGACAGCCTGGAATCAAGAAGGTGAGGCTCGGCTCGGATGCTCACTGCAGAAGGCCCTGCTTGGGCTTCTCAAGGCTTGGCCACACTCCTTCCTGTGGAGCTAGACTTCCATCTGGTGCATGGGACGCCAGAGTCCTCTGGCAAAACCGCTCCGACTCCTCGTCTCAGGACAGATAGCACCATTGTGCACATACAGGTCCAGGGTGGTGATCTTAAGTCTGTTTGAGCTGACATAACGAAATACCTTGGAGTGGGTAACATATAAACAACAGAAGTCATGGTTATGG
The DNA here is from genome assembly GCA_004027595.1 of Dinomys branickii. Taxonomy (NCBI): domain Eukaryota; kingdom Metazoa; phylum Chordata; class Mammalia; order Rodentia; family Dinomyidae; genus Dinomys; species Dinomys branickii. The sequence goes on from PVLD010001651.1 coordinate 76,014, forward strand.
AGACTGAGAAATCCAAGGTCCAGGAACTGTAGGATCTGGTGTCTAACAAAGACCCTCTTTCCCCTCAATAGACCTCTACCCTGTAACCGCACACAATGGAAGGGCAGACATGTTCCCACAGGCCTCTTTCTGTCCTTTTTTTTTTTTTTTTTTTGAGACAGTCTCACTATGTAGTGTAGGCTGGACCTCAAACTCTCGGAGATCCTCCAGCCCCTACCTCCTGAGTACTGAGGTGTGTGGTGCCAACATGCCCAGCTTTCAGGCCTCTTTTTTTTTTTTTTTTTTTCTTTTTGGTACCAGGAATTGAACTCAGGATCCTGCACTTGCCAGGCAGCCGCTGTGCCACTGAGCTATATCCCCAGCCCTCGGGCCTCTTTTTTAAAGACTGATTCTGGTCATGAGAGCACTACTTTTCTGTTTTCACCACCTCCCCAGAGGCCTTGCCGCTTGATTCTATTGTTTTTCATTGGAAATTTAAGTTCTGACCCATAAATCTGGGGAGACACAAGCAGGCTGGCAGTGGCCAAGAGATGTGTCAGGAAGAGGGTGACAGGGCTTGTAGATCAGGCTGAGGCTGCACGTGTGTGTATGAGGCCCTTTGCCTCGTGAAGCGGGGAGAGCAAGGGAGTCTCCAGCTGGGCCTGGGCCTGGGGTACATTCTAGTGTGGAAGTGCAAGGAGCACTGGACATTTAAATTCTATCTATTTTAATTTTTACTGGTACATGTTTGTGGTATATAATGACTACATTCATCCTTGGAGTTGGTCCACATACATGATTCTTTTTTCTTTCTTTTTTGGTCTTTTTTGTTTTTTGAGACAGAGTCTCCCTATGCAGTTGAGGCTGGCCTTGAGCTTACTTTGTAGCCCAGGCTGGTCTTGAACTCACGATTCTCCTGCCGCAGCCTCCCACCGAATGCTGGGATTATAGGTGTGTGCCACCATGCCCAGCATCATAATTATTTTAATCTCCTTCCCCTTTCTCTTCTTTGAACATCTAAATCTAATTTAGCCTTCCAGGTCACACTCATAAGGCATGCACGTAAGGCACACTCATAAAGGTATATGGGATGCTCCCCCAGCGCCGCCACCTGAGCTGACAGCCAGGAGAGCTAGCTGGCATGAGTGTAGAGGCAAGTTTATGCCATGTCCTCTCCTTCCCCCTAGGGAACAGGGTCTGGGCTGCAGAATCTAAACCAGTGGGAGGCGGGCACCCCCTGCACCCCTTCTAACTCTAACCAACCGTGCTGTGTGTTCCAGTGCCACCATCCCCCACCACTGTGCCCTCGTCCAGCGAGGTGATGGATGATGTCTAAGACTGACGCAAGGCTGGGGGTCAGGGGAGCTTTATGGTGCTTTAAAATACTGGGGCAGAATGACAGATAAAAGCCAGGAGTTATGCCAACATGATCTCACATCCCTGGCACTCGCTACCCACACTGGGCTCTGCCTCTTAGTACACAGGCCGGGGACACCATAGGAGCTTGATGATTGTCAGCTGGACAGCAATGCATCTCCTCCCCTCCCCTTCAAAGAAATAATGAGACCCTGACTTCAGACTCCTGGGAGCGAGCAGGGGCTGGGGATTCTGCTCAGCTCTGCCGCAGAGTCTGGATTGTGAAATGTGGGGGTGGATGGAATCTGACCAGATAGAGACTGCCAGCGCTCCCACCGGGAGAGTTCTGGGAGCTGCTATCTCTGGCTCAGACCAGTTGAGAGTGGCTCCTGGCAGCTGGCCCAGGAAGGCTTTAAAGGCAGGGGCTTTTGTGTGTGTGGAGGGATTGCAGTTCTAATTCTCAGGCATGGGAAGCTCACTGCTGTGTGGCCAGTTGTGTGCGGGGTGGTGGCAGTGGAGGGGAGATGACTGACCTTTTGTGGGCGGGAGATGTGGGCTGCCTTCCGGGCTGGAGACCAGATAGAAGAGCCTGAGATTGCTTAGGCTGCTGTGAAGGCTTATGACTCCATTTCATCTCAACCAAAGGGTCATTTAGAGAAGCTGGACTGGGCCTAGGTCTCCTTGGCTGAGTTGCAGGAGGATGGGAAGAGTAGTTAAGGGAAGACAGTCAGTGTTCAACACAGCCTCCTGGGTGAGGGTTCCTTCCTGTACCTGGAGGAAAATGCCAGAGATTGCCCTATGAATGTAGGGATTCTGACTGGGCTGAGGGACTGAGTGAGAAAGGAGGGCTGGGGTGGAAAGGTACTGACTCTGGGAGTCTGAGTCCTCACTTCTCCAAGAGAATTGATTTGTCTTAAGACTTAGGCAGCAGGGCATGTGGTCCCAGCACTCAAGAGACTGAGGCAGGAGGATAGCTGAGAGTTTGAGGCCACTCTGGGCTACAGAGTAAGTTCAAGGCCGTCCTGAACTACATAGCAAGACTGTCTCAAAAAGAAAAAAAAAAAAAAAGACCTAGGCAAGACAGAGCTTAGAAGGGGCACGGATTTAGCTCAGTGGCACAGCACCTGCTGGCAAATGTGAAATCCTAAGTTTGATTCCTGGACCCCCCCAAAAAAAAAACAACCAAAAAAGAAAAGACAGGTGCTACAGTACTTCTTTTCTTTTTGTTTTATTTTTTTCTGTGGGTACCAGGAGTCAAACTCAGGACCTTGCACTTGCCAGGCAGGTGCTTGTACCGCTGAGCTATAGCCCCAGCCCTAGGGTGCCCTTTTTCTCTATAATAATAACTGCTAACCCTCACCTACTACTGATTATGGGTGGGTACTCTACTAAGTTCCTGCTACTGCTAGGCACTCTTTAAGCACTTAACATTCACTACTCAGTTAATTCTAACAGTAATTCTATAAACTAAGAGGTATTATATCCATTTTATAGCTAAGGAATTGAGGTTCATGGAAGATGAAGAAGCTACTTCAGGTTGCTTTGTTTGTGAGCAGCAGACCCAGGATATGAACCCAGGGAACTCTCTCTAAAGGTTTTGTTTCCAACTTTGCCCCAAACAGGTTATGAGAGGTGGGCAGCACCCAGGATTTGCCATCTTCCTGATCTTTCCAGTACAGTTTCCCCAGGTTTCCAACCCCCAGGGTAGAGCTGGCTATGTCTCATCTAAACAGTGTTCGAGAGGCTGGCATAATGGTGCACACATATATCCCCAGCACTCACAAAGCCGAGGCAGGAGGCTCACAAGGAATTTGGGTCCAGCCTGGGCTACAGAGTGAGTTCAAGGCTAGCCTGAACTACATAGTGAGACCCTGTCTCAAAAAAAAAAAAAATCAAAACAAGAGCAGGGCGTGGTGGCACATGCCTGTAATCCCAGCACTGGGGAGGCTGAGGAGGAGGATCATCGTGAGTTCGAGACCAGCCTGAGCTACAAAGTGAGCCCAAGGCCAGCCTGAACTGCATAGTGAGACCCTGTCTCAAAAAGACCAAAAAAAGAAAAAAAACCCAAACCAAATATATTTCATCTGCTATTCCTTCATGGGCACTATTTACTGAAAATTAAATGTTCTTATCTCCACAAATTTTAAAACTTATGTCTGAAAGGAAAAAATAAGTAAGCAGATCCCTTTTTGTTCTAACTACTGGCAGAGACAGCAGAGGATGCTGCTGCCTGCCCGGCCTGTGGGGTCAGTCACACTTTGTCACTCTGAGGCTGAGTGACTCTGGACAAACCATTTAATTTTCCTAAACCTTCATTTCCTTATATATGAAATAAATCTAATAATGATATTTTCCTTACAGGGGTGAGTGAAGATGTAATGAGGTACCTGTACAGCTCATCGGGGCTTGGTGCTCAGAACGTGCTCAGTAACTAGGAGCCTGCCGTGATTTTACCTGTTATTTGCTCGTGGAATGCCTAGGACTGTACCACCAGCAAGGAGGTTTTCAGATGCTAATTTGTAAGAGATCTTTTATATGTTTAAGAATACATTTTGTAAAAGCCGGGCATGGTGGCGCACACCTGTAATCCCAGCACTCAGGAGGCTGAGGCAGGAGGATCGTTGCAAGTTCAAGACCAGCCTGGGCTACACAGTGAACTCAAGGCCAGCCTGAACTGCATGGCCAGACGCTGTCTCAGAAAAGACAAAAAAAAAAAAAACCGCTAAAGATTGCTTTAATATTATCCTATTTTAATAACAATTTACATTGTAAGGTATGTTATGTGTTTAATAGCTCTTTGTATGCACAGTCACAATCTTCAAAGTTTTTTTTTGCTTTAAACTCTTTCAAAATTATCCTGAAAATTATCTTTTGATTCCACAACTCCACTCTAATGTATATCCTAGAGAAATTTTTGTATATATTTGCCAGGATACTTACATGAGAATATTCATGGCACAGTTTTTGATTTTTGGTTTTTATTTTTGTTTTTTTGAGACAGGGTCTTGCTATATAGTTCAGGCTGGTCTTGAACTATTTAGCCTAGGCTGACTTCCTGCCTCAGCCTCCTAAGTTCTGGGATTACAAGTATGTGTCATCATGCCTGGCTGTTTTTAGTAGCAAAACAGAACAAGAACAACAAAAGTGTCCACCAACAAAAGAATGGGTAAGTTGGAGTGCAATAGAATATTACACAGCACTAAAAATGAATAAAGCTATATTTCAACTGCATGAATAAATCAATCTTAGAATTTTTTTTTTTTTGCGGTGCTGGGGATCAAACTCAGGACCCTGCGCTTGCTAGGCAGGAGCTTATTCCACTGAGCTATATCCCCAGCCCCTTCAATCTTAGAATTAAGGGGGAGAAATACAGAAGCCCTCACACAATGTAGTATCCGTTCATAAAGCTCAAAAACCGGCAAAATGATCCAGTATATTATTTAGGGAAGTGTACTTACATTCCCTGAAGGAGTAATGAAATAAATACAATCCTAAGTGGGGATCACAGGTAAGGCAAGACAGGAGGAGAATTTAGGAGAGGAACTGGAAAGTAGCTTCAGCAGCTGTAATAGTGTGCTCACCTAGAGCAGTGTGTCTGCGAGTGGCCGCCTCATTATGTTCGTAACTTGAAAAACGTGTTCTTTTTTTTTTTGGTCTTTTTGAGGCAGGGTCTCACTTTGCAGTTCAAGCTGGCCTTGAGCTCACTTTGTAGCCCAGGATGGTCTCGAACTCGCGATGATCCTCCTGCCTCAGCCTCCTGAGTGCTGGGATTACAGGTGTGCCCTTTTTAGATACTTTGGACACATACTGGATTACAAAAGATTCTGAACCCTCAGATCTCCAGAGATATCTCTCTTCTGGTCTCTGAGCCTAAGGTTCTTTTCCTTACCCAGAAGCACACATTTTGAGATAAAACTAGCTCAAGAAAAGTTGATCACAGAGACTGATTGTCCCCGGACTGAACTAAGCCTTAGATCTCTGGGCTTACAAAGATAAAATAAGCATAACCCTGGAGCTCCAGGTAGAAACCTGGGGCTAAAGTCAGGGGGCAAGTTGTCATCATCCAGCCAACATCTTTCCTCATTCTCTTCCTTTTTAGATCAATATACATTTTTCAAAAGTCTTACTGGAGGCAGGAACTGAGAGTTACTTAGGCTACAAGCCTGAAAAGGCCTATTCTCTATTCTTCAGGAGATCACAGTCTAAAGAGAGGCATATACATACAAAAATATAATTCAAGCCCATTGAAGAGGTCCATATCTGTAATCCAAGCTATTTGGGAGACCGAGGCAGAAAGCTCGCAAGTTTGAGACCAGCCTGGGCAATACAGAGACTCTGTCTAAAAAAAGAAAGAAAGAAAGAAAGAAAACAATACAGAAAAAGAAAGTCACTTAAAAAAATTCAAGTAGAATGAAAAAACTCAGTTATGGAATACAATGGGCCAATACTCACACGGGTAATGTCTTACAGTGAAAAATACCAGCCTTAGGGAAGCATACTGATGTCATGCTAATTTAGCTTGTGCCAATTCAAGCCCTTAGTCTTATCTCCTTATTGGGTACATGAGGGTCATTCTATTTACCTTTATCATCCTAATCACAAGATTGCCTTGAAGACTTGATAATGTAGTAAGGTCCGTGGCATATAGTTTATGATTAATAAACAACGGCCATTACTAATTCTCAAAGGAGCACGGTGGTGCAGGTATCGTTCTATTTACAGTACAGCAAGTTAAATCTCTGAAATTCAGCGACTACTCTGACGTCGCCTAGTAACTGAAGGCGCCATCCCAAATTTTTTTGTTTTACTGTTTTCAGAACAGGGTCTCGCTATGTAATTCAGACTGGCCTTGAACTCACTCTAGCCCAGGCTGGTCCCAAACTCAGGGCAAATTTGCCTCAGTCTCCCGAGAGCTGGGATTACAGGCGTGTACCTCCACGCTGGCTTGATCTTTCAAATTCTAATCTTCCACTACAACCTATAAAATACCATATACTTTTACCTGTGTCATGCTTTCCTGTTCAAATGCATTAAACATAAAGCTTATCAAGGGAACTGGGTTTTGAACAGGGTCGTGCCCTCCCGACAGGTAAGTTTAAGGAGACAAGATAAACAGGAGCAAATGTGTGCATGAAGGACTATTTGGGAAACAAAATTCTGTTGAGAGTTGGCGCAGGTACGGCAAGACTCCCCGCCAAGCTTTAGGTTGCGGATTTATAAGGCAGCACTTGTCAGAACTCAGCTGCACAGACACAGTCGCACGCTGGATCCATTTGGAGACCCGCCCAGCCCACCTGAGGGGGCGGGGAGCCGCAGCGTACTTAGCCTATCATCGCTGCAGACGCCGACGAAGTCTCTTCTTTATTGGCGAGTGGTCGGGTGACGTCATATTCTCCTGGCCGGCGAAGGAAGAAGGCGCCATGATTGGTTGGCGCTGGGGCAGCGGGCATGCCCAGTCTGGGTTTCCTGACCCAGTTGGACTTTCTCCTCGGACGTTTCCACGCCGTGGGGGGCTGCGAGGGGTGGCGAGTGGGCTCAGCCGAAACCTGGATTTGATTCGAAGAGCCGAGGGGTTGAAAAGGGGTGACCGGAAGTGATCTTAGAACTGACCGGAAGCTGGGCCTGGAGGGGAAAGAGCTGATCCCCAGAGGGAGGGGGCTTCCCGCAGAAGGGGCGGGGGAAGGTGGCGCGGCGGCCGGGGCGCGGGGCAGGCGGCTGGTCGCCTCCGCGGCTCGGTGTGGAAGGCAGGGAGCGGCCGTCGCGAGCGCGGGGGATAGATAGCCTGCGAAGTGGGAGTGGGAGCCCAGCTGCCCCTGGGAAGTCTGGAAGAGTTGAGCCCGGGCGGCCTCGGGCTCCCGAGAGCCGAGCGGCAGGGTTTTGGAAGCCGGAGCAGCCGCGAGAGAGGAGCCCAGGGCACGGGCGATTCCTAGCTGTGCGGGTCGCGCGTGGGGGTGGCCGGCGGGGACTGACTGAGGTCTCGGCTTGGAGTTTTGGACTCTCGTGCCCCTGCGAGGTACAAATACGCTCCGCGCCTTTGTACGAGGAACGCTGTCTCCTGGGGCAAGGAAGGAGCCAGGATGGCCTGGGCTCTGAAGCTGCCCCTGGCCGACGAAGTGATTGAATCCGGGCTGGTGCAAGACTTCGATGCCAGCCTGTCCGGGATCGGCCAGGAGCTGGGTGCTGGTGCCTATAGCATGAGGTGAGTGAGATTTCCCCAGCCCCACTTTCTGGATGACAAAGGCAGGGGAGAGCGCCCGGGAGGCGGGGGAGAAGGTGGGCAGTGTTGCAAAAGCCGTCTGCAGGTGCGGAGAAGGCTTTTCTGTTGACTTTGTGGAAGAAATGGAAGAGCTTGCAGGCAGCGTGAAGTCTGTGCGGGGCGGGTGGAAGGAGGGAGGGAGAGGCGCGGGGAGCGCGGAGAGCCTGGGCTGCCGGCGAGGTCTGCAGACGGGTGAGTGCGCGGGGGAGCCCGGCGTCAGGCGGGGAAGGTCCGGCTGAGCGTGTGCAGGGCATCGGGCCAGGGCCACGGTGCGTCGGGAGCTGGGGCTTCGTGAGGAGCATTGATTGGCTGCTTGAAGGAAACGAGTAGGAACCTGGGGGAAAGAAGTCCTTATCACCTACCTCCCCGCTAGCCCGCTTTTTAAGGCTTCATTTAATTCGAGGAAAAGTGGCACAGGGAACTCTTAGGTATTTCTAGACCTTCATGTATAAGGCCGTTTGTTAATAATGGATGATAAAGATGGGCGTGGAGGCGCACACCTGTAATCCCAGCACCCGGGAGGCTGAGGCAGGAGGATCGTTGTGAGTTCAAGACCAGCCTGGGCTACAAAGTGAGCTCAAGGGCAGCCTGGACTGCACAGAGAGACCCTGTCTCAAAAAGACCCCCCCCCAAAAAAAAAGATGATAAATCGCCTTGAAAGCAGCATTACCTGCGCTGCCTCAGCAGCCCGGTTCCCGCAGGTGTGGAAATATTGACACATCTGCCTTCAGGGCTAGGTGGGCGGGAATCGGTGTCCTAGTGCCTTGGGAAGGTCCATCTAAACAAAGTAAAAGAGACTTTGGAACCGAACGCAGAGTTTGTAGGGGAAAGGTGCTTTTTAGGGGCAAAGTGGACAAAATTTTCATTATGGTGATGAGATCCCTTGAGATTTATGTAATGTGAAATTCCTTTATCCTGCTGATTCGAAGTGGACTTTCTTCAGTGAAGTAAAATTAAGAGTTATAACTTAATACTTCAACATCAGGATTCTTTGCTCACGGTTAGAATAATAAAGTCTCTTAAATATTTTAGTGATTTTCAGTGAAATTTGTTCTGTTACGCATTTCGCTTAGTCTTGAGAAACTTAACCTTAGGTTTAACTTTAATAGTCCTTGTTAGGTAAATTTGACTGTAAAAATAGAGATGAACACGATCTGAAAGTAAGTGCTCTGGCCGGAACTTGGACATAGTATCTGACAATTTATATTGTTATTTATGTGAACATTATCACAGCAAAAAGTATGATTTTGTTAAGTTTACTGGAGTTTAGGATAGAAATAAGAAGTGTAACTGTACGTGTTATATTTATCATCAACAAAAATAGTTTAACAACAGCAAACATTTGTTCGTCTGCTACATGAATTTCTATATGCTGTTCATATCACATGACCTTCCATTGAAGGATGTTCAAATCAAACAGTGATCTTCACAGTTATCAGTCAGGCTTGCACATTTGCAAATTTTTTCCAATATCAAGCAGTTTTTTTGATATCAAACATTTTTCCAAAAGCAAACAAAAATTATTATTTTTCTCCAATATCTTTTCCAGTTTTTAAGCATAACTTTATAAAGCTGGGTGGTGGCAGACACCTGTTATACTAGCACTTGGGAGGCTGAGGCAGGAAGATTGCTGAGAGTTTGAGGCCAGCCTGGGCTACATAGTGAGTTCAAGGACAACCTGAGCTACATAGTGAGACCGTGTCTCAAGAAAAAACAAATAAGAAAAAAAAAATCACTGTATCGAAAACATAAATTCTGGAAAATACATCATGCCAAAATTTTAAATGCTACTTTTGCATGTATTATTTTTGACTCATAATGCATGTCTAATCTTTTGTATTAATTGGGGCTGGGGATATAGCTCAGTGGAATAAGCGCCTGCCTAGCAAGCGCAGGGTCCTGAGTTTGATCTCCAGCACCGCCAAAAAAAACCCAACTTTTGTATTAATTGGATATTGTCAAACTTTAGTGTTCAGAAGAGTCATTTTGTGTTTATAAAATAAACTCGTTTTTACATTACTTTCAATGTTAAAAGGCTCTATTTCTCCACATCATTACAAGACAGAATTTTGCATTAAAATTATTTTGTTCATTAAAAGAATTGTTATAGCTGAATGTGCTAGTGTATACGGGTAATCCTAGCAAAGAAAGGCTGAGTCAGAAGGAATGCTGTGAGTTTGAGGCCAGTCTCTGCTACATAGTTGAAGGCCAGCCTGAACTACATGGTGAGAAGTTGTCTTACCACTTTTTTTTTTTTTTTTTGGTCTTTTTGAGACAGAGTCTTGCTCTGCAGTTCAGGCTGGCCTTGGAGTCGCTTTGTAGCCCACGTTGGTCTCGAACTTGCAATGATCCTCCTGTCTCAGCTTTCTGAGTGCTGGGATTACAGGGTCCACCACCACACCTGGCTTAAAAACGAAAAAATTTTTAAAGCCATTCTAGAGTTGTGAACTAGTATCTTACTGTAGTCGTCTCTCTGTCTTCCTCCCTCCCTCCTGTCTGTCTTTCTTTTCTTTTCTTTCTCTCTGTCTCAGGTACTTGTAAGTTGGGTACTGACATACATAGTTTGTTTATTTAATTTATTTTTGTTGCCTTCCTTCCTTCCTTCCTTCCTTCCTCCCTCCCTCCCTCCCTCCCTCCCTTCCTTCCTTCCTCCTGGAATCAAACTCAGGACCTTGTGCTTGCAGGCATAACTTACGCCACTGAGCTATATCCCTGCCTGTTTTTATCTTTTTGAGACAGGGTCTTGCTGTGCAGTTCAGGCTGGCCTTGAGCTCCATTTGTAACCCAGGCTGGTCTCAAACTTGCAATACTCCTCCTGCCTCAGCCTCCCAGGTGCTGGGATTACAGGAATGCTGGGTTTACGGGCCTGCACCACTACACAGGGCAATAGAGTTTAGAGAAGTATCTGTTCAAGTTCTCTGACCAGTTAATTGAGTTGGTTTTTTTTGTGTGTGTGATATTTTACCCCAGAGGTGATCTTTTTGCTGTCAGATTTTGAATTCTTATATATTCTGGATATCATTAGATCCTTGTCTGATATGGTTTGTAGGTATTTTTCCATTTCTTTTGGTTGTCTTGTATATTCTTGATGATGTCCTTTGATATACAAAGTGGTTAATTTTTCTGACTGCATCTTTTCTTATTTTGTTGCTTATGTTTTTTGTAGGTTAGGGTAATGCTGCCCTCACAGACTACTAAGAAATACGTTGTTTTTGAAAAATTTTGAGCAGAATTGATGTTAGGTCTTCAAATGTTTGATAGACTTCACTAATGAATCTCTCTGGTCTTTGGCTTTTCTGTTAGGAGTGTTTTAATTACAGAATCTCTTCATTTGTAATAGGTTCGTTGAGGCTGTTCATTTTGAGAGTTTGATCCTCTCATCAGTTTTGATACTTTGTGTTTCTAGGTATTTGTTTCACCTAAATATGCAATAAGTTGCTGTACAATTGCAATATTCTCTTTAAATCCTTTGTTACTGTAAGATCAGTAGTAATATCCCGTTTCATTTTTTATTTAATTTGCATCTTCTCTTTTGTTGCTAGTCCTTCTAGGTAAGAATTTGTCAATTTTGAAGATGTATTTTTTTTTTTTTGAAGATGTGTGTTTGTATGTGTGCGTGCACACAAATTTTGAGACAGAGTCTTGCTATGTAGTTTGGGCTGGCCTTGAACTCAGTACATAGCCCGTGCTGAACTCTTGGTCATCTTCCTGTTTCAGCTTCCTGAGAGCTGGAATTACAGGCTTGCACCACCACGCTTGGCTTTTTGTTTTGTTTTATTAATTTCCTCTTTAGTTTATTTATGCCTGCCCTACCCAGTGGTATTATTCCCCTTCTGCTGGCTTTGCGTCTAGTTTGTGCTTTTTCTAGTTCTTTAATTCAGAACACTTTTCCCCACAGAGTCCTGCTCTTTTTGTCAGGCTGACCAAACACCCGGGCTTACATGATCCTCCTCAGCCTTCCAAGCAGCTGGGACATTGTAACCCAGTTCCACCCGTGTTCTTTCTGACAATCCTCCCTGCTTTCTTTCCATGGTGCTGGTGACTGACTGCAGGGCCTTGCGCGTGCTAGGCAAGTGCTCTACCACTGAATTACATCCCCTAAATGCTTTCAGGGCTATGCTTGTTCAGCACAGCGGACCACACTGAAATTACGTTAAGTGTTACTGTGCTTGTAGTTCTGGGGACTGAATCCTGCATCTTGTACATGCCGGGCTGGGGAACGCTTAGCCCCGTCTTCGCGCTCTGTTTTTGGCGGAGTTGGTATTAGATGCAGGGTGTGTGTGTGTGTGTGTGTGGGGAGTACCCAACCAGAGTGCTGGGATTATAGGTGTGTATTACTATGCCCAGCTTTTTTTGTTCTTAAATAGTTCAGACTGTGTAATCTAGGCTGTCCTTGAACTCAGAGTGATTCTCCTGCCCCAGCCTCCTGAATGCCTGGATTTGGGATTACAGGTGTGTACTACCACACCTGGGTTAAAGTATATTCTTTTTCAGACAGGGTTTCACTGTTTAGGTTAGGCTGTCCTTGAGCTCACTTTGTAGCCCCGGCTAGTCTTGAACTCACAAGGATCCTCCTGCCTCAGCCTTCCCAGTGCTGGGATTCCAGATGTGTGCCTCCACACTGGGCCAACGTATATTCTTATTTCTTTAGTGATTTCTTCTTTTGACCCATTAGGTGTTTAAGAGTATATTATTTAGTGCTCACATCAGCAGCACATACTTGAAAATTGCTAAGACAGTAGATTTTAAATGTTCTTACTATAAAAACTTCTAAGTCTGTGTGGTAGCGCACGCACATATTAATCAGTTTGATTTGGACTTTGGTTACTGTGATGTCCCAGTATGCCACTGGGATCTATTTATTATATTATATTATATTTTGTTTTTCTGAGACAGGGTCTTGCTATGCAGTTCAGGCTGTCCTTGAGTGCACTTTGTAGCCCAGGCTGGTTTTGAACTCACAAATGATCCTCCTGCCTCAGCCTCCCAAGCGCTGGGATTACAAGCATGTGCTATCACGCCTGGCTTGCTGTTGTGTTTTGAGACAGGGTCTCACCATTTGCCTAGGATGACTGAATTGGCAATTCTCCTTCTTCAGCCTCCCAAGTAGCTGGGACTATAGCTGGCATACTGCTATGCCGAGCCTTCTAAGCCTTCGAGTGAATTACAGGACTTTAGCTGTTGTACTTCTTTGTCCAGAATTTCTATGTTGTCCTTTTTTATATCTTTTTATTTACTTTATTGATGTTACTTAATTGTGTTTTTGTTTTGTCTTTTTTTTTCGAGACAGCTGCTCACTATGCAGCTCAGGCTGGCCTTGAGCTCACTTTGTAGCCCAGGCTGGCCTCAAATTTGCAACGATCCTCCTGCCTCAGCCTCCTGAGTGCTGGGATTACAGGCTTGTGCCACCAGGCTGGGCTGTATTCCTTAGTTGGTGACCCATCGTTCTCCTGATGTCCTTTAGCTTTTGTTTCTGATTTTCTTAGCTCTTTTAGCATATTTAAGACAATAAAGCAGAGCATGGTGGTGCACGCCTATAATCCCAGCACTTGGGAGACTGAGGCAGGAGGATCTTGTGAGCTCACTCAAGGCCAGGCTGAACTGCAAAGACCAAAAAAAAAAAAAAAACCCAAAAAACAAAAACCAATAAATTAAAGTTGTTGTCTAGTAAGTCTGGGCTTGTTCAGGGGTCACATCTGTCAGTTTCTTCCCTCTCTTCTCCCTTCCCTTTCTCCCTTCCGTGAATGAGCCCTTCTTTCTTATTGCTTCCTGTGCTTTGCTAAATCTTGAGAAATGAGCATCTTTTGTGTATCGTAATGTGATAGCTCTGTAAATCAGAGTTTGCTCTCCCCCTAGAGTAGCTTATTACTTGGTGAAAGTTGCAGTCGTCCGTTTGTTTAGTGACTTTTCCAATTTTTTGTTCTTGTTGTTTGTTTGAGGCAGGGTTTTTCTATGTAGTTCAGGCTGGTCTTGAACTCACTGTGTAGCCCAGACTGGCCTCAAACTCATGGTGATCCTCCTGCCTCAGCCTCCCCAGTGCTGGGATTACAGGCGTGTGCCACTGTGCCTGGCTGTAACCTCAGTTGTTGAAGGACCGGTCCCCTGTTACCGACTGTAGCACCAGCAAGCTGCAGCACCACCCTGGGTGACTGGCCCCACAGCTCCTGTTGGGGGCTAGGACCTGGAAGAGGACAGATGTTATGCCAGATGCTGAAATTTACTAACTTTTAACAGCATTTTTCTTCATCATACACTTTCTTGAATGCTGTAAATGTGTAACCAGACTCCAGAGTTCTAGAATAGTTGCTCCAAATAGCTGGGTGTAGTGGCACATGCCTGTAAGAGGCTGAGGCAGGAGGACTGCTGTGATTGGCCAGCCTGGGTTCATAGTGAGTCCAAAGCCAGCCTGAACTACATAGCCAGACCCTGTCTCAGAAAAACAAAACAAAACAAACAAACAAGTTGCTCTAAGCAGAGCTTACTGTCTCTAGGTAGTTGCTTTGGTGGGACCAGTTCCTGGAACTTCCCATTTCATTATCTTTCATGACCTCTATTCCTAACTTTCAATGGCCTTTTGGTTCACTGAGTTTCACATACTCACCCCGCCTCCCCGGTCTGGGCTGTGCTCTACACAGAGGCCTTTGTAAGTGCCGCCGTGCTCTGTTCGCTCAAAAAATAACCTCAGCCTCGCATTTTCTGCACCTGTCTAGAGCCAGCCAACCCTTGCATGTAGCATCCAGTGAGTTTGCCAGGTACCCACAGTGGGTGTGGGCAGAGTGACGCTGGCCAGCGGGGGCTACTGCTCCTGGCACTGCTTCTACCATGTGTGTTTATTCAACCCAAGCAGCTGTTGTGACACTTCCATTCAGTGCATGCAAAGTGCCTCTGCTGCCCCAAATCCAACTAATGCTAATGCCACGAACGTGGCAGTGCCCTGTGGTCAGCAGCTGGTCTCCTTGTGGTCCTGCTGGTCTCCTTGTGGTCCTGCTGGTCTCCTTGTGGTCCTGCTGTCTCATGCACATCTCTGCTGTGAGGGACTCAGGCCAAGAAGCATCTTCTACCCTCAGACAGCACTAGAAGTCCATTATGGCAAAGAAGAAACAGGTCTTCATTCAAGTCGACTGTTTCCCTGCCTCACTTGATTGACACAGAAAATGTTGCAGACTCCACATTTCATTGGTTGGAAGGACATGTGAAGGTTTTGACAGATGACGAATGCCAGCATTAAATCTGCTGGAGTTTTGTGCACAAGATGAAAAGATAACGTCCAAAATGAGCCATGGCTTCTATGACTGTGCTTCACAACATGGACTTGTAAGGCTGGTGTGGTGGTGCACACCAGTGATCCCGGCAATCCAGGGCGCTGAGGCCGGAAGAGCACGGGCTCCAGCCCAGCCCGTCAAGTTGAACAGCAGATTCAGTTTAGTAACTTAATGAGGCCTTGTCTCAAACCCAAAGGGCTGGGACCTGGCTCAGTGCCAAGGCTGTAGGTTCAACCCCTAGTACCACAAAAACCCAACCAAAACCAAAAACTCCTTAAAACTCTACCTGGCAGACAGGGATAAATTTTTATCTAGATATAGGGGGTGGGATATAGTATAGGGATTCAGTTTTCAGTTGGCTCATTACATCTATGAAGGCTGTGAAAAGGTAACATAAAGGCTCCGAGATGAATTTAAATGTACATTAGGAGGAGCTACCAGATGGTCTCACAGGCCCTAAGCGTGCTGTTTCGGGAGTGCTGGTTCAGTCCTGTGCCAGCGCGCTCTGGTAACATGTTCCATTGTTCAGCTCACTTTCGTCATGAGAGCTGAACTTTCCCTTCTGTGTCTTTGATATTGCATATGATGTTTTATGTAGTAACTCACAGATGCCTCTCAGTGATGTATTTGAATCCACCTCCAAATTCAAGCAAATTTGGTAAATCTTGCTTATCCTTAAAGTCAAATGATAGGCATTTTCTGTTACCTTTTTTCCTTCAACAAGAGTGCCAGATTCATTTAGCTAAACTGATTTAAGAGTAGAGTGGCATTAATTTCAGCGTATTTTAAAATGTTGCTTTTAGCCAGGTGTGGTGCACACCTCTCATCCGAGCACTCAGAGTCTGAGGCAGGAGGATCGTGGAGTTCACGGCCGCCAGGAATACACTGTGGGCTCAACACCAGCCTGAACCACAGAGTGAGATCCTGGGTCGCTAAAAGAAAAAGTTTTAAAAGAACTGTTTTAGGGATAGGGATGTAATTCATGGTAGAGTGCTTGGCAAGACCCTGGGTTTTGTCTCCTGTATGTTGCCAAAACAAAACAAAATCCAACTGCAAAAAAAACCCCCAAAAACCCAAATGCTTTTGATTTCTGCATAGGTTGAGTACTTTTTTATGTTTGTATATTTTTAGATGCTACGACTCAAACCTTAACCAAGTACTCTGCCACTGAGCTACACCCCAGCCCCTTAAAATTTTAAGTAGGCCTGTTTTGAAGATCATATTACAGATCTTAAAATTACAAAGGCAGATGTGTGACAAGCCAGAATTAAGCCGGACATTCGGGAGGGGAAGCCTGAGCTCACTTGCACTGCTCTCACAGAAGCTTTTCTGGCAAATACTTGTAGACAGACAGACAAGCACCCGAAGAACTAGGGCTCAGGAGAGCCATGCTTGGAACACTGTTATCAATTAGTACTTTAGCTAAAACCTGAAGAAGTAACTTAGAAGTGGGCTTGCTTCCTCAGTAAATTTTTTACAACTGTTTTGATACACAGAAACTTTTTACAAGATAGATTCTCCCTGAAATCTTTGTTCACATGGTTGCACAGCGATGCTGACACACCCCACTGTCTAATATGGACCCAACAAACCCGCCTTTGATAGCCAAAGTCACACTTTTCCACCTGTAGGAATCTTCTCAGGAACAGGTGGTTTAAACAGATCTAAACGTACTGTGTGTGAATGATGACTCCCTTCGGCGGCATACCTGAATGCTGTACAGGTGTTTGGCTTGTGTATTGTATGTATGTACTTATGCTTTGGCTTAGAGTAACTTCTGCTATGGTACTGATTTGCATTGAGTATAAACTTTATTTATTTAGTTCTGAAGTAGGGTCTTGCTGTGTATTTCAGGCTGGCCCTAGACCTTGCTTATGCAGCCCAGGCTGGCCTTGAACTCAGTGGTGCTCCTCCTGCCCCAGCCTCCCAGGGCTAGGATTATAGGTGTGTGCCCTAGCTTGAATATAAACTTTAAATTTAAAAAAAAGAGAGAACATTTTTCAGGGGCTGAGGATATAGCTCAGTGGTAGAGCATTAAGAGACTCTGGGTTCTGTCCCTAGACCTCCCCTAAATTTTTTTTTAGGATTCTAGAAAGATGGTAAAGTAGAAAGCACCAGGTATTTACCTACCTTGACAACATTTGCACTGACAGAATCTGTATGATCAGCTAGTTTTCAATTCTAGAGTTTATTGAAGTCATGCACCTATAAGGGAAATGAACCCTTTTACCCAAGAATTAATTCATCTTGGTCGGTTTCAGCCCTTGGCTCAGCGGCAGCTGTCAGTCCCACCTGGCAGGCCCATGGCCAGCAGCTGTGGGCTCTCCTGGAACGGCTTGTACAGAGCTCACGGGACCCAGGCAGAAGTGCCCTGTCTTCTGAGTGTCTGGGAGTCTGTGCTCCAATCCTCCCTGCTGCTTGTGGTCACAGGAGCAACCAGACAGGCCCGTGTTGCTGTGCTGCTTCCTCCCTTTGCGAAGCCTGCCCTGTCAAGTAATGTCTGGGGAATTTGGTGGGCTGGCATTTTCTCCCCACCTTCATTTTTTCCCTTTCTGCCCTGTGAGAGTCAGACGTGGAAGACTAGCACAAACAAAGCAATCAGATGTGCTCAGGAAATGAAGTTCCTGTGCATGCCCAGAGGGAGGGCACGGCTTTGGGAAAGACCTGATTTTCTTGAGACAGATTTTGGTACTCACTATATTGCCCAGGCTGGCCTTAAGCTCATGGAGATACTGTTGCCCCAGGCTCCCACATGCAGGGATTATAGAGGTGTGTCACCATGCCAGGTTTATGACCTGAGAAGATTTTAAGTTTATACTTCAGGCTTATCCTCGG
The DNA here is from genome assembly GCA_004027595.1 of Dinomys branickii. Lineage (NCBI taxonomy): Eukaryota > Metazoa > Chordata > Mammalia > Rodentia > Dinomyidae > Dinomys > Dinomys branickii. Next base: position 93,702 of record PVLD010001651.1, read on the forward strand.
CACAGAGACAGCCTCAATGCAGAAGCAAAAAAGCCCCCCAAACCCCCAGCAAGCCCGAGAGAAGTTAGAGAATATAATTCCCAGAGTTATCACATTATAGGATTGAAATATTCAGTTTTCAGCAAAATCTTCACAGGGCGTAGGAAGGATCCGGAAAGTGTACGTGTGCTGCCGGAGCAAGCAGAGTCAGGCAAGACTGTCGTTGGGCAACTCGACAGCTCAGTGTTACTGGGTCCAGGGTGGCTCCCCTCTCCTTCCCACTCTGGATTCCAGGTTCTTCTAGTCTCCGACAAAGAATTGAACAAACTGATCGACAAGCAGTGGCAAAGTTTATTCAAGAAAGTAAAAGTGAAGAGTGGGAGAGAAACTGGCCCTGCAGAGGGAGCCCGGCCAGGTAAGGCGATAAGAAGAGGAAAGACAAAAGGCTGCCGTGAGCTCCGCAGGGTCGGGCCCTGACAGCCTAGCAGAAGGGCTGAGGGGTTTCCTACAACGGACTGTCCTGTAAGGAATGTTAAGGGAATCCTGCAGGTTGCAGTGAAAGAGTACTAGACAGTAAGTCCTATGGGGAAAAAGAGCTGAATAAAGATGAATACACAGGCAGCTGTAGAACAGTATTGTTGTAATATGATTTGAGACTAGTGCATTAAAATTATGTTTCCATTTTATTTTTGAGACAGGGTCTTGCTATGTTGTTCAGGTTGGTCTTGAACACACTGTGTAATTGAGGGTAGCCTCAAATTTGAGGTGATTGTCCTGGCTCAGCCTCCTGATAAAATTATGTTTTTAGATACAGTATAAAAAAGATGTAATTTCGTGATATAAACAATTTAAAGGGGATAGTGAGAGAGGCAGCTGTTAAAGGAGCAAAGTTTTTGTGTGTTATTGAAATAAAACTGGTGTAGAAAAAAGATGAGGACTGAAATAAAACGATCTAGGCCTGGAGATACAGTTCACTGGCACAATTGCTTGCATGACAAGCACAAGATCCTAAGTTCGATTTCTGGTACCAAAAAAGTAAATAAAACCGGTATAAATTCAGTTACTATTATAAATGTCTTAGAGCTGGGCGTGGTGGCACATACCTGTAATTCCAGAACTCAGGAGGCTGAGGCAGTAGGATCCTTGAGAGTTCGAGCCAGCCTGGGCTACAAAGTGAGCTCAAGGCCAGCCTGAACTGCATAGTGAGACCCTGTCTCCAAAACAAAAGAATAAAAAAATAAATTTGTTAATTTTTAACTGTTGTGATAATCACAGAGAAAATAGCTAAAACATATGCACAAAAGTAAAAAAAGACTTTAAATGTTTCTCTACAAAAACAGTGAAACATGTAAGACAGTAAGGCAGGAAATGAGGGACAGAAAGTTAATAGGCACAGAGAAAACAAATACCAAAGTCACAGAAGTAATTGCGTCTTTATCAGTAATCACTTTATAGGTAAGTGGATTACATTTTCCAATCAAAAGACAGGAAAGACTACATATATATTTTTAAATGTAATTTTATGCTGCCTACAGGACCCCCCGCCCCCCCGGGTCTTTTGAGGCAGGGTCTCCCTATCTAGTCCAGGCTGGCCTTGAACTCATGTCAATCCTCCTGTCTCAGCCTCCCAAGTGCTGGGATTACAGGTGTGTGCCATAACACCTGGCTAAGACTCGATTTTTTTGTGACAGATTCTCACTATGTTGCTGAAGCTGGTCTCACACTCCTGGCCTCAGGCAGCCCTCCTGCCTCAACATGTACTCTTTTTTATTTTGTCTTTTTGAGACAGGTCTCACTGTGCAGTTCAGGCTGCCCTTGAGCTCACTTTGTAGCCCAGGCTGGTCTCTAACTCCCAGTGATCCTCCTGCCTCAGCCTCTGAGTGCGGGATTACAGGTGTGCGCCACCATACCTAGCTTCCCTCAGCATGTACGTTTATCTTTGGTTTTATCCTCTTTTTCTGTTTATCTGGCCCAGGCTCACTCTGCAGCGAGTTTCTGTTCCACTCTTCACTTTTACTTTCTTGAATGAACTTTGCCACTGCTTAAAAAAAGAAAAAACCAGCACATTGAATGAGTGCATTGGATTGTAGTGCTCTTCCTCAGAAATACATGTGTTTCTGCTGTACTGGATTGAACGCAGGGCCCTGTGCACGCTAGGTGGCATGTTCTCTCGTGAGAAGGTGCCCTCTAGCCCTTCTTATCTTTTACTTTGAGATGGTGTCTTGCAAAATTGCTGAGGCTGGCTTGGAATCTGACCCTTTGGCTTCAGCAGTAGCTGGAATCACAGGCACGCACCACCGTGCCTGGCGCAGAAGTGTTTTGAACAGGTGCTGCCTTATTCCAGGCTCTGAGCGAGGTGCAGAAGGATAAAATTTGCATGTGGACTGTTTCCCCGCTGCCTAAAACATAACCCGGCATATACAGTATCGGATGGGTTGAATAAATGATAAATAAACTCGGATTCATAAACCTGCTATCTACTAGCTGGGTAAACTTGGGTAAATATTTAGCATTTCAGGTGATTCGAGCCTCAGTTTCTTTGATCAGAAAATGGAGGGGAGAGCCAGTTTCTTCTGCAGCCTCATTGCGTGGGGGTAAACGTGAATTTAAGTGTAAAAATATGAATGAAAGTAGGGTGGGCCTAGAGGAGAGCAGCTGGGTGAGCCCAGGGAAGCAGCTGTAGTTTGTCAGTGAACGCTGGGGGTGGGGGGTCGGGTGTGGTGAGGAAGGAACGGGGGAAGGGGAGAGGCTCCGCCTCAGCTGGGCGCTGGCTGAGGAGTAGCGGCTGTCACGGCGCCCTGGGAGGCTGCCAAAGCCTTATAAACAGGGAGCTTCTTAGGGTTACTTGCTTTTCTTTTTGAGGTGCTGCAATCCAGCCCAGGGTCTGTGCATAAGCAAGCATTTCTACACTGAGTAACACCCCCACCCCAGATTTACATTCTAAAAGCATTTCTCTGGGCCAGGCGTAGTGGCGCACGCCTGTAGTCCCAGCACTCGGGAAGCTGAGGAAGGGGAATTGTGGTGAGCTACAAAGTGAGCTCAAGGCCAGCCTGAACTGCATAGCAAGACCCTGTCGCAAAGAAGAAAAACAAAAAAAAAAAAAAAAAAAAAGGTTACTCTGGCCTAAAATAGAGACAGTGATGCAAAGCCAGTTCTGACTTCGGACAGGGTTGAGCTTATGGAGCTGGGTGTCTCATGCTCTGTGCACCCTTAGGAATGTAAGTTAACTCAGTACGAGACAGCCAGTAACAGTGGTGCTTTGATATGTCATCAGGGCTACTGGGGACATCTCCAGGGAATGTGCTGGCCATTTGAGAAAAAGGAGCCTTTATCAAAGATGTCTGTGGTCTGCAGGAAGAGGGATTTTCATAAGCCCTACCGCTGTGAGTGGCAAGGGGGAAGGGCTGGCTACCACACATTTGCAATTTCACAGGAGCCGGGTGTTGTGGCACACGCGTATAATCCCAGTACTTGGAAGGCTGAGGCAGGAGGATCATTGCAAGTTCCAGACCAGCCTGGGCCACAAAGTGAGCTTGAGGCCAGTAACTGCATACATAGCAAGACCCTGTCTCAAAAAAAAAAAAAAAAAAAAAAAACAAACAAGCAATTTCACAGGGCTACAATTCTGGTACTCTTAGGATTTTCTCAAAACTCATTAGCAGTGAAAGCCTTAAGAGCCAGAAGAGTGCTTGTTTCTTGGTGCAGGGAAGAATAAGGCGGTAGATTGTCCTGCTTTCAAGCCAGATTTGGGTTGAGGGAGAGGGTACCCAATAGACGACCCCAAAGGGGAGAGAGGTGATGAGTGTGATCCTTGGCAGTGAAGAGGGGAACTTCACAGAGAAGGAAAACAAACGTAAATCATGACTAGTGGACTTTTTTGTGTTTTTGAGACAGGGTCTCACTATGCAGTTCAAGCTGAACTTGAGCTTACTTTGTAGCCCAGGCTGTTCTCAAACTGCAACCTCAGCCTGCCTCAGCCTCCCGAGTGCTGGGGTTACAGGTGTGCGCCACCACGCCCGGCTGACTAGTAGGCATTTTGGACCTACAAAGTTTTGAGGGTCAGCTCTATAAAGGGTCTTAGTTAAAAAGAAAAACAAAAAACCAATATTGGTGTTTTCTCAATTGTATTATATTATGGTGGTAGATTTAAAGATCATAGCTGTGAAGGGAGTTCTACTCTCTATACCAAAACTGTCAGATGCCTTGGATTATAGAGCCCACAAATATTGTACAAGGTGCCTTTTTCTTCTTTTCTTTCTTTCTTTCTTTTTTTTTTTGGTATTGGGAATCGAACTCAGGACCTTGTGTTTGCCAGGCAGGCGCTATGCTACTGAGCTACATTCTCAGTGCCCCCCCCTTTTTTGCCTAAATAGGAAGTCAAAAATTTCAGAAATTTAATAGAAAAAATATTTCCAGTATCGATGATGCCCAGGTGATGTTTTTAATTAGCAATAATTTAATGAGATTGGTAGGCTGGTAAGAGCTAATCCTGTAATTATGGAAAAAACTGAAACAGCAGGCATGTCTCCTTCATCAGGGCTTTGCTAACTCAGATGTTTTCCATTAAGCTTTTTAATTTTTTTATGTTAAAGAGAAAAAAACAAAATTTCAAACAAGATAATAGCAGGGTAACAATGGTTAATAAGTTGAGTACTGTTATCTTTGAATTGGGCCGGGGATATAGCTCAGTGGCATAGTGCCTGCCTGGGAAGTGTGAGGTAGTGAGTTTGATTCCTGGTTTTTACACACACACACACACACACACACACACACACACACGATGAACTTTAATGAAGACAGTGATGTCAAAATGTTATCTTTGAATTAGTTACTCAGAGTATAATTTATTGGCATTTAATTGTCCAAACAATATTAGCACAAACCTTTCTTTTCATACCCATCCAGTTTCTCTTTCCTTTTGAACAGTTTCTTCCCATTTTACAATATCTGTTGTACATTTTGGATCTTATTTACTCTTTCAGCTTCTCACACTAGGGAGACAATAAAATGTTTACACATGTGCATCTGGTTTATTGCACTTATGAGTATCTGTGGTTTTTTTTTTGTCTTTTTGAGACAGGGTCTCACTATGCAGTTCAGGCTGGCCTTGAGCTCACTTTGTAGCCCAGGCTGGTCCAGGACTTGCAACGATCCTCCTCCCTCAGCCTCCTGAGTGCTGGAATTACAGGCATGTACCACCACACCCGGCTGAGTATGGTTTTGAGTTGCATCCATATGCTAATAAAAGTCTCCAGTTTATCCTTCTTCATGGCTGAGTAGTACTCTATTGTATAAAAGGACCATATCTTTTTTACCCATTCCTTGGTTAATGGGCATTTGAGTTGTATCTAAGATCTAGCTGTTACAAATTTGTGCTGCTATAAATCTGTGCACATACCTTGCTGTGGTGCAATGTTTTTAATTCTTCTGGGAAGATACCCAGAAGGGGAATAGCTGGGTCAAATGGGACCTCCAATTCTAGTTATTTGAGGATTCTCCACACTGATTTCTACAGTGGTTGCATCAGTCTACACTCCCACCAGCAGTGGAGAAGGTCCCTTTTTCCCCACAGCCCCCGAGCATTTTTACTGGTTGATTCTTGATGACAGCCTTTCTTTCTGGGGTGAGATGGAATCTCAGTGTGGTTTTAATTTGCGTTTCTTGAATGACCCGTCATGTTGAGCATTTTCTCATATATCTTGTTGACTTTTGTATTTCTTCATCTGAGAAGTACATATTTATCTCAGATGTCCATTTTTGGATTGAGTCTTTAAATTGGAGAGGTCTGATTTTTTTTTTTTGGAGTTCTTTATATATTCTTGATAGTAATCCTCTGAGGAATAGCTGGTAAACATTTTTTTCCTCACACTGTGGGTTGTCTCTTCCTGTGGTTTGTGGTTTCTTTTGCTGTGCAAAAGCTTTTTAATAAGAGGAGATCACAGTTGTTGATTCTTTGTGATATAGTTCCTGTGTGATTGGAGTTTTATTTATAAAGTCTTTGCCTACACCAATGTCTTCAGGAGTTTTACCTATTCTATCTTCCAGCAGATTTAACGATTCTTGTTTGTTTGTTTGTTTATTTATTTATTTATTTAGGCTTTTTGAGACAGAGTCTTGCTATGCAGTTCAGGCTGGCCTTGAGCTCACTTTGTGTCCCAGGCTGACCTTGAACACAGCAATCCTCCTGCCTCAGCCTCCCGAGTGCTGGGATTACAAGCGTGGGCCACCACACCTGGCTAATGTTTCTGTTTTAATATTTATATCCTTTTATCTTTGACCCATTTTGAATTTAGTTTAGTGCATGGTGAAAGATATGGGTCCAGTTTTAATCTCCGGCATGTGCAGAGCCTCTTTTTCCCATTTATTAAAGAGTCTGTCATTCTCCCAGTGAATGTGTTTGGCACCTTTGTCAAAGATAATGTGGCCGAGTATGACTGGAGTTGTTTCTGCATCTTCTAATCTGTTCCATTGATCTTTGGGTTTTTTTTTTTTTTGCCAGTACCACTCTGTATTTATCACAGTAGCTTTATAGTATAATTTCAAGCCAGGGATTGTGATGCCCCCTGCCTTGCCTTTGTTACCCAGAATTGCCTTTGCTATTCTAGGTCTCTTCTGGTTCCAAATGAATTTTAGGATTTTTTTATTTTTATGTCTTTTTGAGACAGGGTCTTGCAGTGCAGTTCAGGCTGGGCTTCAGCTCACTTTGTAAGGTAGGCTGGTCTCAAACTCACAATGACCCTCTTGCCTCAGTCCCCTGAGTGCTGGGATACAGGCGCGTGCCACCATGCCCAGCTGAATTTTAGGAGTGTTTTCTCTAGTTCTGTGAGAAGTGCTATTGGAATTTTGATTGGAATTACATTTAATCCGTGTAATAGTTTTGGAAGTATGGCCATTTTCACTATAGTGGTTCTTCCTGCCTAAGAGCAAGGGATATCTTTCCATTTTCTGATATCTGCTTCAGTCTCTTTTTTTTCAGAGTACTGCCGGGTTTTTTTTTGTTTTGTTTTGTTTTTGTTTTGGTATTGGGAATCAAACTGATGACATTGCACTTGCCAGGCAGGTACTGTGCTGCTGAGCTATGTCTCTGGCCCCTGAGTACTGTAGTTTTCAGTCTAGAGGTCTTTTATGTCCTTCATGTCTTGGTTACTTTTCTCATTGCTGAGACAAAATACCTGACACCCAGAATTGAAGAAGGAAAGATTTATTTAGGTCACAGTCTGTGGAGTTTTTGGTCCATACTTGGCTGGCTCCAAGGCACAGAGTGGCACATGGCAGAGGGCAGCAGTTCATGGCAGTGGAATACAGCAAAAGCAAGAAGACCAAAAAGGGAAGAGCAGTGGAGAGCAAGCCTTTTCCTGCCCTTATACTGTATGCAGGCTGCCCACCCCAGGGTGGTGTAGCACTCACACCCATAATCCCAGCCTTGGACCATGAGTCAATCAAAAGCTCTAAAAACCTGCCCTATGACTGCTTGAGGCTTTGGGGGGACACCTAGACACAAACCATAATACTTTGTTAGATTGGTTCCTAGGTATTTCATTTTTTTGGATGCTATTGTGAAAGGTGTTTCTCTTGGGAGTTTGTTATTTGTGTACAGGAAAGCTATTGATTTTTGAGTGTTGTTGACTTTGTATCCAGCTACACTACTGAATTTGCTTATTAAATCTACTAGTTTTTTAGTGGAGGTTTTGGGGTCTTCTGTGTAGAGTATTGTGTTATCTGCAAAGAATGGTGATTTAACTTCTTCCTTTCCTATTGTTATTTCTTATTTGCTTCTTTTACCTCGTCTATTTTTTTTTTTTTTTGTAGTACTGGGGATCGAACTCAGGACCCTGCGCTTGCTAGGCAAGCGCTTATTCCACTGAGCTATATCCCCAGCCGTTATTTGCTTCTTTTGTCTAATTGGTCTGGCTAAAGTTTCCAGGACTTTGTTGAATACAAGTAGAGACAGTGGACATCCTTGTCTTGTTCCTGATTTTAGAGTGAAAGCTTTCAGTTTTTGTCCATTTAGTATGATGTTGGCTGTTGGTTTGTCATAGATGGCTTTTATCAGATTCCAATTTTCTGTAGGGTTTTTATCGTGAATGGGTGCTGGACTTTGTCAAAAACATTTTCTGCCTCTATTAAGATGATCATACAATTTTGGTCGTTGGCTCTGTTTCTATGATGTATTACATTTAGTGACTTACATATGTTGATCCATCCCTGCATCCGTGGGATGAATCCCACTTGGTCATGGTGTATAATTTTCTTGATGATTTGCTGCATTCTGTTTGCCAGTATCTTATTGGGAATTTTTGCAAGTATATTCATTAGGGAGATTGGCCTATAATTATCTTTCTTAGTTGGGTTCTTCTCTGGTTTTGGTATCAGGGTCGTGCTTGCTTCCAGGAATGAATTTGGGAGTATTGCTTCCCTTTCAATTTCATTAAAGAGTTTAAGAAGTAGTGGTGTTGGATCTTCTCTAAATTTCTTGTAGATCCCAGCGTGCGGGAGGCTGAGGTAGGAGGATCGTTGCAAGTTTGAGACCAGCCTGGGCTACAAAGTGAGCTCAAGGCCAGCCTGCACTGCATAGGGAGACCCTGTCTCAAAAAGACAAAAAAATAAAAAAATAAAATTTCTTGTAGAATTCAGCAGTGACTGTCAGTGCCTGGGCTTTTCTTTGTTGGTGAGTTTTTAATTATATCTTTGATTTCATTGATTGTAATTGGTTTTATTGAGATTTTTATATCTTCTTGATTCAGCTTTGATAATTCATGTATATCTAGGAATCTGTGCATTTCTTCTGCATTTTCCATCTTATTAGAATACAAGTTTTCAAAGTAGGTGTAGATAATCATCTGGATTAATGCAGGGTCTGTTGTGATTCAGTCTTTTCATTCCTAATGGCATGAATTTGAGTCTTTTCTTTTTTTAAAAATAGGATTGAGTAAGGGCTTATAAATTTTATTTAATCTTTCAAAGAACCAACTCTTCAACCTGTTGATTCTTTGCGTTATTTTTTAGTCTCCAATGTGTTAATTTCTGCTCTGGTGTTTATAATTGCCTCCCTCCTGTCAGCTTTTGGTTTAGCCTACTCTTCTTCTAGAAGCTTGAGGTTCACCATTAAGTTGTTTATTTGTGCTTGCTCTGTTTCCTGATAAGGGTATTCACTGCTATAAATTTCCCTCTTAGGACTGCTTTCATTGTGTCCCATAAGTTCTGGTATGTTGTTTTGTCATTATCATTTAATTGTAGAAACTGTCTAATTCTTTAATTTCATCTATGACCCATTGGTTATTCAGAGGGTGCTATTTAATTTCCATGTGTTAATAACATTCTTGTGGTTTCTTTTGCCATTGATTTCCAATTTCATTGCACTATGGTCCGATAAAATGCATGGAATAATTTAATTTCCTTTGCATGTACTTGAGTATGTCTGTGAATTACTATGTGATCTATTTTGGAGAATGTCCTACATGCAGCTGAGAAGAATGTGTATTCTGATGTTGTGGGGGTGTAGACATTTACTAAGTCCATTTGTTTAAAAGTTTGGTTCAGTTCTAATATTTCATTGTTGACTTTTTGTCTAGTTGATCTGTTTTTTTGTGACAGTGGGGTATTGAGATCCCCTAATTCAATTGCATTAGTGTTTACTTGATTTTTCATCCCTGTTAATATTTGTTTTATATATTTGGGTGTACTGATATTTGTTGTATAGATATTTATGGTTGTTTTCTCTTCCTCTTGGAGTGTTCCCTTCTTTGTCTCTCTTAATCAGTTGTGGCTGCAAATAGAATAGCTGCCCTTGCTTTTTTCTGGGTTCCTGTCACTTGGAGTATTGTTTTCCATCCTTTAACTTTCAGTATATGAATTTCTTTTTTTTTTTTTTTTTTGGTACCAGGAATTGAACTGAAGACCTTGCACTTGCCACACAGGTGCTTGTGCTGCTGAGCTATATCCCTGGCCCTGAATTTCTTTTTGAATTAAATGTGTTTTCTTGTATGTAGTATATTGTTGGTGTCAGGCTAGACCCTGAGTAATGACTGAGACCACCAGGACAGGCAGGTTTGAAGAAACAGCAATATCTTTATTTTAGACTGGGTGCGGCCTGGCCAGGGGTGAAAAAGCCATGGGCCCCAAACAAAGGAAGTGAGCTTGCTTTATAGACTACTTTAGACACGGGAGGGGGAAATTTTACTTAGGTGGAAAATACTAAGTTTCTCAGGGGTCATTAGCAGGGTCTGGTACTTCTGGGGGAGGGAAGTATAGGATGACATGGGCATGCTGCTGACTTACGACATGGCATTCTGTAGACTGTGAGGTTTCCTATAAGTCTGAGAACCAGGCCTGGAAACCATCCTGATAAGCAGATTTACTCTGGTCTCTTGAGCTGGGTGAGGAACTTTCTTTTTGAACAGACTAGTGATCTGTTGGAGTTTTTCTCTTCAAGTTGGGCAGGTAGAATGTGAGGGACATAACAGTTGGATCTTGCTTCTTGATCCATTCTTCTAGTCTGTGTCTTTTGATTGATGAATTGAGACCGTTAACATTGATTGTTGGGCTGGGGATATAGCTCAGTGGAATAAGCGCCTGCCTAGCAAGTGCAGGGTCCTGTATTCGCTTACCCTTGTCAGTTTATTGTCCGTGTTGTTTTGGCTCCTCCTCTTTCCCAAGCCTCGCTGTGTTTACTTGTGTGCCTGCCTGGAGGGTTCCTTCTGTTAGAGTTCATGGGTTGTGGTCCTTGTTATCTCCTAGGATGTCCTTCAAAACACTTTGCAGTGCTGGTTTGGTGGTCATAAATTTCCTCAGGTGTTCTTTGCCATGAAAGTATCTTACTTCTTCGTCAGTTTTGAAAGATAGTTTTGTGGGCTACATCAATGAAGGTTGTTTTCCTTTATAACTTGAAATACTTCATTCCAGTCTCTTCTTGACTTGAGGGTTTGTGCTGAGAAGTCAGTTGTGATTCTGATGGGCTTTCCTGCATGGTTTGTTTCTTTTCTCTAAGAGCTTTTAAGGTTCTGTTCTTCTGTTCAATTTCTGGAATCTTGACTATGATGTGCCTGGCTATAGGCTATTTTTGATCATGGCTAATTGGAACTCTATATGCCTCTTTTATCCTGTATGTCAGTTTTTTCTCTACCTGTGAAGTTTTTTGCCATGATGTTGTGAACAGTTTTTTTTTATACCATTTATGCTATGTCCCACTTTTTCATTGACTCCAATCAATCTTAAGCTATTCTTTTTGTCTCAACTAGCAGCTGCGGTATTGATTTCTCATGATCCGTTTCTATTTTTAAGAAATGTTTCTTTTCATGATTGCTAACTGCAAGCCTGTCTTCTGTATCTGAGATTCGGCCCTCACATTGGCTTAATCTTCTACTGATACTTTCAATGAAATTTTTATTCTCTTGAATATCTGCTTGAATCTGCCTTATGGATTCTGTTTCTTTCCTATGCTGAGCATTCATAATTTTCCATAATTTTCTTAGACTCCTCTTTTTTTTGGGGGGGTGTCTGTATCTGCTGTAGAGTCACTAAGCATGGTTTTCATTGTGGACACTATTTCTGCAGTTATCTGAGAGATTATTTCTGATTTGATTTTTTTCTAGATCCTTGTTCATTTGCTTCGTTGTTACCACTTCAGAGAGTCCAGGTGGGTGACATTCAAATTGTCCCACTTCAGTGCTCCCTGGGTTTGCCCTTGGTGAGCTGGATGTCTGGGTATGCATCTTGTTTAAGTGTCTTCTCATGTTCTTTTCTTTATTTAGTTTAATTCCTAGGGTGATGCTTATAAATTGCTTATGGTGGGTTGCTTTATTGCTAGTATTTAGAACCCTTAGGAAATGACTACTTCTCAGAGATGTGTTGAAGGTGTAGCTGCTTTTTGGGTTTTGAGTCTGTTGTGAGATCCTACCTCTTCAATTTGTTGGGGGTGAGAAGTTGCTGAATGTGTGGCCCCGCCTCTGGTTCTTTGGCGTTGTGCTGCAGTATTTTTCTGTGACCCTTAGTCAATCTCAGTCTTGGAATACCAGGAAGAACGGCTGTTCAGAACAGTTTTGTCACTTTTGGCTATAGTGGTGCCATCAGCAATGACAATAGAATCAAACACAGCCTTAAAAAAAATGACAAACTGAGCTAACCATTAATTTGCCACCTTTAACCATATGAGCTAGATTTGTAGTTATAGAACAAAGTCTAAAACAAACCAGAAAATTATATGCAGTAAAGAAGTCCTTCATATGTCAATTTTGCCCTCAGGGGTTCAAGTTTAAAATGGATTAGGGAGAAAGTACAGAAGTGGAAGAGGAGGAGGTGATTAGAAGTAAGACTGGAAGACAAAGGGGGATCACATTAACTTGGGAAAACTGGTGCAGAAGACAGGAGGGAAGGAAAAAAAGAAGAGATAAAAGAACAGAACCACCACACAAAGATGGTAGAAACCACGTTCACACTCACAAAAACAAGATCAAACAATGAAGGAGAAAAAACAAAAATGAAGCACAAAAACAAACTCAGCACCACCACAATAACAAACAAATGAGAGAGAAAGAGGAGAGAGAGTGAAAGAAAAACGTCCACTTCCAGGTGTGTCTGTGGTGTCCCTAGTGGATGTGTGGAGACAGAGTCCTGATCTGTGCCAGTCCTGATCTGTGCCAGTCCATCCCAGCAGGCCAGCAGTAGCTTTTTGGTGGGGTGGTGGATGATCTCAGTGAGCCTGCACCATCTGGCTGAGGCCAGACTCGTTTGGTCTGCAGCTGTCAGCACCTTCTGTGGGCCTGAGCCCAGCTGTGAGCTGCTAGATGGAGTCAGCAGCCTCTCTCAGTTCTGAGCTGAGTTGGCCCCTCTCCAAGATGGCTCGTGGCTAATCGTTGTCTCACATTGGACAACTGAGCCCGCAGCACTCACTGGCAGCTGGTGCAGTCCTTCATGTCCACTGTTCCCCTTCACTGCTGTGTCTCCATGGAGGCCTCTGGGGTTACCAGCAGTCACCGTGTGTCGACAGATTTGAATCACTCCTCTCGCACAGTGAGTCCCATCTCAGGGAAAAGGTGCCACCAGGTACCTCCTCTTTCTTCATTGAATTTCTCTCTTCACTCTCCATGGGCTGCAATTCATGCTTCAGATCCTTCCTGGGCCCAGTGGACCTACCTCCCTCTTTGTCTTCCTCATGTTGCTGTGTTCCAGCATCTGGATGGTGACTCTCAGAGAGGCTCTTTCTCTGCTGTTTACCCCTCTGCCATCTGGTGCTCAATTCTTAATATTTTATATGCTTTCCAGAAATAAATTTGTATTTGACATTGCTCAGATACTTTTTTGCTAAGTAAAGCTAGCAGAGGTTTATAATGACTTTCTAAAATAAAAGCACATTGCTTATGTTACCAAGGATTAACTGGGAGTCCCAAATCCAAATTCTGGAGTTGAATAAAGAAAATGTCGTAGAATTTTTCTGTTTGGCCAAATAGGGAAAGCAGATAGTCTAGGGTATAAGTCAGTGTTTGCTGGAGAAGCAGGTTTAACGCTTGATGCATGAGTACACGAGAGTTTACAGGGTTGGCTCACAGTGACTGCCCGCAGAGTCAGATGTGCGAAGGGCTGCGGGTCTGAAGCGTCCAGGCGAAGGCCTGGGGCTCCCTGGGAGCGTGTCAGGAGGCCGGAGGGTCTGCGCCAGAAGCCAGGAGATGACCTCCAAGGTGGAGGTGAAGACCGAAGCTCCTGAAGAACCAGAAGCGAGCCGCCTCCTTCGCGTCCCCTTTACTCCCCTCGGGACCAGCCTACCCTGGCTGGGTCTTCCATTTTCAGTAAATCCCCTCAGCCACACCCAGAACTATCCCGATCTGATTTAGTTGGGTGTTTCATACTCAAGTCGACACAGCTGTCACACATAGAAAACCTGTGGTGACAGCAGCTTCGCAATCCTACATGGAGAGGACACAAGTCACGAGCCAAGAGGTAGCACAGAACCTCGTGCCAGGCTGTAGGACTGCAGGCCAGAGGTACGCACGTGCACAGCAGTGTTCCTCAGGCTGCAGTCTAGCACAAGTGTGGGATTCCTGGTCACTGTAGAGTCTTGCTGTCCTCCTGTCACCAGGGGAGTTGTTACTGCTTGGGGGCACTTTCCATTCCCAACAGGAGATGACTGCCATGACAGCAGAAAGCTGAAAAATGCAACCAAAGAGGAGTTAGAAGGACCACGCTCTTCAAATCTTTTCTGTTGTTTTGTTTTGAGACAGAGCTTTGCTATGTTGTATAGTTTGTGCTTACCTGAAACAAAGGGTCCCCCTGTCCCTGCCTCAGCCTCCCGAGGGCCGGTGTGTGGGGCATGTGGCAGCGCACCTGGATTACCATATACTTCTAGATAACCCATTTATACTTCCTTGAGTATTAATAATGACTGCAGGTGGGGAAATAATAGGCATTTACAGAACAACAGTGTGATTTACTGCTGGGCAGAGAAACAAATTCAGGTTGGCAACCCACTCGGGCCCCATGCTGTCCCTCTCTTGGACAGAAGCTTCTTTTCCTCAATAAATATATTTTACTCTTAAAAAAAAAAAAAAGAAATTCGGTGGTTGGGATGCTATGCTGTTTTTACTGTGTTCCTGCCAGAACGTAGTAGCTGCTCAGAGACTATCTGCTGAATTAAAAAAATACTTCAAAGTGACTCAACTGACACGGCCTCAGGGATGAATACAACCAGAACAGTAGAATGGGCCTGAACAAACCCCCTCGCCCTTTCCAGATGGGTCACTGGGGACGGCCTCGTAGTCTAAAAGGGCGGTCTTTCTAGGTGACACACAAATCAAACTCATTACCTTGGCTAGCCATGGGTGGTGGCATACACCTGTAACCTCAGCTCCTCAGGAGCCTGAGGCAAAAGGGCTGCAAGTTGGAGGCCAGCCTGGACAATGTAGTGAAACCCTGTCTCAAAATAAAAAGGCTGGGGACGTTCTGAGGTAGAGTGCTCGCTTAGCATGCACAAGGCCCTGAGTCTGTCTCCGGTTGTCCCCTGCCCCAAAGAAGCCACAGCACTAAGTAATTAGTTCATTAACTGACCCTCCCTTGCATTTAGAGTTAAAGGTCATGAGATGGAGATGCCGCAGGCCTGGAAGAATCTTTCACAACTCCCCAGATGATTCTGATGTGCAGGCAAGACCCAGAGCCACCAATATATGTGCCTTCCACAGAAATCTGACTTTAAATTTATTAATGTAATACACAAGTACAGAAGATGATGACTTGAAAACTTTTATTTCCAAGTATTTTTCGATTTAAAAAAGGTAAGATTTGGATTACAGATTTTTTGTTTTGTTTTCTGTTTTGTATTTTGACACAGGGTCTCTGTAGTTCAGGATGGCCCTGAATTTGCAGTGATCCTCCTCCCTCAGCCTCCTAAGCGCTGGGATTATAGGGTGAGCCACTATGCCTGGCTGGATTATAGGTTTTTTTTTTTTTTTGGTTTGTTTTTTGTCTTTTAGAGACCGGGTCTTGCTATGCAGTTCAACCTGGCCTTGAGCTCATTTTGTAGCCCAGGCTGGCCTGGAACTTGCAAGGATCCTCCTGCCTCAGCCTCCTGAGTGCTGGGATTGCTGGCGTGCACCACCATGCCTAGCTGGGTTATGGTTTTTAAGAAGCCTTCAGTACAGTATGATGGATGATAGGGTTAGCAGCATTATTTTTCTTGCTTTGCAATGGAGAAAAGATGACCACAGGAAGCCAGTAAGGGTGTGTGAGGAGATAGAGGGAAAAGGTAACTGTCCTGTCATTCCCTGAAGGGCCAGAGTGATTAGTAATTATTACACACGTTTATTTCTTCCCTCCCCCAGTATTGCAATTGAACCTAGGGACTTTGTGCTGAGCTCCATTTTTCCAGCACTTTTAAATTTTTATTTATTTTTGATACAGGGTCTCGTTAAGTTGCTCAGTTGGCTAGGTGAGCTCAGACTTTCAATCTTTTGCTTCATCCTCCCACAGAGTTTTGGGATTATAGGCAAGGGCCACAGCCAACTCTCCTGCTTTGTTTTGTTTTTTTTTGAGACAAGGTTTCACAATGCAATTCAGGGTGTTCTTGAATTCACTTTGTAGTCCAAACTCTCCTTGAGCTCTTGGCCACCCTCCTGCCTTAGCCTCCCAAGTGCTGGGATTACTGGGATTACAGGCGTGAACCGTCATGTCTGGCTCTTTGGTGTTTTGAAAGGGTCTTGCTGTGAAGTTTAGGCTGGGCTTGAGCTCACTGTGTAACCTAAATTGGCCTCTTCCTGCCTCGGCTTGCTAAGTTCTGGCATTTCCTTTCTTCTCTGTCTCTCTCATACATCTTTGCTTTTTTACTTAGTTGCTTACTGTTTTGAATCTGGCCATATTTGTTGAAATGCTTTAATACTATTCCTTTACCTGAAAAATGAAAATAAGTATATTTTACTGACAGTCAGTTCCAGATTTCATAACATCTGTTCTTTTTTTTAACATCTGTTCTTTTAAATGTAACATCTGAGTTATATTGTATTCTGAGATGGTTTGTGCTTTGTTTTGTATTTTTTCCTTAGAGATCATACCACAGCTTTTGGAGTGGTATGGTGTTTTCTCTGTGTGGTGGCTGGCTTTCCTTCCTCCTTCTCTCCCTTTGTTTTTTGCAGTACTTGGGATTGAATCCAGGACCTCCTACTGAGCTATGTCCCAGGCCTTTTAAAATTTCATTTTGAGACAGGCTCTTGCTAAGTTCCCCAGGCTGGCCTTGAACTTGTGATCCTCTGGTCTGAGCCTCCTGAGTAGCTGGGAACTGGGTTTATAGGTGTTGTGCCACCATCCATGGCCTTTTTTTCCTTAGTAGGTCTACTCTAAGTAATGCTGACTTAGTATCTATCTTCCTTTGCACAGTCATTGTTTTTGTAGAGCTAAGAGTTCTTTAGAGGCTTTGTAATTGGATGTTATTCTGCTGTTTTATCGCATAACAAAACACCCTGCCACCTAAAAAATGTGGTGCCTTAGAACAACAGTATTTTATGAGTTGTCAGGACTCTTTCATTGACTGCATTTCCAGCTGTAGTGGTGCCTGCTTGTAATCCCAGCACTCAGGAGGCTGAGGCAGGAGAATTGCCATGAGTTTGAGGCTAGCCTGGGATACATAGTGAGTTCAGGCCAGCCTGAACTATATAGTGAGACCCTGTCTCAAAAAATCAAAACCAACCAACCAGATAAAAACTGCACACACACACACACACACACACACTCACTCACTCACTCACTCACTCACACACTGTAGGTCTGCTTCGTTCAGCTGAGGCTGGCACTCAGAGCATCCAGGAGGGCTCAGTGTGGTGCAGGGCTCTGCTGGGGCCCTGGCTTGGCTGCCTGTCTTCCCTCCCTCTCCCTCTCCCTCTCCCTCTGCAGTCTGAGTCTCTTCCTCCTTCTGCTGAACTATCTCATATGTTGCGTCTAGCAGACCAGCCATACTTTTTTCTTTAGTTTAATTTAATTTTTATTTTTTAGTTGTCTCACAATGTAGTTCAGGTTGGCCTTGAACCCACCGTGCAGCCCAGGCTGGCCCAGAACTTGTAACAGTACTCTTGTCTCAGCCTCCTGAGTACTGGACTTAAGGCATGTGCCATCACACCTGGCTTAACATTTTTTAAATTAGCTGTTTCTTTCTAAGGAATTGACTGTTACCTTTCTAATGTTCTGAAATGGCCTGTAATCATAGAAAGATCATAGAAAGATATCTCTTTAGGCTCGGTCATGGTCATAGAAAGATATCTCTTTAGGCTCCTGCCTGAAACCGTAGACTTCTTACCTAAGGAGTTAAGTGTTTCCAAAAGTGTGAAGGAGAAATGAACTTCCCTCGAAGATTAGTCCAAAGAACAAGCTGGCACGTTGGTTTCCTCCACACTCCTTGTTAAAGCAGCTGCCTAGCCCAGGTTCCGCGTGGAAGGATGGCTGCGAAAGGTGTTGGGACAGGGAGTTCTGGCACTCAGAGGCCATCTCTGGAGATTAGTTACAGAGACATTTAGTCCAGTCATGAAAGATGTGGGGCATATAAAATGTATGACTATACTGACATTACCGAGACTTTTTTATTTTTTCCATGATCCCTATTTCAGTATTTATTTTGTTATAGTTAAATAGGAACTGTATAGCAAATGTTTCGGTGTAAGTTTGGCATAAATAGAAAGAAATCAGCAAGTTGCTAATGAGTTAAGGAGAAATGAGTACAGAATGGAGAAGAGATGGTGTCATGAACTTTGTCAAATGAGTAAGAACTGCTGGATGTGATGCGGCACGCCTGCAGTCATAGCAGTCTGGGAAGCTGAGGCGGGAGGATCACAAGTTTGAGTCCAGTTTGGGCAATGTAGCAACTTCGTGAGACCCTGTCCTAAAAAAATTTAAAGGGGCTGGAGCTGTTGCTTAGCATGCAGGCCATGAGTTCAGAACCCAATATTGAAAAAAAAAAAAGGAAGTGAAAAGATGTGCTGTCGTTCTATTCAAAGTGACAGGTCCTGAGAACAGGGTACCTGCGGATGAACAGAAAAGTAAGAGAGATAAGAAAAATGAGAAGCAAAAGTCTGGGAGCGGGGCTACAGCCTCTCGGACTGCAGCCTCCCGTCAGCGCCTGTCATGGAGGGAGAGCCAAAGGCGGAGCTAGTGTGGGTGCGTGGCTACCAAACTTGTTTTTCTGTCAGCGAGGATAGTTACAGGATTATACTTCTCCGCATGTAATCCAACACACACCTGTAATCCCAGCACTCAGGAGGCTGAGACAGGAGTATCATAAGTCCGGGCTGTATAGTGAAGCCTTATCTTAAGAAACTCTAACTAATAAATAAATCATTGTGTCCTCGATGCGTTCTAATCAAAGAATGTCCTTCTCCACGGTGTGCCATTTATTGACTACTGCTGAAATAATGGAAGAACCAAGGAAAGAAGTAAAAGCAGAAAGAAGAAAAATGAAATAACTATAGTCTACAAAATTGATGTGTTGTTCAGTGCTTGGAAGAGGGCCTAGCATATAGTAGTTAATACATTCCGAATGCTTTGGTTTGTTTTTGCTTTTGTTTTTTTGGTCTTTTTTGAGACAGGGTCTCGCTGTGTAGTTCAGGCTGGCTTGAATTCACAGTGTAGGCTAGGCAGGCCCCAAACTTGTGATGATCCTGCCTCAGCCTCCTGAGTGCTGGGACTACAGGTGTGTGTCACCACGCCCGGCTTTTTTTTGAAAAAAGAGTTAGCATATTTCAAGAAACTTACACTATATTCTATTTTCTCAGTTGGACCATAGATGATTTAGAAGAGTGTAGTTCACCTCTGGTCAAATGGTTGTTCATTAGCGGTTTCCTTAAGAATTGAAAACCTTTTTATATCTTGACTTCAACAAAGAGTGCCACTGTTAGGAATTGTGTAGAAAAAACTATACTGATGGGCTTTTAAAATTTGTTAGAAGGTTCAATATGCCTACATGTTATCTCTATTATAATTTATCTAGTTCCTGTTCTGTCATGCCAAATACAAATACAGAAATGACAGGTTTATTTAGCCAGTTTCCCGGGCCAGCTTTGAGCTTGGGATCTTCCTGCGCCAGACTCCTGAGGAGCTTAGATCACAGGCTTGCGCCACCACGCCTGGTTTCTGTTTAGTCTCAGTACCTCCCTTTTTCCTTTATCTCAGATGATGTGAGATTGCCAGGATTTCATGTTTGAGCCCCAGTCCTGCTATCTGCTCTTCTAGCAGTGCAGATCCCCTGTGCTCTGTGTTTGTCATCTGAGCACGGGGACCGCAGCGGCTGTGCTCCGAGCTCTTCCTGTCTGACTCGGTCACTGCTTCCTTTTTGTGCTGGGGACTGACTGACCCACCGCCTCTGTGCTGAGCTACGTCTTCAACACTTTTTATTTTTCATTTTGAGGCAGGGTCTCCTTCAATCACTACATTGCTTAGACTAATAGGTTTCTTTTTTTTTCCTTGTGGTACCGGGGATCAAACTCAGGACCTTGCAGGCAGGCGCTTATTCCACTGAGCTACATCCCCGGCCCTAGACTAGTAGGTTTCAGTATTGGCCTCCTCCTGCTTCAGTTTCCCAAAGTGTTGAGATTACAGGTGTGGGCTTGGTTACTGTCTTTTGAGGCTTCCCCACTTTTCTGATCTATTTTTCTTTTTTTCCTTCCTTCCTTCCTACCTTCCTTCCTTCCTTCTTCCTTCTTTTCCTCCTTCCTTCCTTCCTTCCTTCCTTCCTTCCTTCTGTCCGTCCGTCCGTCCGTCCGTCCGTCCGTCCATCTTTTTGAGACAGGGTCTCACTGCTGTTCAGGCTGGTGTTGGGTTCACTTTGTAGCCCAGGCTGGTCTCAAACTTGCAGCAACCCTCCTGCCTCAGGCTCCCGAGTGCTGGGATTACAGGTGTGCACCACCATGCCCAGCTTCTTATTCTATTTATTACTGGTATTTTCTGGGTGACAAAGCAGGGTAGACCTTTAAAACCATATGTGCTGATTTTTAGTTGAATGAGATTTTTCAGTAGTGGAATTTTTTATTTATCATTGCTTGTTATAGAGGACACCTGCCTACAAGATAAACTAAGTTTTGTGTGTACTGGGTAGTTAGCAAATCTCACTGGCTTTGTATTAGAATTCTGGGTATATATCCTTCCCAGCTCTCTGCTCTGATCTGGCCTTATGTCTTTCTTAGGAAATTAGTCTACTTTCTTCTGTTAAACAAAACAGTAGCAAAATTATTGCTGTAACAAGCCAGGTGTGGTCAGTGCACATCTGTAATCCCAGCACCTGGGAGGCAGAGGTAGGAGCATTGTGAGTTCAAGGCCAGCCTGGGCGGCATAGTGAATTCAAGGACAGCATGGACTATATAGTGAGACCCTGTCTCAAAAAACAAAAAACAAAAACAAACAAAAAAAAAAGGTACAAATAAAAAGAGAAAAGATATTGCTGTAACAAAATTACTCTCTTAATATAAGTACAAGGGTTTAGTTAAAGGTCTATTTATTTATTTTCTTAAAAGACATGCTCTCCCTGTGTGCCCAGACTGGCCCTAAGTTCCTGTGCTCAAATAGTCCTTGTGCCTCAGCTTCCTGAGTAGCTGAGGGCTTTTGCACTAAGCTACATCTCTAGCCCTTTTTTCTTTCTGTTTATTTTCATGTTTAATTATGAGACAGTGTCTCACTAAGTCTTTAGTTACCCAGCACTCTAAGCGTGCACCACTGCACCGGTTTAGTTAGCTTGGGGTTGTTTTTTTTTGTATGGGGAATTGAACTCATGACCTCAGGCTTGCCAGGCAAGCGCTTATGCCACTGAGCTATCCCAGCCCGTTTTTTGTTTTCTTTGAGACAGGATCTTGCAATGTAGTCCAGGGTAGTCTTGATCTTGCTTAGGCTGGCCTGAAACTCAATATTTTCATCTCGGCCTCCCGAATGCTGGGATTATAAACGTACATCATCATGCCTAGCTTGTTTAATTTTTTTGGTGTGGGAATCGAACTCAGGGCCTTGTGCTTGCTGGGCAGGCGCTGTGCTGCTGAGCTGTCTCCCTGACCCCTGTTTAAAGATCTGGATTTGCTCTAGTTTTGATTCAAGAATGGAGCAACACTTAAGTCCATGACGTAGAATAAGTGTGGTGAGCTGAGCAGAGGAGGCTGGCTTTACAGACGGGAAGGAGCTGCAGAAAGCATACACGAAGTGCAGCAGACTGGGAAGAAGGGCACTGAAGGAAGACAGAACAGCGTAAAGACAGCGGATGAGTTACTATCAGGTTACTCAGTGTTACCTTTTTTGTGAAAGGACTGTGACATAGAGAGACTCATTATTATGCCAATTTCAACTGGCCTATTTGTGAAATATGACTATACTTTTAGTCCTGATTTTACAGAAGAGACCATAGTGTAAGTGTTTTGAATTTTAGTCCAGACTATTCGAGTCTGGTACAGGGACCTAGGGCAAGGGATTAGTCTAATACAATAGCCTACTATAGTTTTTTTGTTTTTTGTTTGTTTTTTTGGTACCAGGAATTGAACTCAGGACCTTGCACATGCCAGGCCAGGCACTTGTGCCACTGAGCTATATCCCCAGCCCAGTTTTTTGATTTTTGGAATTGAGGACTGAACACGGGTCTTTGAACTGAGCTACGTACATCTCCAGCCCCCTTTCCTGTTTTGTTTTGTTTCTTTCATTTTAAATTTTGAGACAGGGTCTCACTAAGTCTTTAATTACCAGGCTGGACTTGAACTTGCCATCCCACTCCCTCAGCCTACTAGAGTGCTGAGCTCACAGGTGTGTGTCATTGTGCCCAGCTCAACTATATATATATTTTTTTGTCTTCTTGAGACAGGGTCTCACTATGCAGTTGAGGCTGGCCTTGAACTCACTTTGTAGCCCAGACTGGCTTTGAACTCGCAACAATCTTCCTGCCTCAGCCTCCCAGAGTGCTGCGATTACAGGCGTGTGCCATCAAGCCTGGCTCTCAAAATTGTTGCTTCCAGTTATTTACTGGATTTGGCTTGCCTTTTGTGCTGTAGCTGACTAAAGAATTAGCATGCTTTGCTTTATCATGCTAATTGAGGCTTGCCAATGATGAAATTGAAGTTCATGACTTATGAGGGTCCCAATTAGTTTCTCACTTTCTTAGATGCTGTTTATTATTTTATAACTTTATTAGATGCTTTTTTCCCTGGTAAAGCTCATCGAACCTTTCTCTGTCCCTTTTCAAGGCTCCTCCTAAAGAGAGCACCTCAGCGCTTACGGTTGTGAAGGGGAGTTAACTGTAGTGATGGATTGGCAGACTTGCTTCTGCTCGAGTGTTTTCTGCCATCCCTCCACTTTAAGCTGTGGATTTCCTCTTGGGAGTGCACATTTTAAACATTTTTTTTCTTTCCTTTTTTGAGACAGGGCCTCGCTATGCAGTTCAGGCTGGCCTTGAGCTCACTTGGTAGCCCAGGCTGGTCTTGAATGTGCAAGGATCCTCTTGCCTCAGCCTCCCGAGTGCTGAGATTACAGGTGTGTGCCACCAGGCCCGGCTTAAACATATTCTCAATTTATCCTTTTAACTGGTAAGTTTTTATAACTTTGTGTTTGATCAGAGATACAGTAAAATGTCAAGGATTCCAAAATGATCACATTGTATCTAGCACTGGGTATTTTAGAGAATGAAAATAAGGGGGTATAAATCATATTTAATATTTAATAAACATGAAAGAGAAGTCATCTCCTGAAATAGTTCATGCTTCATTGAAATGAATCACATACATGAAACCATCTGAGAATATAATAAAGCACTGTGGCACACATCGGCAGCAACTGTTTATAGAGTCTGCCAGTGTGGATGTTCCTACTCTGTTTCACTGTCCCTCTGAAAAAAGAGCAGACTTTTGTTTTTCTTGCTGAACGTGTTTGTTTTTATTTGGAAATAAGCAGGGGCCTACAACTGTGTTTATTGTGATCTTTAGCTTCACTCTCTAAGAATGTGGAACTGGCCAGGCGTGGTGGTGGACCCCTGTAATCCTAGCGCTCGGGAGGCTGAGGCAGAAGGATCGTTGCGAGCTTGAGACCAGTCTGGGCTATAAAGTGAGCTCAAGGCCGGCCTGCACTGCATAGCGAGACCCCATCTCAAAAAGATGGAAAAAGAAAAGAAAACCTGGCCGCCCCGTCTCTCCGCCAGTGTCTGAGTTGTCAGTCTTTAATTTTAGCTCTCGTAATGGTGTCTCTACATGTCCTTCACAGAACAGAACATTTGATTTTGAGTTTAATGGTTTGTCTTAAGCAAGTTAGAATTAATCTACAATTTAGTACAGTTTTGGGTTTTGGTTTTTTTTGGTCTTTTTGAGACAGGGGTACACCGCCATTCCCAGCTTAGTACAGTTTTTAAGACCCTTCTAAAATTGAAACTAGAGTAGGTGCTGATTGGGATTCAGGATATGGTTGGGCATCGTGGCATAGGCCTGTAGTCCCATCACTTAAGGAGCAGAGGCAGGAGGTTTGCCTTGAGTTCAAGGCCAGCCTGAATTACATTGCAAGATCCTGTCTCAAAAAAAACCAAAAACACAAAACCAAAACACCTTTAGCATAAGGTGCCTACAATCTATGGCTAGAGTTTGTGAGGACAGATTTTTACTAATCCTTTTAACTATTTTAGCATCTTACATCTCCCACATATTTTCTCATGTATCTGATCTTGACAGCACATGCGATTTCCATTTTGTAATTGAAGCATTAGTATCTGGCCAGAGATTTGCCTGAGTTTTCAGGGATGAAACGTAGGACTCTGACCTCCCCCAGTACTCTTCCCCGAGTCCCTCATGGCTGACATGCCATCTCAGTGTTAGGTTTACCCCTCAGAATGCGTATCACTTTGAAATATGTGCTGGGCATCAATTCGTTCTTTCCATAAGGCTTCGAAGGAGTCCTAAAAGTTGTTTTAGTCTTTATAGTAGATCAGCAGTGGGGTTTTAAAGTTACTGTGGTTGCCTTCCTGAAAATAAAGATGTTACCAAGTGTACTGGTCCACAGTGTGTGTGTGTGTGTGTGTGTGTGTGTGTGTGTGTGAGAGAGAGAGAGAGAGAGAGAGAGAGAGAGAGAGAGAGAGAGAATACTGAAGGCTGAGTAGTGAATAAAGAAAAGTTTATTTAACACAGGTTCTCAGGAGCACCTTGGCATCGGCATCGGCATTGGCAAAGGCCGATGGCAGGTGCATTACCTGGTTGGAGCAGCCATAAAGGCTGAGAAACGCTTTAAAGAGATGGAGGCTTCCAGTGTTGTCCACCCGTAGGCTCAGATGATCTTACCTCGGCCTCCCAAGTGCTAAATTGCAGGAATCTGCCTGACAAGAGATACATTTAGAAGGGAGGCTGGGCAGGGGGAGCTCCCT
Organism: Dinomys branickii; assembly: GCA_004027595.1. Lineage (NCBI taxonomy): Eukaryota > Metazoa > Chordata > Mammalia > Rodentia > Dinomyidae > Dinomys > Dinomys branickii. The sequence goes on from PVLD010001651.1 coordinate 118,504, forward strand.
AAGGACGGCTCCTCCTCAGGACCTAACCCAGCCCATGAGACCTGCATCAGTCCCTCTTTAGTGGGGCCCTGTAACCTGGTCACCTTCCACTAGGCCTTGCCTTTTTTTTTTTTGACACAGGATCTCCTTTATAGCATAGGCTGGCCTCAGACTCACTCTGTAGCCCAGGCTAGCCTCGAACTTGCAGTGATCCACCTGCCTCAGCCACCTGAGTGCTGGGAATCCAGGCGTGCGTCACCACATCCAGCAGGTCCTACCCCCTTAAGTTTCCACTACCTCAGCACTGAGGACCACACTTCTAGCACATAACCTTTGGGGGCCGTCCCCCAGCCAAATCCAAATGATAGCCCAGTTATCCTGGCTTTGTATTTTGGAGTTCTGCATATAATTTTCAGAGTCCTTTTACAAACTTGCGTGTGGCTCCTAAGTGCTGTCTTTGGACACCCAGGTGGTTTTAGCAGTGAATATGCATCATCACCTCCATTGCTGTGGTCAGGACTGTCACAGCGGGTGGGCTGAGTTGAGTAATTTAGGTGAAACTCTACCCGTGAATAGTATTTCTGGCTTTCCAGAGCCAAGTGCAGTCACATCTTTTCAATAATACGTCTGTTTTTGCTCCATTGTCAGATATCACTTGTTTGCTTTTATTTTAGTGATGTCCTTGCGTTGCCCATTTTTAAACAAGAAGAGTCAAGTCTGCCTCCTGATAATGAGAATGAAATCCTACCTTTCCAGTACGTGCTTTGTGCTGCCACCTCTCCAGCCGTGAAACTCCACGATGAGACCTTGACGTACCTCAATCAAGGTTAGCGGCTTCCTCGCTTGTTGATAGGGTTGCAGACTTGCTGGATTCCTGATAGCTCCCAGGGACACACTTATGTCAGAAGGGAATCTTTCTAGGGTGACCCGTTAACTAGAGGCCTTCAGAGATTTGAGCTTTAATGTCATATTTCATATATATTATGCGTTCTTTGTCTGCCTGCCCATTTTTAGTTTAGCATTCTCTTTTTTGTGTGTGTTTTGAGGCAGTCTTGCCATATATGTAGGTCAGGCTGGCCTTGAACTCACTGCAGCCCAAGCTGGCGTTGAACTTGCGGCTGTCCTCATGCCTTAGCCTTCCAAGTGCTGGGGTCTCAGGTGTGCACCACCACGCCCAACTGTGGAGCTCCCTTTTTCTGATCCGTGTATGCTGGACATCTGTCTGAGAAGTACGACCGTCTTCAGCTCTACTAGTTAGCAGTTTTACGGCTTTAGGCGAGTTGTTTAAACTCTTTCAGTTTTAGTGTTCTTATTTGTAAATGAGACTGATAATACCTTGGAAAGTTCTATCAGTTACAGGAAGTAATACATGAAAGTGCTCAGCGTAGTGCCAGCAGTGAGCAAAGGCTTACTGTTCTTTCTCTAATACAAGGAATGTTATCTCATGTATTCAACCAACTGAATTTTATCCTTTCTGAATCCAGGTAGATTAACTTGTGGTGAGTGTAATAATGTAATTACGTTTTCTTCTAGGACAGTCTTACGAAATCCGAATGCTAGATAATAGGAAACTTGGAGAGCTTCCAGAGATTAATGGCAAATTGGTGAAGGTAAAAGAAGATGAATAAATCATTCTTCTGCATAAATGATTTTCTTTGGACTAATATTCTTTTGCTTTCATAAAGGGCTCAGTGGTATCTCAGCTGCCACATTTGGCTGGCAGAGGAGCAGACTGATGTGTTGTGGGGGCAAGCGCCCCTCTTCATACGGGGCTTTCAGAGCTGCAGAAGGCTCAGAGGTCCACGTCCAGGCTGGTCCTGTGACTTAGTAAAGTTCCGTTTTGTAGAGTAAAGTAACCAAGATCTTCAGAGAAGGTTCTCTGTGGATAGTTGGGCCCATAGTGAGAAAGAAGAAACTATGAATAGCAGTTCTCTTTGCCTAGACTAAGAGTTTGGAGAATTCATAGCACAGTTAGGACAGAGGAGTTTTATTGGCAGCTGTAGAAAGTGGTGGGAGGGATTAACAGGCACTTCCACAGAGTAAGAGCAGCAAGTAGAGAAGTGATAGAAATGGGCGCTGCCAAGCTGCATTGTTTATGGGTTGTGTGGTGGGCTCGCAAGAAGGGGGCTTGGTGAGTTTTTCATACATACACAGCTGAGCTGGTTATTACAGGTATAATAGTAAGAGAATATGGAAACACTTCACATAGATCCTGGTGTAGTGGGTGCATGCCTGTAATCCCAGCTACTTAGGAAGCTGAGATAAGAGTATCACAGTTTCCAGGCTTAGCCTGAGAAGCCTCCATGGGATGCTGTCTCAAAATTACAAAGAGAGCTGGGCATGGTGGCACATGCCTGTAGTGGGGAGGCTGAGGCAGGAGGATCCTTGTGAGTTTGAGGCCAGCCTGGGCTATGAAGTGAGCTCAAGGCCAGCCTGAACTGAACTGCATAGTGAGACCTTGTCTCAAAAACACAAATAGTAAATAAATAAATAAATAACATTACAAAAAGAAAAGGGGAGAAATGTGGTTCAGTGGTAGAGTGGTTGTTTGGCATGCATATGGCTCTGGGTTTAACCCCAGCACTGGGACAAAAATACTTTATGTAGGAGTCCTTTAACATTTTAAGTAATTATGCCAGTTAACTATAAAGATTATATGTGATAAATTATAAAATTTATCCTGCAGCTTATTTATTGTACAAGTTCTAGAGGGAAATTGTTGTTATGTAATTTTAGATTGTGTCTAGAAACCAAATGGTAGTAACTGTTTTCCTTTGTCAGCACTGATTTGTAAGGGATCTTGTTAATTGGTTTTGTTGTTCCATCTAGAGTATATTCCGTGTAGTATTCCATGACAGAAGGCTGCAATACACTGAACATCAGCAGCTGGAGGGCTGGAGGTGGAACCGACCTGGAGACAGAATCCTTGACATAGGTGAGTTAAGAGAATTGGTTGCTTAGGAAATACCTTCAACCACAGACTCAGAGTTGATTTTCATTTCTTGATATTTGCCTTGGTTCCTTGGCTTCAGAGACTTAATTAGCATGACCCTTAGAGTGGTTATTTAGGAAACATAAACATTACCTATATGATGATGTAAAAATTCAAGTTAGAAGTATAAACACCTCAGTCCCATAGCAGTTATACCCATTACTTCAGCATGGTTTATTTTTTATTTTAAATTGTAAGACACAATAGCATTCAATATAGTTTGTTATAATGGCCAGGCATAGTGGTGCATGCCTGTAATCCTAGTACTTAGGAGGCTGAGGCAGGAGGATCCCTGTGAGTTTAAGGCCAGCCTGGGCTGGATAAGTGAGTTCAAGGCCAACCCTATCTCAACCCTCACCTCCAAACTTCTTGTGATGTATAACACAATGCATCATGGTAGCTATTTTGAGGCATACAGTTCAGGTCATTAAGCACATTGGTGTGTTGTACCGCTATCATCACCACCCTTCCCCAGAATTGTTTTATCCTGCAAAATTGAAACTCTGTATCCATTAAGCAGCAACTCTTCACCCCCACAGCCCTGGTAACCATGAATCTGTGTCTGTTTCTATGAATTGGTTTAGTCTAGGTACAAATAAATGAAATCATCTCTTATTTGTTGTGACTGTCTTCATTTACTTAACAATGCCTTCACGTTTCAGCCATGCTGCAGTGTATGCATCACAGTGCCCTCTCCTGCTGGGCACAGTGGTCCTAGCTACTAGGGCTGAGGTGGGTGGGCTGGGTCACACATTTGAAGCCAGCCTGGGCTACTTAGTGAGGTCCCTTCTCCAAATAAAAAAGATGGGGATATAGCTCAGTTGTCTAGCACTTGCTTAGCAGATGTGTGAGGGCCTGGGTTCTATCTTTAGCAACACACAGACACACACACACACACACACAGACAGACACACACACACACACACACACACACACACACACACACGATTTTCTTCTTCTGTAAGCCTGAAATACATAATATTATATAATATTGTACAATATATGTCTATCACATTTTGTTTACCCATTTATCTGTTGATGCTAGGGTTGTCTGTAGATTCAATCCATCTTTAAGTAGATTTATTTTTTTTGAGTCAGGCTTTCACTGTATAGTTCAGTTCGGTCTAGTTTTGAACTCACTGTAGCCCAGGTTGGCCTTCAACTCACGACCATCCTCCTGTCTCTGCCTTCCAAGTGCTGGGATTACAGGCGTGTGCCACCATACCTGGCTTATGTAGATCTTTTGGCAAATTAAAAGGAAACTGTCCTAAATTGTCTTAAATTAACAATTTACAAATGGAGAAAGAGTTCCTAGGAGGAGAATGCTTAATTTTAACAAACATTTTTTTCTTGGTAGAAAAGACATTTAGGATATGATATATAAGAATCTCAGTAACTAGGGGTGAATGAGACAAGAAACTACCGTTTTCTCCCCTAAAACTGAGTAGCATACCTGATGCATACCTGCCGTCCTAGCTATTTGGGAGGCTGAGACAGGAGAATTTCTTGAGGACAAGATTTTGAGATCTGTATGGGCAACATAGTGAGACCTCATCTTAAAAAAACAAAAATAACCAGCTGTCACTGTTCAGTATTTGCTATTCTCAGTGATTACCATTTTGTTTCTCAGATATCCCAATGTCTGTGGGTATCATTGATCCTCGGGCTAATCCAACCCAGCTCAACACAGTGGAGTTCCTGTGGGACCCTGCCAAGAGGACGTCTGTGTTTATTCAGGTGAGACACTGTAGATGGGGCCCAGCTGTGAAGTGTCCATTGCCTATTGCTGCCAGCTGGTTTCTTGAAGGATAAATGTTGTGCCTTTGAAATTTTTAAAATGGTTGATATTGGGGATTGAACACTGGCCTCATGCACGCTGTGCCCACATTCTACCCCAGGGTTCACATCCCCCTGCAGATGTAAGGGCTAGCCTGTCATCTGCGGAGTCCTCATACCCCGGGGTTCACACTCACCTGCAGATCTGAGTGTCTAGCCTGTCAGGTGCAGAGTCCTCATACTCCGGGGTTCACACCCACCTGCAGATCTGAGGTCTGGCCTGTCAGGTACGGAGTCCTCATACCCCAGGGTTCACACCCACCTGCAGATCTGAGGTCTAGCCTGTCAGGTGCAGAGTGCTCATACCCTGGGGTTCACACCCACCTGCAGATCTGAGGCCTGGCCTGTCAGATACAGAGTCCTCATACCCTGGGATTCACACCCACCTGCAGATCTGAGGCCTGGCCTGTCAGGTACAGAGTCCTCATACCCCAGGGTTCACACCCACCTGCAGATCTGAGGTTTGGCCTGTCAGGTACGGAGTCCTCATACCCCGGGGTTCATACCCATCTGCAGATCTGAGTGTCTAACCTGTCAGCTGCGGAGTCCTCATACCCCGGGGTTCACACCCACCTGCAGATCTGAGGTCTGGCCTGTCAGGTGTGGAGTCCTCAGAGTGTGTTTGCACCCTGAGCAGTTTTTGAATTGCTTTTCTAAGTATTTTAATTTTTCACTTGTATTTCTCCAAAATGCTTATAATTCTTTTGACCATAACCTACTTAATAATTATGTAGCATGTGAATTGTTGTAATTTTTGTTATCCATAGAATTAATTGTGCACATCTGTACATTTTGCTGTACTGAAGTTGAACCCATTGTACTTTACACTTACATCTTCACTTGCACCAAGTGTGCTGATGCACACCTGTAGTCCCAGCACTTGGGAGGCTGGGGCAGGAGATTGCCTTGAGTTCAAAGCCAGCCTGGGCTACATAGTGAGTTCAAGGCCAGTCTGAGCTACATACGCTGTCCCAAAACAAGAAAACAATGATTTGCATGTCTAATTTTATTCTTTGGGTAGATTCTTTAAAAATCTTTTATTTATATTAATGATAGTTCTAGTTCATTGAGTACTTAATGTTTAAATAAACACTTTGTGTACATGATCTTAAGACTTACAAGGCTTAGAGTGACCAAGTAATCTGTCAGACAAAGCTCCACTGTTAAGATTCACTAGTTTTAAGGCTCGCATAGGGGTCAATGGAACAGCACTTGCCTAATATGCATGATGCCCTGGGTTCAATCCCCAGCACTACAAAGAAAGAGATTCACCAATCCTACACTGCATGCAATAGCCAAGCAAATCTTCCCCTCCTGTTTCTGTGAGCCTTCCTATTTACCACTTTCCGTGCATGGATTGAGCTTCCTCTTGGCAAAATCTGCCATAAAGACAAGGAAACTTCACCAACAGAAAGCATTTCTTTGAATGCCTTTGTGTGTGTGAGTGAGTGAGTGAGTGAGTGAGAGAGAGTGAGTGTGTGTGTGTGTGTGTGTGTATGTGTGTGACTGGGTGTTGAGCCCAGGGCCTTGTGCATGTTAGACAATTGCTGTACCATTGGCTACATCACCAGCTCCTCATAGTAGCTTCTGATAACCTTAGATCTGTGTGTTCACTTTGCATTTGTAAGTCATTTAGACTTTTTTCACTTCTTCCATTATTAAAGATCAAAAAGAGGCAAAGCTTTTTTGTAGATATTCATAAATGCCTATTAAAAGCACATGGAACATAACACTTGGTCTCACAAACCCATCCCTTACTTTTCTACTGTAGAGTTTTACTTTAATGTAATAGTAGCTAGCTGTGTATCTCATTACCTTTTCCTGAGGTATACAGGAAGCAATCTTGTGTTTACTCACTTGGTGCAATGAAAGGCGTGTGTACCTGTGCAAAAGTGTCAAACCAGGATTTACGCTCACATGATGCCCTGTGGAACAGTTTTTGCATATATTCACTTGAGTATCACAGAGTATATAATATACCCACACCATTCTAAGATTTGTTTTATTTATTTATTTATTTATTCATTCATTCATTCATTCATTTATTTATTTTATTTTTGGTCCTGGGAATCGAACTCAGGACCCTTGCACTTGCCAGGCAGGCGCTTGTGCTGCTGAGCTATATTCCTTACCCCTAAGATTTGTTTTAAAAAAAGTTTTCTTGCTGGGCGTGATAGCATGTGCCTATAATTATAGCACTTGGGAGAACGCAGGGGGATTGCCCTGAGTTCGAGGCCAGCCTAAACTACATAGTGAGGCCTTGTCTAAAAATACCAAAAAATAAAAGTGAAATAAAATAAAATAGAATAAAATAAAAGTTTGCTTTTGATTTTTCTGGTGGAAGTAACCCAATTCAGTACAGTGGCACATGAAACACCACATTTACAAGTTTTAGAGGAGGTCAAAAGCAAATCATGAGCCAGGCATGGTGTCACACGCCTGTAATCCCAGCACTCAGGAGGCTGAGGCAGGAGGATCGTAGAGAGTTTGAGACGAGCCTGGGTACAAAGTGAGCTCAAGGCCAGCCTGAACTGCATAGCGAGACCCTGTCTCAAAAAGACAAAAAAAAGTAAATCATGAGATTGCTCATGTGTGGATGATGATAATGATCTATTATGGAAAAATACACATTTTCATGACAGAAGAGTGGTGTGGCTGGATGGTGATGGTGATCATGATGATGACTTTGACCTTGGGTGTGTGAGCCAAAGTTCCTGTGACAGTGAAATGAAGCAAGAATCACCTGATATGGATACAGGGAATGCAGACCTCCTTGATTCTGATGACAAATAAAAAACAATGTGAATACATATTTGACTGGTTGAAATGTTGCAAAATAGTCATGCAACCAAATGGAACAATCTAGTATTAGAACTAGGTCTGAAAATATAGTGAGGTCTTGGTAGGAGTGAAACATTGCCATTCAGTGTTCAAAAGTGTAACAGATGAAAAGTTATAAGGAAGGCTAGGATACAAGTTAAATGTTCTCTATGGACCAGCAACTGTTTTAAAGAAATTATTACAACATCTCGTTAGCTGAACTGAAAGCATGCATAGGTTTGCTGTACTTAGCAGGGATTTCTCGTCAGAATTGCAGGAATATAAAAGACTTACGGAAGAGCAGTGGATCAAAATATGGCATAAAAGTGTATACCTTTGTTGATGCGAAGACTTATTATGCTTTCACTTTAGAAATTTATCCTGGAATTCAGCCACCAGGTCCTTATTTATATAGTAATAAACTGAATCATGTTATGAACTTGTTGTTCCCATCTCCCAAACTAATTGGAGTATGACATTCGACAGTTGGTTTACCGGTTTCTAATTGATGTTACATTTGCTGCAGCACAAGTTGCCTAGGGCAGGAACTGTATACAGGAACAAAGCAGATATTCCAAAGGAGATGCTGCAGTTTCAAATCTTTGGATTTCAAAAAGATTTACATTGGCTTCATATGTGGCAAAGAGAAACAAACTGGTGCTGCTGATGTCAGCATTTTACTGTGGTGGAGACACTGATAGGAAAACACTGGACAAAACTGAAGGCTGAGATGGGACCTTCCTCCAGCAAAACCAGATGTGGAGTCAGTGTTGTTGATGAGCTATGCAGCAACTGTGATGTCACTCAGAACACAAAGCAGCGGCCAGTGGTTGTGTTTCACTTGACCCTAAACATGGCATAAACAGTTTGATAGTTTACGAAGAAAATAACAAGTGCACAATACCATGGAGAAATTTTCATAGAGGATTAGGACTGGAAATTACTAAGATCATTTACAGCAGAGGAAAATCAAAATGTTTCTGCTCAGGGAACTATGCAAAAACTTGTAGATCACACTGGAGAGGTGACCAGTGAACAGGCAAGTGCAGCATCACAGAGACCTACTACAACGGGAACCCTAAGAAGGTGTCAGTTGTGCCCACGAGAAAGTACAGGAAAGCAAAGCAGATGTGCTATCAGTGTGAATGATACTTGTGTATGGAACATGCAGTTTTCATGTATGAAGATTGCCTTAGGTGTGACAATTGAAGCAAAGATTGTATTTGGTGTAGAATTTTAGTGGTATTTTCATTATCATTGACATAGGGTTTTCTTTCTCATGTTATCTCTTAGGTTTTTTAAGGAAGCATGTTATGGTTGATACATTGTGTCAACTTGGGGAATCTGGAGGTTTAGCTGAGTAACTCAGCAGTTGTAGATCTTGGGGTGAAAAGGACATGCCCTTACCCTTCTGGGATGTTGTTTATTGTGTTAATTTGGGAAGTTTAAAAGGTTAACTATGTGATTCAGCAGGAAGCCAGGGTGCTTACTTTGTGTACATCCTGAGCCTGTGGAAGAGGAGGGCATGGAGACTCTGTGAGAGCTACACGGCCCCTGGGTGGGGGCAGGCTGTTTACAAGGTAGAGGAGGGAAAGGCTGCTTGCCTGCAGTTCCACACATTTACTGGTTGTTTGCTGCCCTGAACAGTTTGCCCTCTGCCATGTGTCACTCTGCTTCTGAAGCAGCTAAGTATGGACTGAAACCTCCACAAACCGTAAGCTAAATAAACCTTTCCTTCCTTCATTTTGGGTGTTGGGTATTTTGTTTCAGCAACGAGAAAAAAGTAACCAAGACAAAGCACATACCTCGTATGAAAATATTGATGTTTATTCTAAGCACTCATTACATACTTAATATATATATATATTTTGTACTGGGAATTGAACTCAGGACCTTGTGCTTGCCAGGTAGACACTTAGGCCGCTGAGCTATATCCCCAGCCCTCCACATTTAATATTTCACTGACATCTTAGTTCCCTGCTAAGTGCATGTTGTACAAAATATCAGGAAGCTCCTGACAAAACAGGAAGGGAGGTGACAAGAATGGCCTGCCTGCCATATAGGAAAGGAGAGCTGAGCACATGTGCTGTCAGCGTAAGAAGATGTGTGCATACAACCTGGAGCTGTCATGGGAGAAAACTGCCTTGGGTGTGACAGTTGAAGCAAAGATTGTATCTGCGACAGACTTGTTTGTATTTACATTGTAGCTCACATAGGTTTTTATTTCTGATGTTATCACTTAGGTTTTGTAAGCAGGTAAACTAAGCTGGTGTAAAAATGTTGATGTCTCTTCTTTTCCTTTTTGTCTTTTTGAGACAACTCTCAATCTCTGTGCAGTTCAGGCTGGGCTTGAGCTTACTGTAGCCCAGGCTCGCCTTGAACTCACAGTGATCCTCCTGCCTCAGCCATCCGAGTGCTGGGCTCAATTCTTAGTATTCATTACACATTTGATTTTTTGTGTGTGTGTGTGGTACCTGGGCTCGAACTCAGGACCTTATGCTTGCCAGGCAGGCGCTTATTCTACTGAGCTGTATCCCAGCCCACATTTGATACATTATTGACATTCATTTTCCTATTTAGCTGTGATAACTGAATGAAGGACTTCTTTTGCAGAGTGCTATTGGTATTTCGTTGTAGCTCGTATAGGAGTCTGTTTTTAGTTAATCGAGCTCATCGGTGCATTCTAGGTGCACATGCTGATTGCACTCACTACGGGGAGTCTGCGCCTGTGTGTGACACAGCCTGGGCCTTCTCCCACCCCTGCCCTCCATCAGCCCTCTCCACCTCCCTGTTCATGAAAGCTGTGTTTCCGTGTTTCCTTCCTTTCTCACTTTTTCCTTTTCCTTTCCCCCTCCTTCCCCACCCTAATGCCCCTTCCTTTTGGACATTTTCTTCCTATTTCTCAATATGTCTTACACATTTGGGTCCTTATTTACACTTTCAGTTTCTCATACCAGAGAAACAACTCACGTATGTCCAATTTATTTCACTTAAATGTATGGCCTTGTTGTAGTCAGGGTTTACAAGGGAAAAGATGTAATACAGGACACATAATTTATAGGATTTTTTTTTTATAATATTCAACTAAAAAGTCAAATGCAGAAGAGTGCAGGAGATCTGTCCATACACTACAGATCCAAAGAATCCAGCTGGATCCCACAGCAGTGTTCCACCTGACTCCAGCTGAAGACCTAGGGCCCGTGGCAGTGTCTTCCGTAAGTCCAACTGGAGGCCTAGAGCCTTATGACAATGTCTCATGCAAGTCTGTATCAAAGATCTGCACTGGGAAGGCCCAGAGGTCAGTGCTGGAAGCTAGAAAGTCTGTGCCAGTGGGATGAAGGATTTGTGCCAGCAGGCTGAGGGGTCTGCATTGGGGCCAGGAAGTAATTCTCAAGGTAAGGACCAGAGCCCCCCTGAAAAGAGCTGGAGCCATCCTTAGCTACAGCAAGGGTGTAAGCTCCTCTTATGATGAGAACAGCTGAATTCCTATGAAGAAAACCAGCACAATAAGCTTCTCTGGGAAAATCAACAGCATACCACCTTCCTCTCTCTCCACATCTCCTTTTATGCCTTTTTTTTTTTTTTTTGTCTTTTTGAGACAGGGTCTCGCTAGCAGTTCAGGCTGGCCTTGAGCTCACTTTGTAGCCCAGGCTGGCCTCGAACTCACAACAATCCTCCTGCCTCAGCCTCCCAATTGCTGGGATTACAGGCGTGTGCCTCCTCCTTTTATGCTGTTGCTAACAACCCTCAAGTCGGCCATCCACAGCCAGTACCGTGCTGACTCAGTTCGGTTGGATGTTACAAGGTGACTGTTAATCTCCCACAGGCCTCAGGGTGCATCCATTGAGCTAGGAATGTCTCAGGCTTACCCTTCTTTGTGGAAGAGTAGTACTACATTATCTAAAACCCACGTCTTCCTTATCCATTCGTTGGTTGATGGGCATTTGGGCTGTTTCCAAGATTTGGCCGGTAATGTTGAGCGTTGTTGTGTATATTTATTTGCTGTTTTTCCTTCATCTGTGAGGTGTGTATTCATCTCACATGCCCATTTTTGGATTGGGCCTTTAAATTGTGGGGGGGCTGATTTTTTTGAGTTCTTTGTATATTCTAACCATTAGTCCTCTCTGAGGAACAGCTAATAAAATTTTTTTCCCACACTGTGGGTTGTCTCTTCACTCTGTTAGCAAAAGCTTTTTAATAAGATGAGGTCCCAGTTGTTGATTTTTTGTGATAATTCCTGTGCAGTTGGGTTTTTTTTATAAAATCTTGACCTACACTGATGTCTTCAAGAGTTGTACCTGTTCTATCCTCCAACAGATTTAATGTTTCTGTTTTAATGTTTAGATCTTTGATCCATTTCAATTTTAGTTTAGTGCATGGTGAAAGATGTGTGTCTAATTTTAATCTTTCACATGTGGAAAGCTAGTTTTTCCAGCACTATTTACTACAGAGGCTAGTTTTCATCCAGTAGATGGGTTTGGTACTTTTGTCAAAGATAAGGTAGTTAGGCATGTCTGGAGTTGTTTTTGCATCTTCTAGTCTGTTCAGCTGATCCTCAGGTAGCTTTTTCTGATCATGGCTAATTGGAGTGCTATGTGCCTCACTGACTGTGCGTCAAATTATTTTTCCCTGCTGAGGAAGGTCTTTGCCATGACATCTATGAACACGTTTTTGTATCATTTGTGCTATCTCCTGCATTTTCATTGACTCCAATCCATCTTATGTTAATTTCTTCTTTGCATTGTCCCACTGCTGCTGGATTGATTTCTCATGGTCCCTTGCTATTTTAAAGAAATCTTTCTTTTCCTTGTTATTAACCATAATCCTGTCTTCTGTATCTGCGACTTTGTCCTCACATTGGATCATTCTGCTGCATATACTTTCAGTGCAGCTTTTAATGTCCTGGATATCTGTTCTAATCTGTTTTGTGGATGGCATTTCTTTTCTGTATTGGGTATTGATGGTTTCCATCATCTTCCTAAGCTCTTCTGTTTTGTGTCTGTATCTGCTCTAGAGTGGCTAAGCAAGTGGCCACCAGCTCTGTAGTTACCTGAGAAATGGTTTCTGATTTGACTTTTTCCTAAAGCTTTGTTTGTATATGTCGTCCTTACCCCTTCAGAGGCCCGGGTGGGTGGCGTTTGGGCTGTTCCATCTCATTGCCCCCTGGGTTTGCTTTTGGTGAGCTAAAAGTCTGGGATTGTATCTTAAGTGTATTTTCTTTTCTTTTAAAAAAAATTTTATATCCTGGGTTGATGCTTGTAAATGTACTATGATGAGTAGCTTTATTGCTAGTATTTAGAACCTTTAGGAAATGAGGACTTCATAGAGGTATCTTCCAGGTGCAGCTGGCTTTTAGGTTTTGCATCTGTTGCATGATCCTGATCTTCATTTTACTGGGGTTGCTGCCTACTTGGCCCAGCCCCCATTTCTTTGGCACAAGCTTATCCTATTTTCTATGACCTTCAGGCAACCTCAGTCTTGGTATACCAGAAAGAACAACTGGTTAGAACAATTATGTTACTAATTGGCTAAAGTGGTTGTTATGGTTGATACATTATGTCAACTTGGGGAGTCCAGAGGTTTGGCTGAGCAATTCAGCAGGAAGCCAGGGTGCTTAACTTTGTATACATCCTGAGCCTGTGGAAGAGGAGGGCATGGAGGTTCTGTGAGAGCTACACACCCCCTGGGTGGGGGTAGGTTGTTTACAATGTAAGGGAAGGAAAGAGGCTGCTTGCAACCATTTTTCCCTTTTTGCTGGTTGCTTTTGCTGTGCTCTACTGCCATGAACAGTTTGCCCTCTGCCATGTGCCACTCTGCTTCTGAACCAGTCAAGTATGGAGTGAGACCTCAAGAAACCGTAAGCTAAATAAACTTTTCCTTCCTTCACTTTGGGTGTTGGGTCTTTTGTCTCAGCAACGAGAAAAAAATAACCAAGACAGAAAAGAACCAGCCAACTATGGACTGAAACCTCCACAAACTGTAAGCTAAATAAACCTTTCCTTCCTTCATTTTGGGTGTTGGGTTTTTTGTCTCAGCAAGGAGAGAAGAATAATCAAGACGGTGGTACAATCAGCAATAACAGTAGCATCAAGCACATGCTACAAAATGACAGACTGGGGTAACTATTAATTTGCCACCTTTAACCATATGAACGAGGTTTGTGGTTACATAACAAAATCTAAAATGAACAATGAGCCAATAAATTGTATGCAATAAATAACCTATCAATTTAGCAATTTTACCCTCAAGGGGAAATTTAAAAGGAGTTGGAGGAAAAATAGAAAAAAAGAAGAAAAGTGATTAGAAGCAAGGTTGTAGGACAGAGGAGGATCTTGCAATCTTTGGGAAGCTGGTGCAGAAGACGAGAGAAAGAAAAAGAAGAAATGAAAACAAAAACAGCACTGAACAACAACAAAACAGCAGGAACTCATGTTCACAGTTGTAGAGAAATAAGAACAAACAATGAAGAAAATAAAAACAAGAGAAATTTTTTTTAAAAAAGGAAAAGTTTACTTCAAGGTGTGTCTCTCCTACCACTGGTGGGCAGTGTGGGTACCGTCCAGGTCTGCGTTGGTCAATCCCCACAAGCCAGCAGCACCTCCACATGGGGTGGAGGATGACCCCAGTGAGCATGCATTTGAGTTTCCACTGGAATTTGGGCTGACCTCCACCTGCTGGGCGAGAACCAGATCTGCCCAGCCACAGCCATTGCTGTGTCCCCTGCAGGATTGGACTCAGGTGGGAGCCTCTAGGTGGAGCCAGCAGACCCTCAAGCTCCTGAGCTTAGTTGGGCCCTGTGCAAGATGGCTCCTGGCCAGTCGCCCTCTCTGATGGGGCATCCATCAGGATAATTCACTAGCCACAGCAGCCTGCTGCATCCACCACACCACTGCGCTTGTGTGCTCCGTGGCTGCCCCCGGGATCGCCACCCTCCTTGGTCGCCAGCAGTTACTGTGCATCTGCGGTTTCAAGCCCCCCTCCTGCGCAGTGAGTCCAGGCTCAAGGAGAAAGTGCTGCCTGCCTCTTCCTTCTTCATTGAAGCTTTTCTCTTCTCTCTCTGTGGGCTTCAGTTCTCACTTTAGATCTTTCCTGGGCCCCAGGGACCCACTTTCCTCCTTGTTTTCTTCCTTATGTTGCTATATTCCAGAAAGAGGCTGTTTCTCTTCTGCTCACCACTCTGCTATTTTCCTGGAAGACTCTAAGAATTTCTCTGATGTTATCTTTTAGGTTTTGTGAACAAGTACACAGCTGATGTGAAAATGTGGATGTTTATTCTAAACATGTTATACGTATTGAATTTAATACTTTATTTTATTGACGTTTTATGTTCCTATTAACTACACATTGCATAATATTATAAGAACCTCCTGACAAAACAGCAAGATCATACTTGACAAAAATGTCAAGTATGCCCTACAAAAGGCCAGGAAAGCAAAACATGTGCTGTCTGCATAAGCAGTTCAGTGTATGGCTCGCACTATTTCCTTGTGTGAAGACTGCCTGAGGGGTGATAATTCAAGCAAAAGCTACTTTTTGCAGAGTGCTATTGATGTTTTCATTGTAGTTCGTGTAGGAATTATTTTTCTGTTGTTCTTTTTCAGATTTTGTACACCAAAAACAAGTCAATGTTGAAAATTTTGATGCTTTTTATAACAATAAATATTAAAAGTGCAATACTTTAATATGGTGATTTTTTTTCCTAATAAAACTCAAAATTAAAAATACTAATTCATCAATATACTAAAGAATAAACATGAGGGTGACACACCCATGGTTATGCCACTTTATGACGGAAAATGTGTTATGCTCTGAGGTTTTGCTGTAGTAGTCTCTCTAAAAATACTGTTCACTGACTTAGCCAACCAGTAGTACTTAATGTTGCGTTCTTTCAGGTTCACTGTATCAGCACAGAGTTTACTATGAGGAAACATGGTGGAGAAAAGGGGGTGCCGTTCCGAGTACAGATCGATACCTTCAAAGAGAATGAAAACGGGGAGTATACTGAGCACTTGCATTCGGCCAGCTGCCAGATCAAAGTCTTCAAGGTATTCGTGGGCGGGGTGTGGCCCTTTGGTGTCTTCTGTGTCTATTTTAACATCATTTGCCAAGTTAGAAAGTGATTTTGTCTGTTTTGTGAAGGCTGTGCAAACTTGGTCTAACCTAGAGTTTTCAAGTAATTGCTACGATAATAAAGTAATTTATAGAGAGATGGGTATAGGTATGGGAACTGGAAAAGAAGCAAAATCCATGGACTGTCACTGAAGCCTGTTAAAGTTACAAACTCTTCTGAAGCTCCAAAAAATCGAGTATTTTGGTTATATTCATGCTGTATATTCTTTATTTTGGTCTTTTCTTTTTCTTTTTTCTTTCTTTCTTTCTTTCTTTCTTTCTTTCTTTCTTTCTCTCTCTCTCTCTCTCTCTTTCTCTCTATCTCTTTCTCTTTCTCCCTCTCTCCTTCCCTTCCTCTCTCTCTCCCTCCTTTCCTTCCTTCTTTCTTTTCTTTGTTTCTTTTTTGTCTTTTTCAGACAGGGTCTCGCTATGCAGTTCAGGCTGACCTTGAGCTCACTTTGTAGCCCAGTCTGGTCTCAAACTCACGATGATCCTCCTGCCTCAGCCTCCTGAGTGCTGAGATTATAAGCGTGTGCCACCACACCCAGCATATTTTGGTCTTTATTTTTGACATATGGATAAATCTTTTTTATTTTATTTTTGGTGCTGGCTATCAAGCCCAGGTCCTTATGTGTGCCAGGGAAGTACTACCGATAACCTACACCCTCAGCTCCCAATACATATATTCTCCTTGGAAGATGTAGAATAATGTAAATAATGTAGAATAATGTACCCAGAGTACTTGAAGTTGAAACCCCCATGACCATTCTTAACTCGGATTCCCCAGCCTCGCCCTAGAGAGAGCCACATTCACCTTCTGGCCCCTTTGTGTGCTTCTGCACATGTCCGTGCGTCACTGTGTACACTTTTCCTTTCTTTGAGACATAATGGGATTGCAGGGTATGCATTGATTTAAGACTCCGAGCCTTGAATGTGCCCCGTAGCTGTGGGCTTCGCATGCCTTTGCATTTGCCTTTCTCAGCTGTTTGACTTTGCTATTTTCAGCCTGCAATGGGGTGATGCATTTTTTGTGTACATCAGTGTGCATTTGTGTTTATTTTATATGTGAATATTTAAGTTTAAAGGTAATACTATTGGGTCAAAGGGTGAACACTTCAGTTTAAAACAAAATATTTTTCTTTTCAGCCCAAAGGTGCAGACAGAAAGCAAAAAACAGATAGAGAAAAAATGGAAAAACGAACGCCTCATGAAAAGGAGAAATACCAACCTTCCTATGAGACAACCATACTCACAGAGGTAAAATTTTAGTCTATAACTTTGGTGATAGTTTTAGTCCATAATTTTCTGTGTGTGTGTGTGTGTGGTGCTGGGACTCCAACCCGGGATCCATGCATACTGTGTAAGTACTCTACCACTGAATTATACTCCAGACCCTTCATTTCACTCTTAAAAGAAAAATCTGACACTTTTAGCCTGTTCCAAATTTACTTTTGAGCATATTTTCTTTTGTTTATGGAGACTTCTGAGTGACATTTGCAGTGATCCCTCACCTCTCGCGGAGTTCAGTTCCAGGGATCCCCGTAATAGGCAAAAGTCTGCAAAGCAGCAGCATTAGACTTGTTGTATTATTCATATCTATTTTAAGGCTCTGTAAACCCTCCCTGCACTCCTGTAAACCTGTCCCACTCTCTTATTAACCTTTCCCACTCTTATAAACACTTCATGTGCTCTTAAACACTCTACACTCTTAAACCTACAGAATTTTAACAACATGTAAAATTCTTTATGTGTAATCGATATGAAGTGGACAAGGAGAGATACTGAACTTATGGGCACAGTGCGAGGGAACAGATAGACCAATGCTACTGTCACTGAGCCAGTCAGTGCCCAGGGTACAGAACACAGTGCTGTGGTTGGTCATCTTCCATTCCATTAGCCAGTAGTGTGCTCTTTACAATCTCATGTTGGCAAACTTGTGCAAGTGATAGTGGTGTACTGCATTTCCACTGTTTACAGTATGGTATTCATCCACTGATGAAATACAGACTATATTTTATTTCAATTTAATATTCTTTTGATATGTTTGAATTAACTTTTGAAAAATTTTTATATTTTAAATTTTTTAGGCAAAAATAATTAAAATAAATATTATATAGGGCTGAAGATATAGCTCAGTGGCATAAGCACCTGCCTGGCACGTGCAAGGTCCTGAGTTCAATCTCTGGTACTGCCAAAAACACACACACACACACACACACACACACACACACACACACACCCACCCACCTATATACTGCAGAATCCCATGATATAGTGAAAACTCCATGATACAGAATTAGGTACATATTTTTTTAAACCCACAATATAGCCACAATAAGTGAACCATAATATAACGACAGAAGACTGTACTATTAAAATAAAAAGGTACTATTCATGGGGCCAGGGATCTAGCTCAGTGCTGCAGCACCTGCTTGGCAAGTGTGAGGTCCTGAGTTCAATTCCCAGTATCCCCACCCCACAAAAGAGAAAGTCCTATTCCTGTGCCAGCATTTCAGTGGAGCATTAGGCTGATGTGTGCTTTTCTTCTAACTTTTCCTTTGTTCCTAGTGTTCTCCGTGGCCTGAGATCACGTATGTCAATTCCCCCTCGCCAGGGTTCAACAGTTCCCATAGCAGTTTTTCTCTTGGGGAAGGGTAAGTCTGTGAAATGAAATTGGCTTGTGTTTCTACTAAGTATGTATTCTTGGGCCAGGGATATAGCTCAGCAGCACGATGCCTGCCTGGCAAGCCTCAGGTCTTGAGTTCAATTCCTGGTACCAAAAAAATATATATTCTTTCATTATTTTTCCATAAATAAAATCTCTCTAAATCGATAAGTACCTTCTATTCGGTCAGTCTTTGAATTTTTGTATTAATTGAGGTTTGGATTATCTTCAAAGGAGACTCAAAGTGTTTCATGTAGCTGTTTTTCCTCCGCTCTCCTCTCCCTATCCTGGAAGTAGTACTGAATATCAGAGCATTTATGGTCAGTTTTTAGAGATTGAGAACCTGATTATGTGGGTTTCTTGGTTTGACCTGTTGCTGCTCATCTTGTGGTCATCTCACTTCCTGATCAGACTTGCATCAGACAGTGGTCATCCGGAGTGGGAAGCACAGTTGCATAGATGCCAGAATCTGCTTTGTTACTTCTGAAGAATGCTCCTAACATGCACTTATAGTGGACCTTTGGTCATTGGGCAGAAAATATTGAAGTGGATGACTAAAATAAAGTTTTAGAATTCTCTAGGGGATGCATTCAATCTTAATGTCTTTTCGGGTAATTGAAGGTCGGTGCAAATGCCCACCCTAGTTTTAACAAAGCTCTCAACAGTCCTCACGTGTCACACGAACCCCTCATAGCTGTATTGAAACCTAGAAATAGGTCACTAAATGTGGAGGCATGTTGTTTGGTTGTGTTTGTTTTGGGGTTTATTTAGGTTGTATGTTTGACCCGTGTCTCTTTTTTCTGTACTGCTTTTTATTAGTGCACATGTCTGTGCAGAGTAGTGGCTTCCACTTGGGCAGATTTGTACCTGACCTGATGAACTTCGTCGTTTTCGCCCCATCACTGTCCCTGCCCTACCCACTCTCCAGTCTCATGTTTTTTGGGGGTTTCAGTGCCTATGTTCTACTTAAAGGGTTTAACTGCAGGTATATTTTGTACAGTACCCCTTGTTTATACAGCACTGTAGTTTTTGCTGATTGTGCTGTACAGCACTATAGTTTTGAGTTATACAAATAAAAGCAAAGTCATCAAGGTGGAGTCTCCTTTGACTGTTTGCTCTGAATATTGTAATGTGCATACTATGTACAGCTCCTCATTTAGCAGGCAATACATTCGACTGCCTCGTTGCAGAAACAGAATCCAGTCATTAAGGGAGAAGCATCTGTAATGTAACAAGAACATGCAAAATATTAAAAATGTAACACTTTAGAATAAACAGCCCAGGCTGGCCACAAACTCACAACAATCCTCCTGCCTCAGCCTTCTGACTGCTGGGATTTATTTTTTTTTTATTTTGAGATAAGAGACTCATTGTGTTGCCTGGGCTGGCCTTAAACTCCTGGGTTCAAGAGATCCTCTTGGGTCAGCCTCCTTAGTAGTGGGAACTACCAGGATGTGCTGGTGCACCTGACTAAAAAGAGATCTCTTGAAAGAAAAAAAAATTCATGATACCTACAAGGATGATGCAGTCCACTTATGAGCAATTTTAAATATTATATAGTCTTAAGTTCTCAGTTTATTTATTTCTTTTGTTTTGTTTTGTTTTTTGGTACTGGATATTGAACTCAGGACCTTATGCTTGTCAGGCAGGTGCTTGTGCTGCTGAGCTACATCCCTGACCTAAGTTCTCAGTTTAAAAATTTTTTTCTTCTGTTTATCCTGTACTTCATTATTAGGCTCATCTTTTTTCCCCATAAGGGAAGTCAAGGTTAGGAAAGAGGGACAAGCCATGGAGAAAAGGAAGTGCAAAGGAAATGAAGGGTGCAGAGACGGCTCTTGCATCACAAAGTAGTGGTAATTTTTGAAGGTGCTTTAAAAGTAATTGTTTTCAGCTGAGTGTGGCAGTACATGCTTGTAGCCCTGGAGTGCTGGGAGGCTGAGGAAAGAAGGTGCAAGTTTGAGCCCAATTTGGGCAGTTTAGTGAGACCTTGTCTCAAAAATAGAAAAGGGCCAGGTCTATATAATCAATAACCACAAATTAAAAAAAAAAAAGTGGAGAAAAATGGCGTGGACATATGGTTCAATGTAAAGCCTGGAAAGGTAGTTCACTGTAAAGGTGCTGAGTTAAATTCCTACCAAAACCAACACAAAAAGATTATTTTTCATGATGAAAGTGTATGATCAACTATGACGGCACTGCTTAAATTTTCTTCCAAGTTTTTCCTGTATGTATATACATGTACTTCTTACTTACTTACTATCTTTTGGAGATAGAGTCTCACTACGCAGTTCAGGCCGGCCTGCAGCTCAGTTTTCAGTCCAGGCTGGTCTTGAATGTGCAGTGATCTTCCTGCCTCAGCTTCCTGAGTGCTGGGATTATAGTAATGTGCCACTATGCCTGGCTATATATTTAATATAGTAGTAAAACAGTAGTACTTTCACATTTTGATATCTTGCATTCTAAAAGGTGCTTACATTTCTTGGGTCTTTTGGTGGTACTGGGTGTCAAACTGAGTGCCGTGCACATGCTGGGAAACTGCTGCACTGCTGAGCTGTGTGCTCAGCCCCTTGTAAATAGTCTCTGTGCCATAATTTGTCTTCTTAATTTCAGTTTACTGAACTTTTGATATTTTTCTCAGTTTCCTCAGTAATAAAAAAAAGTCTTTAGGTTACATTAACACATAACTGAAGTACTGGATCAGAGAATCAAAGTGTTTTATGACAGAACACAGATTCTTTTGAATCTCTGGCTTAAGACTTGCTGTGAACGTGTAGGATGACACAGTGGACCGCCATCTGTGTGGTAAACTCACCCTGTCCTTGTAACTGTCTTTTCAGGAATGGCTCACCTAGCCACCAGCCAGAGCCTCCCCCTCCGGTTGCCGACGTAAGTCTGAAGCTGCATGGCAGTTACTTGCACTGCCTATGATATTTGGTGACTAGAGTTTATAGAAATGTCCAACTTGTGAGGGGTATTATTAATTCATTCATAAAGCAGACATTTATTGCAGTTTTACTCTGACCAGATAGTGTGCAAGGGACTAGCGATTAGAAACAAGTAATACAAGACCTGTGGGTAGTTGTTTCCTTTTTTGTTTGAGATGGGATCTCATTGTTCTCCAGTTTCGTGTTGAACTCATGGGCGTAAGTGCTTCTCCCATGCCGGCCTCCTGAGTGGCCGTGAATCTGAGGCACTTCCAGCCTAGAGGAGGCGAAAAGGCCTGAATAAAGATGGCACTGTGTGGGCCTCTCCCACGGTTAGAGATGGAATGATGTGGTAGTATAAACAGCTTCCAAATAAACCGGGTTGGAATGAATGGATGTGTGTGAGTGATGAGCTGTGTGTTACCTATTACATTACCAGAAAAAATGTCTTTTTGTTTCAGAACCTCTTGCCAACAACCACACCTCAGGAAGCTCAGCAGTGGTTGCATCGAAACCGTTTTTCCACATTCACAAGACTTTTCACCAACTTTTCAGGTAGAATTTGCTTTTCCTTTCACCTCAGCATAGGATATCCTTTTGCATTCTAGGGCCTCTTGGTGTATGTGTGGTGGTGGTGGTGATGTGTGTGTGTGTGTATGTGTGTCACAGGAGAGAAACAGAGAGATATTTTAGTTGGTTTTTCTGATAAAATGAATTTCATAGACTCCTTCAGCCTTTTTCACCAGCTGCAACAGTGCTGTGCATACTTAAGAAGAAACACTTCTTTAAGTCACTTTAATTCTAAAATACTTATTTTGTATAACACCTTTTATTTATATATTTATTTATTTTTGTCTTTTTGAGACAGGGTCTTGCTGTGCAGTTCAAGCCAGCTGTGAGCTCACTTGTAGCGCAGACTGGTCTCGAACTTGCAACAATCCTCCTTCCTCAGCCTCCCAGGTGCTGGGATTACAGGTGTGTGCCACCACACCCAGCTGTAACACCTTTTCAGATGTATATTCAATACAGTATTTTATCCAGCAGCATTTGCAGGTAGTCTGAAATTTTTCCCATGATATTACTATATTGTATTTTATTTCCATGATCCACTTTTATTTGTCACCTTCTGTGTAGGAATACACAAGTGGGTAAGGCATATTTCCTGTTCAGAGAGCTCATTCATCATATAGTGTTTAAAAAAAAAATTAAGCCAAAATAGCCACCTAGTAGATAAGCGTTCCACCAGCAGTGTGTACAAAGTGACCTGATAAGGCAAGATCTGATGTCAGGGGACATGTGCGATGAGGTCACATTTGAGAGATGAAGAGAATAGTCACTGGTCAGATGGTGCAAAGACACTTCAGGCAGGAAGAACAGCTTGAGCATTCAGCACCATCAAAATGCTGAAGGCCTGTGATTGGTGGAGAAGTTCGTTGGATGAAAATTGAGATAAGAGAGCAGGCAAGAGCCTTATGTCAGGCAAAAGACAGTGACTCGTCATGCCTGGTGATGAGGGGTCCTTGGAGGGGAGGCTATTGTAACAAAGGGGGCTCTGCCTTTATCCCCTGTCTCTGTACTCACCCAGGGGCAGACTTACTGAAACTAACGAGAGACGATGTGATTCAGATCTGTGGTCCCGCAGACGGAATCAGACTTTTTAATGCACTAAAAGGCAGGTATGTAAGTCGTGTTAAAGTATTAATGGGGTGGGATGTCATGTGGATTTGGATTCAGGGATTCTTCACAGTACTCTGCATGACAGGTTTATGTACCAGATACAAACAGGTGAAAAATGTAGTTTCATACATTTGTTCCAAAGAATTCCCCGTGTTACCTTACTTTCGTGGTATATTTTTCATAAAGTACATGCTCATTGTCCTCATCATGAGCCAGGTTCTTTTGTAGGCCTTAGAGATTTATCAGTGAGCGAGACAGACCAGTGAAAGAGCTTATTTTCTGGTAGGAAGAGAGGTAGATTTAGAAGTATTTTGGACAATGAAAATGGCTTTCAAGGAAAACAGTCCAAAAAACAAGACTGTGGGCTATAGAAAAACTGCAGTATGGTCCAGAAAGTACTCTCTGAGCCAGATGTGGTGGTGCATTCCTGTTACTATAACTACTGAACAAGCTTGGGCAGCAGGATTGCAAATTTGAGGCCAGCATGGACAACTTAGTGAGACCCTGTCTTGAAATAAAGATTAAAGGGGGCTGGAGATGTACCTCTGCAGTAGAGTGCACCTGGGTATGATCCCTAATACCACAATAGATATATCAGTAGGTAGAGATTTTGATAGATGAGTACATATATATGTACAGATAGGCAGATATAGGTAGATACGTAGATAAACTAAAAAAACTTTTTGATGATGGTATTTAAGCTTAGTAAGTTGGAGTCTCTATGAGGGAAAAACATTGAGGAAGGAGAAACAACAGGTGCAAAGGCCTCAAGAGGTCATCCTGAGCATGGGTAAGAATTACTTAACTGCCTGCTTGCATAGGTGATACAGTAAGAAAGTATTTTGTAGTCCGTGTGTGTGTGTGTGTGTGTGTGTGTGTGTGTGCGCGCGCACACGCACATCCCGTGTGCTATAACAGATCACACCCAGGGGATGATCAGACTTGTGCATTCTAGGCAAGCACTTTACCACTGAGTTATACCCTCAGCCTCAAGATTTACAATTTTTTTTAGGTACCCATTATGATCACATTCATCATAGGGAATTTGTACCTATACATGATATACCTTGATTCCTTTTTTTCCCATTCCCCTCCCCTGCCTTGAACCCTTCTTCTCCTCCTCATTTATAAAAGCTGAGGTTCACAACTTTAAATGGGTAGGAGTAATGCAGATGGAAAAAACATACAGTGGTACAAAACCAAATCAGTGCCTAAATAATAAAACACATTGTAAAGGACTTGTGTTTGTGCTCCTTACAATTGAGTCAGTTTGCCTGTAATCTTGAAAAAATTTAAGGAAACTATTGGTGACTTGGGAAAAAAAGAGTGGCTTTTATTGTATTATCTCAAAAGTGCTTAGAAATAGGAAGGAAAAGATGCTGAGATCGACATTTGATGATGAAGTAAGAGGAGGACATAGAGGGCTTAGGCGACTTGGAAGTAAGGAAGGAAGCACAGATCTCCAGCTTAGGCTGGGCACGGTGATGCACATCTATTACTCCAACCGCTGATGCAGGAAGATCACAAGTCTGGGGCAGCTTGGGCGATTTGGCAAGACTCTTTGTCTCAAAATAAGAAGAGCTGGGGATGCAGCTAACTGGTTGCCTTGCGTGTGCAGTGTGAGGGCCTGTTTTCATTCCCTAGCACCGCAAAGCAGAAAAGAAGATTCACTGTTGGCATTTTTAAGTAAAAGATACATTTTAAATCAGGCCCATAAAACAGAGATTCATACATCTTGAATACATATTTCTAACCTTTATACCCAAGGTCATGAATCTATATGACTACAGGGGCGACGTAAGTACTGAAGAAGAATGACAGCCTCATCTAGGGTGTCGTGACAAATACACATGCAGCATAAGGAGAAGAGGATTTTTTCATATAAGAATGAGCACCTTGGATTGCTAGATTTGCACTTTCAAAAAAAGCCAAATTTCAGAGGTTTATATGATGCCTCTTGCTGGAACTAAGGCATCTTAAACATCACTGAGAAGACATAACAGATGTCTTGCATTTGACCCCTTAGCTGCCTGTTTTTAACTCTTGCTGTATACTATTAAAGTAGACAAATGAGTTCTCTAAAATTGTGCTTAGCGGGCTGGGGATATAGCTCAGTGGAATAAGCGCTTGCCTAGCAAGCGCAGGGTCCTGAGTTCGATCCCCAGTACTGCAAAAAAAAAAAAAAAAAATTGTGCTTAGCTTACAAAGTAGAAGACTATGAGCTCTTTCCTTTCGCTCAGGGTGGTGCGCCCGAGGCTGACCATTTACGTCTGTCAGGAGTCGTTGCAGCTGAGGGAGCAGCAGCAGCCCCCGCAGAAGCATGAGGACGGAGACTCCAATGGCACTCTCTTCGGTAGGCTGTGCTGGGCAGGCCGGGGCAAGCGTGAAGAAACCTGAAGCAGTGACCTATGACCGTGTGTGATGGGGACTTACCAAGCAAGATTCAGCAGTCACTCGAAGTAGTAGTGATTGCTTACGTGTGCTGAGCTCTTGTAGTTAGCAGGTGCTATTCCCAACACTTTACACACTTCAGCGTTTGCCACTGATAACCTCCTCTTTGCGACACATTTTATTTTGCATTTCTCTCAATATTTAGATGAGGAAAATGCAGCTTAGGGGTACTAAATAACTTGCCCTGGCACACATCTAGCAAGTTCTTGAGCCAGGATGTGCACCCAGGCAGTGTGATTGTTTTGTTTGTTGAGACAGGGTTTAGCTATATATTTCATGCTAGCTTTGAACTGGTAACAATCCTCCTGCCTCAGTCTCCCGAGCTCTGGGATTACAGGCACGTGCCACCACACCTGGCAACAGGCCATGTGACTCCTAAATCCTCAGAAAAGTGAACATTCCTAGTAGTAAGATCACCTGTAAAAGTAGGGAACTTCTAGCCCAGTGTGGTGGCTCATGCCTATCATCAGCACTTAGGCAGCGGAGGCAGAATTGAAAGTCCAAACCTAACCTGGGCAATTTAGCTACTTTGAGAAGTCATTTCAAAAGAAAAAAGGGCTGGGGATATAGCTCAGTGTAAAGACTCTGGGTTCAATCCTCAGTACCCCCACCCCCACCCAAGCAAATAGAAAGTAGAGACCTTCTGTACTGACTGCGGTTGCTCTCTCCCCGTTGCAGTGTACCATGCCATCTACCTGGAAGAGCTGACAGCTGTTGAGTTGACAGAAAAAATTGCTCAACTTTTCAGCATTTCTCCTCGGCAGATCAGCCAGATTTACAAGCAGGGCCCAACAGGAATCCATGTGCTCATCAGTGACGAAGTAGGTTTTTCAGTGAAGTTGAATTAGGAGATGTAAATTGATTTGTCAGGTCATATAACAAGAGCAAGGGCCATTCTTCTGGGCTGGAGTCTGTTTCCTAGACCAAGGGTTGCAAACTCTTTTTTTTAATATTTAAATAAGAGACAGAGTCTCACTCTGTTGCCCAGATTGGTACTGAACTCCTGGCTAATGATCCCGTTGCCTTAACCTCCCTAGTAACTGAGACGGTAAGCATGTGCTGCTGTGCTTGGCTCAGACTTTTTAGGTGCTTCCTCCTAGAATAATTTTTTTAAATCTGTATATATCCCTTGTAAAATCTTAGGTTGACTTAAAATTTTTTGTTTTAAGTTGAAATAGTTGTAAAAGATTTCCCATTTGGAGATAGGCATTTTGTAGACGGGAAGAAGCCCATGAATCATGGCAGCGTACTGACTCCCCGTGGTGAATGTAATCATTATATACAGCAAACATGTGCTAATAAAGATAAAAAAGGGTAGATTTCCCACGGGGGGAGGGACTGTAAACGGTGTTGTTCTCACCAAGTGCGGCGGCATGTGCCTGTAATCCCAGCTCCAGGAGGATCACTACAAGTTTAGTCAGCCTGGACTACGAAACAAAAACAACAAAAGATGTCACCCTTGGGCACATATGTGACGTTTAAAAATGAAATCATTACATTACTATTTTAGTTGTATTGCCTATAACCTAAATATAGGAGTGATCCCCCTGCCCTCAGTACTGGGGATTGAAATTACGAGTGATTTAATATAATAAGCATTATCCATCTATAAAATATTACTCTGCCTTCATTTATGAATTAGAATTTTTATCTTAGTCCTGTTTTCTACAACTCCTTATTTCTATAACTTTTTATGCTCAAACATCTTCTACTGATATTGTCCTTCCATATTCCTTTTTTGTTGTTGTTTTTTTTTTTGAAACAGGGTCGCATTATGCAGTTCAGGCTGGCCTTGAGCTCACTCCCTAGCCCAGGACAGTCTTGAACTTGCAACAATCCTCCTGCCTCAGCCTCCTGAGTGCTGGATTACAGGAGTGTGCCACCATGCCCAGCATCCTTTGAAACAAAAGTTTGTTTTAACCAAAAATTTTGTCTCAATAAAAGCTGAAAAGCACTTCTTCTGACTAGACATCATAATTATAAGAGTGATTTTGAAAAACAAAGTAGTTACTAAACATTAAGAGAAAGGGCTAGCATATAGCTCAGTGGTAGAGCATGTGCTTAGTATATACAAGACTGAGTTCAATCCCCAGTAGCCAAAAAGAGAAAGAAAAAACAATGTATTAGGCAGAAATATTGGTGCATGTCTGTTATGTCTACCAGTTAAAGAGGTGGAGACAGGATAGTATGTTTGAGACCATTTTGGGCAATGTATAGTAAGACCTTGTGTCAAAATTAAAAGGGCCGGGGTTACAGCTCAGTGGTAGGGGGCCTAGCATGCATGAGACCCTGGGTTCAGTCCTCAGCACTGCCCAAAAAAAGTTTATTAGGTATTTCACTGTTAATGATGTTGGTGGAACTGATACAATTCGAACAATCAATTCCTTTGTCGGTAAATACTGCGTACCAGTTGCCAAAAGGACCCAGAGTTCAGCATCAGTTTCATCCTGTTTTTCCTTCTAGATACAAGTGCTGTGAAAACTGATTCACCTAAATTGATAGATGGATAGAATCTTATTACAAGAAGACCCTGGATTTTTTTGGACTTCTGAGTTACACGCTAAAAATTACATAATGATGTTACCAAAAAATATTTTGAGTCATCTATCACTTTACACCCTGTGATTAGGTCACTCTTCACTTCTGGTGATTCCTGCGAGGGTTTGTTACCCAGTTACTGTAGTTTACCTTTGCAGTTCCGCTTTAGCACTCTGAGGCTTTTATACCTGAGGCAGGATGCCTTAGTGGGGTTCTAGAAGGGTGAGACTCGTGTGTTGATTTTGTGAATTGGGAGATGGAGACTTGGGAAGGGAGGTGGGCTAGGAGAGCTGAGGAGTTTTTGGTAAGGAATATACAGCGCAGGGGAGTTGAAGAACTAGAGCTCACTCTTCCATATTGGACCGTTGCTGTCTTTGTGCCCCTTGGGAAGCGTTGGTGTTAAGTATTATCCCAGGGAAACACGTACTACACTTTAAAGGCTATTGTTCTAGATAAACATCAAACGTGGGAAAGAAAAATTCAAAACAGACAAACACCAAACAAGTGTATGCAGCATGCTTTTCAAAATTGGCAGAAAAGTACTTGTACAATTCTATAGAAATTCAGGAAATACTATAGAATTCATAGAATTCTATAGAAATTTATAAAATTTGTGACTGTAAAACTTCTCATAAAAATGCCTCTGGGTGTGGGATAGTCCTTAGGAACACAGAAATAAAGAATGTGATATTTCACCTAAATCTAGTGTCATGAAAAGCCACATAGTCAAAAATAAATGAAGCAAACCAACTTTTTTAATAATCAGCAAATTTTCTTTTTTCAGATGATACAGAACTTTCAGGAAGAAGCCTGTTTTATTCTGGACACAATGAAAGGTAATAACACAGTAAGACAAGTAACTTTTTCCTGAGCAGTTTAATGGCTCTTTATAGTCTGGAGTGTAGCTCAGTGGTAGAGTATGTAATTAGCATGTACCCAGTCTTAAGTTCAATCCCTGGTATTGCCCCCCAACTCCCAAAAAAGCTTTTTTCATGTTTTGCTTCTATGAGTGGGATAGGGAAGAAACCATGTGTTAAACAGAGAAAATAGCGTTGTTAGAGATTGTTCTTTTGTGTGTGGGCTTCCTGCCAGCATCGGAGTAGACGAAGTACACCTGATAACTCTACCATCTCCCCTACCTTCCATGGATAAATGCGCTTCTGGGGTGTGTTATCCTTCTAATACATATTACAGATGTCCCCTGACTTACGATGGGGCATGTCCTGAGGAGCTCATTAAGTGGAAGACACTGCACGGTGAAGCTGCGTTTCGTGCACTGACCTGTCAGCCATTGCACCTTGGCAACACAGTATCTTGCAGAGGGTCACTTATTTGCTCTGGTGATATTATGACTAATGCCACTACCTAGCATTAGAGAGTATCACGATGCCTTTTTTTTTTTTTTTTTTTTTGTCTTTTTTTTGAGTCAGGGTCTTAATATGCAGTTCAGGCTGGCCTTGAGCTCACTTTGTTTCCCAGGCTGACCTTGAATTTGCAATGATCCTCCTGCCTCAGCCTCCCGAGTACTGGGATTATAGGCGTGCGCCATCATGCCCAGCACCATCACATTATTGAACAGATCAAAATTCAAACTATAGTTTCTACTGGAGATGTACTACATTTGGATCATTGTGAAGTCAAAAAATCAAAAATGGCATCCTCCCAAGGGGGGACCGTCTGCCCAGTGTTCTGTGCTAAATACAGCAGCACGTGTGCCGTTGTCTTCCTGCTCTGGCTTTGTTCCCTTCTCAGGAACCCTGCCGGAAAGGTTTTTCTCTCCTGTGTTTTAAAGGTTAACTAGAGGGGCCCTCGGGACATGGCTCAGCGGTAGGGCTCTGGCCTGGCACACACAAGGCCCTGAGTTTGATCCTCAGCACCACATACATAAAAAAAACAAAAACAATAATAGTAAATAAATAAATTTTAAAAGATAAAGGTATCTAAAGATTATTTCTCTCTCTCTCTAACAGCAGAAACCAATGACAGCTACCATATTATACTGAAGTAGGAGCGGGCATCTCACTCCTGATGGCTGCTGCTTCCGTTGCCGCTTGGAAGCTGCCCCCTTGAAGGGACATGAATGGAGAGTTGGTTTGAAGGTCTGCGGGAACCTGGCTCATCAGATGCAGAATCCCAGCCCTGTGTGTTGTTGCCCTGTGCTCTTTTTAGCACACAGATTACTGCCCTCTGTGGAATTCTGAGGTTATCTTTTAGTTGAAGTTCTGGCCCTGTTGTCCAGTATCAGTAGCAACTCCACATCATTTAGGATTATGTAGGCCATAGTGATGGTGGGACTTGAGTGTTGTTTAATAGAGAGATGTTAAATTTTGTGATATGGAGCCATATAACTTTTTCTAATATAAAAATGAACATCTATATTCATAAGACTGGGTCCTGAATCTCTTTTGCATCAAATGTATTGTCATCTATGCTTTTTATGCCACAGTTGGTCCCTGAAAACTTCATCGATGAGGAGAAATACAGATAGAGTTTTTCTTTTAGTTCCCTTATGATAGCACAGCGTATAGTCATTTTGGCTAATGCTGGAGGCAGGCTGTGATAAGTCTCCAGGTGGTCACCTTCTCACGTCATTTTAATAACCCTCTGTGAAGCAGGGTCCCGAAATGACGAGACAGGTACACAGTGGTAAGTAGCTTGCTAGACAACAGGCAGCCAGCAGGCAGTGATGTTGAGATTCAAATCTAGACTCCCGGCTGTTACTGTTCACCATCATGATCACCAGTGCCCCCTCCCTGTCCTGTGCTCACCGTCATTTCTTACTGTGGCTTTTCTGGGGAACTGGGGATGAACCGTGGAAGGAGATAAAGCACACCTAAAGAACAGTGAACAAATGAAGACATGCACAAAAATGAAATGCTTTCTAAGTGTCATCAGTTACCAGAATCACAGAATTTGAGGTGATGAAAACTCGGGATGATCCACAAAAGTCATTGTTCTTGAGTGACATTCTCAGACTCTTTATTTATAAACGAGTTCAGCCAATCCCTGCTTTTCCTGCTCTGCATCCTCTTTTGGCTTAGGAAGTTCTTTTACTCATGTGGTGTTCTTTTATGTAAGCTTTACAAGAAACTTATTTCTGTCCCATTCACAATCTTACCATGTGTTTTTGTCTGTGTACATGTGTGTAAGTGTGTGGTATCATGAACCTTTTTTCACATGTAGTTTTATCCAGAAATCTCTTTACAGATTATGTTGGGGTGAACAAAGATCATGATAAAGATTCTGTATTGAATTTGGATTGTGTGTGAGTGTGTGTTTAAAACATTTGACAAAGTTTTAACTTTTTTATATAGAAATTTTTGTTCATTAAAATCAACTGCAACATGGTCTAATTTCTCTTGGTTTGAAACAAATTGAAAACCTTGAAACCAGAAAATTAAGTCAATGGCTTGTTTAAAACTGACCTGAGGAATTTGACATATTAGTGCAAAATTTTTTTGGTGATTATCAGGTGTTTCCATTTGGGGAAGACATTTCTAGCTGTGTCACATCCTTAGGACTGGCTCTCAGGACGTCTGTGTTGTTCTGCCTAGCAGGCTGTTCTTGGTTATGATTTTTTCATCTATTTTTTCTGGGTGTTAGGATAGAGGGTTGGACTAGGTGATTCTTAACATCTTTTCCTAATCTGTGAATTTGTGATTCTTGGGTATTGCACATGATGCATAGAATTCTATGAATATATTGACTATAAATTACACTCTTACTAACTTTCCTCGCATCAGGGTTTTGTTAGGGTAGCCTTCATGTTCGTGGAGATGAATTTATGTAACATTCTTAGGGGATTGTTTGCTTGGTTTTGTTATTGTTTGTTTTTTGAGACAGGATCTTGTTCTTTTCTTTTTCTTTTTTTGTCTGTGAGACAGGGTCTCACTATGCAGTTCAGGCTGACCTTGAGCTCACTTTGTAGCCCAGCCTGGTCTTGAACTCTCAATGATCCTCCTGCCTCAGCCTCCTGATGCTGGGATTACAGGTGTGCACCAGCACGCCTGGTGATTCTTGCTCTGTTTTAGACTGGCTTTGAACTCAGTAGGTAGTCCAGTCTGGCCTCATAATATATCTTAGGCTTTTAGGTTTTTAAAAATTCCTAGTAATAACAACAATATTTGTTAATTATATATGAATATATGTAATAGTTATTAATATTAGTTATAGTTATGTCAGTGCTATATAAGAATTGCTTTGGTGATAAAACTACTTGATTTGCTTTACAAAATTACATGGTATTGATTTTTTCAATTAAATGAAATTTTTAAATTAGCTTTTTATTATTAGTTATAAATTCAAACAGCCCCCCTACAAATACTCGCCCATGGTCATATTATAGTAATAATGTGCAATTTGATTTTTGTATTTAACTTACCTTGAACATCTTCCTATATTAGAATTTATAATTCTGCATATTTAAAAATACATCATTCCTATGGATATGCTTCAGGTTAAATATATTTGGACATGTGCCTTTTTTGGGGGGAGGGTAACAGGAGTCAAACTCAGGACCTTGCACTTGCCAGGCAGGCACCGTGTCGCCAAGCCACATTCCTGGCCCTTGAACGTCTGTCTTAATGAGTTTTTTACATATACCTCTTAAGATATGTTCAAGTAAAGTTTATTGGATTTTATCTTAACAGTATGACAGTTGGTATTTAAATTAATTTGTTTGCAGGGCACGGTAGTGCCCCCCTGAAATCGCAGCACTCGGCAGGCTGAGGTGGGAGGGTTGCCATGAGTTTTGAGTCCAACTTGGACAACATTGAGTTCAAGGCCAGCCTGAGCTACATAGCAAAACCCTATCTCAAAAAAAAAAAAAAAGGATTTAATGTTCCTGTTTGAGAGCGTTTGAAGAGCAGGATGGTTAGGGCTTCGGCCTTTCTGAGATTCACTGTCATCTGTACTGTCCCCTTGCAGTAGAATAGGCTCCATGTAGAGAAATACATATAAAGACTTGATAGCTGAAAGGGAGTTACTGGGAAATGAAAATATGGAGGGCCAGCTACAGCTCTGAGGAGTAGAATTCACTGAATAAATCGTAGCTATTAAGCAGTAAGATTGTTTGTCCAGAGTTATGGCCCAATAAGAATGTTTGCCCACATAAGCGATTTATTTAAAGAGCCATGTAAGGGAAGAGGAATGGGCCTGTTATTACAGTACTGACTGGAAAATGATGTCATCAAATGGAAGACAACCAAAAACCCGAGAAAGCAAAGTCCACACAGGGCAGGTGCTCTGATTCCTCAAAGTCTCGCAGTCAGGCACTGAGTTTGTTGGACCCACACATTGTGGTCTCCCCAGGGAGCCGTAGGTATTCAAGGGGCTTGGCAAGCTGGGGGTCCTGGAGCCGACTACCTCTAATGCGTGTGTGACAGAAAGTGCTCTCAGAACCTTTGGTGTCCCCAAGTATTCTGAGCATGGCCACAGAGGTTAGGACTATTTGCAGATCCCCACAAAGGGCTGGATGAAGCTGCAGTGTTCAGTCTTTTTTTTTTTTTTTTTTTTTTGAGGCAGGATTTCACCCTGTAGGTGGCTGCCCTTGAACTCATAGCAACCCTCCTGCCTCAGCCTCCCAGAGCTGTGCTTACAGGCCTGTCCACTGCACCTGAGATTGAATTTTTGTTTCCTATCTGCTTCAAGGCTGAAGTGATAATGACCCCAACTGCTACAAAACGGAATGCCCTGTGTGACGTACAGAGTATTGCACCAGCACCTGTTTCTTCCCCCGTATTTTATTTTTTTCTTCATTTAATGCCTTTGTCTTCACCCTTGTCCTTGTATTTATTTCCACTTTTTCCTTTGTCTTTCTACAGCTTCCTTCTTCCCCACAGAGATTTCTTCTGTGTTGTTCCTTATGAACATAGGACTAAACTAAAATATTCACAATATTATCTTGGAAATTGCAAATTCGGCATTTGTGTGTGTTCTCAAATTTGGAGATTGAAAAGTTGTATATGAATTAAGTTTATCTTAAATGGATTATTTCAGTTACAAGGGAACTTGCTGTCGAAGGTGATGCATTCTGTGCATTTATTGCCATTGTACGCACAGGAAAATCTTTGGGGACGTGAATTATAACTGGTTTGTTACGTGGATCTGTTCACAGATTTAAGATAAGGTACACATTATTCATTGTAAACATTGCAGATTCCTGTTCTCCTGAGATCTAGGGTCTGATTTTTAAGGATTGAGTTAATGTCTTTCCCAAGTCATCTTAGTAATTTTGCTTCAGATTTCCATTCACTTCCTTGAGTTTCAAGCTTGTCCTGTCTGGGCCTGGGGGATGAGGCTCACTTCTAGCATCTGTAAGGATCTGGTTCCGTCCTCAATGCTGAGCCAGGCCCCGTGATGCATGCCCGTGACCCCAGCGCTGAGGAGGCTAAGGCAGAGTGGTCACTGAGTTGGAGGCCCCCCTAGGCTATATATAGAGTTCAGAGCCCCTGAATTGCATAGTGAGACCCTGTCTCAACAAACCAAACCAAACAAAACTTCAACACTGAAAAAAAAAAAAGAAGTAATAATTTTAGGGTTGTTGGGGAAGTTAAAAGGATAATGAGTGTGAAACCCAGTTTTGTACTGAACAACTTTTCAGTTGCTCAAAAAACTGGTATCACTGATTGTTAAAATCACATCGCTATGCAGCCATAACTGCACGGTTGATGTATAAACTGTCTAGAACATAAAATCTGACTTTTGGGTTTCATCTGTGGCTACTATTTGCAGTGCCTGTTCTTAATCTTATGTCTTTTCTTCCTATTCTTTGACTTTTACTCAAAACAAACAACCTGTTTGCCATTTGTGCATTCTAAGCTGGTCCATATGGATGTTGGAATATGTGCTAGTGTTGTTGTATTTTTGTGGCACTGGGGATTGGACCTGGGGCCTCTCATTGAGCTATATCGCTAGCCCTTTATATTTTGAGACAGGGTCTTAATGAATTGCCCAGACTGGTCTTCAACTTGAAATCCTCCCGGTTTAGCCTTCCAAGTGCTGGGATTACAGGCCTGAGACACTGTGCCTAGCCAGTGTGATTCACATAGTAATATTAGCATTTCTGTCACTTTTCTTTGCAACTCTATTTCAACAACATAGAAGTTCTATTTCTATCCTTCACTGGAGCTTCCTAAACAGCTACCATCTGACCTTTGCCTTTCTTAGGCCCTGCTTAGTTCTAAGGCTGGAGTAGAATTGCAGTTATTATGGGTGAACTGGCACCACGATAGGAACTTGCCCCGTGATTGTATTGTAACAACAAATAATGGTAAGTAAGTCTATGATAAGTAGTTGTGAGGTTTGCTGCAGTTCCAGGTGACCTTTGAAGTGATCTGGAGCTTACTGCCAAATTGAATTCTGCTGTCTTCTGGAAGAATGAGCTAGCTGTTCTTGGTTTGGGTGTGTTCTAGCTTGATGGCATTAACCAACAAAGCTTGGGTACTGGGGCTTTTATTACCCTGACAAATTTCCATGACTCTTGGAACTTTGGGTGTGTGGAGCTGTGAAACACATTTTTATTTAGCCTGCCTATCATGCTCTTTAAGCTGTTTATTGTTACTCAGCCTGCTACAGAATAGTCTGGGGGCTTCTTTTCTAGAAGCACAAAACAATTTGAACAAGTAAATAGAAAACTTAGAAAAAAATAGTATTTACATAGCACTGATTTGGTTGTAAGCATAATACATAGTACAGCACAGGAGCTAATTAACCTTCATAAAACTGGTTGAGACACATACAGTTGGGCCAGGGATATAGCTCAGTGGCATAAGCGCCTGCCTGGCAAGCGCAAGGTCGTGAGTTCGATTCCTGGTACCAGAAAAAAGGGATACATACTGTTATTCACATTTTGCAGATGAGGAAGCTAAGGCAGGGAAGCCGGATACTTTTGCCGGGGTTATACCACAGTGGAGTGGAGGAGGAGAGGTTTACATTTAGTCTGGCTCTAGGATCTGTGCTCCTAATCTCGCCATTGCCTCTGAATTTCAGCCAGTAGAGAGACGATCAGTGCCTGGTACCAAAGGAGTACTGTATTGTGATCTGCTGTTTTTCCATTTTGCACCATTGCCTCCTAGATGCTTGCAGTCTCTGATGTTACCCAGGGGAGGGAACTGGAATTCTTGGCATTTTTTTCTAAGCCATCCAACCTCGTAATTTTAAAGAGGGGGTGGTTTGGTAGCCAGTAGATCTGGCTTCTTAGTTTCTTGGCTGCAGTAAAAAACGCAGTAGGAATTGGAACCATCCTAACTTGAGGTTTGTTTGCGTTTTGAGACAGGGTCTTGCTTCTTGTAGCCTCGGTTGGTGTTGAGCTCCACGTTCTCCTGCTTCAACTTCCCAAGTGCTGGCATTATAAACATGCCCTGCTCTAACCTGAGCTTAAAAACTGCCACTCATCCACCCATCCACCCATCCACCCATCCACCCATCCATCAATTCAATAAATATCTACTGTGCTCCGAAACGTCAGATACTGTACTGGGTTTTGTACTGGGTGCTGAGAATACAGTAAACAAAACAATTCCTTTGTCTCATGGAATTTAGTCAAGTGAAGACTGAAAAACAGTAAATATGTCAGGCAGTAAAACTAACAAGAACTAGGAGGCAAGGGGATAGAGACTAAGGAGAATTATTTTAGAAATACAGGTAGAGAAGCTGTCTGGCCCAGGGACATCTGCACAGCTGCGGCCCGCCGATGGCAGTGTGTTCATGATTTCCCAGCTGTGGAACTGCAAGGCCAGCGGGCCAGCGTACCGTGCTGAGGCAGATACCAGAGGAGGGAAGTGGGACAAAGTGATAGACTGAGTGGGAGGAGGGGCCACAGAATGTACCTGGAGCTCACAGAGCTTTATAAGCCCAGGGAGAGACCAGAGAGCAAACTAAGGCTGTTTGTCTTGGGCAAGTCACAAATAACTCCTGACTTTGTTTTGCCCATCTTGAAGATGGGTTGCAAAGTTCTGAAGATCGTCAAAGACTTTAATGTTTTTGTTAACAGGACACCCAACTCACTCTAGCCTATAAGTAGATAACGGACGATATTTGCTTGTATTTTTTTTAGAACTTGGGCAGGCTACAGCGAACTGATACTGCTGAAGACAGCCCCATGAGTGAGGAGTACGTTCTGTAGTCGTGGGAGTAGGATCATGGAGAAGGGAAAAGAGCTTTAGAGGAGAATTCCTTTAGTCATTGAAGATGTGCAGCTGAGGGTCTGCTGTCTTCTCTTTCAAAAAGCTGCAGTAGCACGAAACTTGCTATTTGCAGGGTGCACTTCAGGCGCCGCCTCTGCAGCGCCTTCGCCTGCTGGCTCGGCTTTGCGGCACTCGCAGCCTCCAACTCCCGGCCTGCCGCTGGGCGCGGGGCCGGTGCGCGGACTGCATTTCCCAGCCTGCTCCAGGGCTCGGCCAGGACGTGCCGGCGCCTATAAGAGCCAGAGCGCAGCGGCCGGAGCCTATTGTTAGCCGGAGCCGGGGCGGTTCTGGGCTTCTCCTGCCGGGGTCCCCGTGCTGCCGGAGCCGCCCGCCCCCCTTCGCCCGCCGGCCGGCCTGCCCATTCACCCTCCCTCCCCACCCTGCCGCCCTGGGAGCTCTCGGACCGTCGCCGCGGGGCCCGGGACTCGCTCGGCCCTCCCTCCGTCCACCGGGCCAGGGCGGCGGCAGCGCAGGCGGCGGCGACCATCGCGGGAGGCTGCGGCGGGCCCGGTAAAGGGCCTGGGGGGTGCGGGGCGGAGGGTGCCGCCTCGTCCTTTCTGGGACCTGCCCTCGGGCGGCGGTGGAGGAGCGGTTAAGCCCAGAGCCCTGTGGATGGAGGGGTCAGAGAGGGAAGCTCGGACGGGAGCGGTCGGGGGGCGGGGAGCCGGGACGCTGCTGGGAAGGAGCCGAGCCGGGAAGAGGCGTGGGAGCGAGGGGCAGCGAGGAAGCGGCCCGGGCCGTGGGAGCAGCTCGAGGGGGACGGGTGGGCGGCGTGCAAGCCGGCAGGACTGCGGATGGGGAGTGAGGTTCGGGATCACGCGGAGAACGATGTAGGGTGGAGGGAAAGGAAGGGAAGGGAGCGGGAATAAAGGAAAATGTGGGAGGAGTGCCTGGGAATTCGCGAGTAGCAGGCAGGAAGGAATGAGGAAGGCTCGTTCGGGCTGCAGACGACGGAATGAGCGGGAAGGTTAGCAGGAGTCAGAAATGTTGAGAGCCGCAGGGTTCATCAGGCATGTTCAGTAAAGGGAACTGGGGACTTGACGAGACTCTTCAGCTTTGGTTCCTGATGGCTCCTATTTTTCTAGCCTTGTGTGTGAAAATGAAAGCATCATTTGCCCTGCTTGCTAGCTTTTATCTTTTTGCACAGGCCCAAAATACGCAGCCCACTGCCATCCACCCCTTTTAGTGCCGTGGTCTTGATTAATCATTTTAAAAGGCTGTA
This sequence comes from Dinomys branickii, assembly GCA_004027595.1. Classification (NCBI taxonomy): domain Eukaryota; kingdom Metazoa; phylum Chordata; class Mammalia; order Rodentia; family Dinomyidae; genus Dinomys; species Dinomys branickii. The sequence goes on from PVLD010001651.1 coordinate 156,902, forward strand.
GAGTGGCAGTGTGACACACACCGTTCTTCAGTGTGGAAGGGTAGAGGTTGTCCCGGAGACACAACACTGTCCCCTTGTCCGGTGGTTTGCAGTTGACGGTAAATCCATGGTTGATTCGCATTTTCCTTCCTCCCTGGTTTTCTGTCCTGTAAATCTCCAAACCCCGGGCTGTGCCAGAGTTTTAAATGGCTCACTGTTCCTGGGAGATAGTGCAGCCTCAGGTTGCGGTTCTCCCAAAGAGCTTGTGCTGGCTCTGTGATGGTAGTTTAAACATGGAAAAGCCAAATTCTAACCTTGTGTTAGTGGATGGGTAAAAATGGGAGAGGGATTCAGAAGAGAGCTTTCTTGAAATACCTGCAGGAGGCTTTCACTTGAGTACTTTACAAGCTCGTGATCCTGGTAATCTCGAGGACACATGGAGCCATGAAATCCGTAGTATTTGAGAATCAGTCACAGCTAAAAGGAGAAATGGGGCAGGCCATCTTACCCAGGGTTAGCGTAGCACTCGGCAAGGCTTCCTCCTCTTAATTCAAGTGTACAGTCAGTAGTCTTGATCTTATACTAGGTCCCTTGACCTCTAGTAGAAGATTGGGTTCCACTTAGGTGAAGAGGCTTTCTGCGGTAGGATATACCCTGTCTTAATGTTTTGGACTCTTCTAAGAGTGAGGCTTAGCCAGGTGTGGTGTCACACTCCTGTAATCCCAGCCTTCTCGAGGGTGAGGCAGGAGGATTGCTGTGAGTTCAAAGCCAGCCTGGGCTCTGTAGTGAGTTCAAGGGCAGCCTGAACTGCATGGCAAAACCCTGCCTCAAGAACAAAAACAGAATTTATCTAAACTTGGGAAATACGTTCTGCTTCCACCAAATTTTTTCCTGAGACGTCCCTTTTGCTAGCCCCACATATCCTAGGGTTTTTGGTTTGTGTTGATTGTTATGAGAGTCCTTATAGACCTCAAAAATCTTCTATCTAGTACTAAAATACACATGCTGGTTTTATTTGGTGCTAAGCTAATGTCTTCTACGTTTTGTGAATCAGAACTGTTTCATATAGCTTTGGGAAATGACTAGCCAGAAACACTTGAGGAAGGACCGTAAGATAGGAAGCTAGAGTGTCAGATAACCTTTTTTCATGGGCATTTAAAAGCTTTTATAGAGGGATGCATTTATTTGTCCAGTAGCATTTGTTGCTTGGATTGGTCATTTTGACAGTTAACTGATAGTTACGACCTGCCTTTCAAGTCTCACCTTGATTATTTTCATATGGGTTTAAATGCTTGGATTATAACTTATAAATGTGTATCTTGAACACAGGCATTTATCCTCTACCAGTGAGTATTTGAGAGAGGTGAGAAGGACTAATTTCTAGTTCTGGTTTGAAAAATTAATTGGTGAAAATATGGAACCTATTCTAGCAGTTACTGTTGCAAAGAAAGGTTTCTCCAAGGCCCTGTGGGAGTGGATGGAAGGTTTGTTCTTCGTGCCCATGATGAACATTTTTATCTAATAAGTCACGTTCACACCAGAGAGTTAAAAAAAGGAAAAATGGGTTGAGGTGTAAACCTGTAGTGGTTATCAGTACACAATAGATGAAATTTTTTAAATTGAAGTAATGGAGTTGATGTCAGAAAGCGATGCCAACAGATCCTGGGTAAAGCAAATGAAGCAGGGCCAGTGGAGTCTCCTTGAGGATTTTCCAGAGTGCCAGCCTAGTTAATGGAGTAGTCTGGTTTATTTTTGTGGTGCTGGGGATGGAACCCCGCCAAGCAAGTGTTCTACACACTGAACAACACTCCAGCCCCTTGATGAGATAGATCATAGGTCAGTGTGCGTGTAATTTATACAGGTAGATTCTGATTATTCTCCCACAGTTTGAGGAAAGTATGTTCGTCCTAGGTTTCATATCTTTCTAACTTTTTTCTGACCTACCTCTGTCATTGTCCAAAATCTGTGGAAGTGGGGAAGGCATCCCAAGTAAAGGAACAAGACAGGGTGAGCAGCTGCAAGTGCTTGCTGCGCTCCCGTGCTCGGGAAGGAGCCCGAGGAGAGGTGGTCCTCTTGAGGCCAACTAGTTAAGACAGTGGAGCATTTTAGTAGTAAAGGTGACTCGGGATCAAACCCATGTGGGACGTAATAAGCAATAGTGAAAGGAAAGAAGGCGCTGCAGAGAGCAGGCACGCACCTTTGCGTCTCCTTGTTCCCCGAGTGAGTGCGCCTGGCCAAGGGAAGGGCTGTTTATCTAGTGCTACAGTTCCCTGAATTAGTTCACGCTGAAGGGGGTGAAAGACCTTTCGGAGAAAGCAGATTTTCAGCTCAGTCTGATTTCTCTTGTGGTTGATAAGGTATTGATTAAGTGGAAAGGAAAAATTAAATCCACTAGTGCACATTGTTCTGTTGTTTTCACTGCACCCACATAAGTACTTAATTACAAGTGTCTGTCACGCCCGTGCCCACTTATAGAATGGAATGAGGAATTTTTTGTTTTATAGGTAAATCTTGAAACCCAGCTAAAAATCCATTCAGAAGTCTAGAATATAACCTCAAATCCTGACCTGAAAAACAGAATTGATAGCTTGAGCATATTTTAAAATTTAATTATAATCTTATCAAAAACTAGATTCCTCCACCCACCCACCCCCAGGCCAAATTTATTTGAGGAACATGTTTGTCTGGGAGCCATTATGGTTGAGATCTCTTACGTACATCTTGTGACTTGAACGTAGGATTTTGATATGCTCTGGGTAGATGAGTGAGTAACTTCTCTAAAGTACTTTTGGTTGTACTTAAACTAAGTTTGGGTGACTTTGTACAGCTGATCCAAGTTGCTTCAAAGTAGCTCTGAAAGTAGCTCTGCAGCAGGCCGAGTTGCTGCTACAGTGTATATATTCCGGGGAGCTGCTCACAGTAATGCAGCGGCTTGGTCCAGGCAGTGCCGTTATTCCTGCTGCATAATTAGCAACCAGTGAGATCATAGTCTGGGGAGACTCCGGCAGTGCTGAGGCAAAGCAAGGGATCTTCATACCTCATCACGCATGGCCTCAGCTCTGACAACATTTCTTCAGAGCAGATTCATGACCTTCTGCAATCTAATTCCCAAGTCAGAGAAGGAGAAAGACTTGTACCTGGGAAGTGAACTCTCAGACTCCTTGGTTATGTGAAATCTCTGTTGACAGCATTCGCTGCCATAGCGATATAACCAGAATAAATCTCCTTTCGCTATTTGTTTTCCTTGTGGTTTCTTCCCAGAGGGCAAAAAATATACAGCTACATTTTCCTTGGGCGGGGGTGAGGATAGACCCGGAGGAGACTGGGAAGAGACTCTGGGTTTTTGTTTGGTGGTGCTGGGTGTGGAACCCAGGGCCTGGAGGGAGCTTGGAAAGTGCTTTACCACCGAGCTACCCTTCCACTCCGAGTCTAGGTCTGAAGGCAGCACAAATTCTAATTTTGGGTCCTTTTCTTTAGTAGCAAGTTTGTCCTTTTTAGGAGGCTGGGGAGACATTTTATACTTGTGAAGATCTGGGTCAAGGGTTTTCCTGATTGCCTGTGTCCTTCAAAATTGAGAGCCCAGAGCAGTATTTCCCGAAGTGTGCTTTGAAGCTGACCCGCCCCCTAGCACCCTTGGCTTTCTGTTTCCGGGGCTGCACAGGTTTGAGAAACACTGCATTCTGTGTTTCCTCCCAGCTTTTGCCATGTTCCTTACTGTATAAAAAGGCGTCTAAACTGTTTCCACTGCGAACAGTTTTCTTTTTCTTCCTTTTTTGAGGGGAATAGTGTTGGTGATTGAACACGGGGCCTTCACACTAAGCTAGATCCTCAGCCCTTTTTTCATTCTTTATTTAGAGATCAGGTCTTGCTAAGTTGCCCAGGCTGGACTTAAACTAGTATTGCTGCCTCAGCCTCCCGGAGTGCAGAGGTGTAGGCCTGCAGCTCCTCACCTGGCTTAAAATTTGTTTTGAGACAGCGCCTTGCTGAACTGCCCAAGCTGACCTTGAACTGGTGACCCCGTGCCTCACATTCCCGAGTCAGTGGAATTACAGTTGTGCGCCGCTGTGTCCAGCCATGAGCAGTTTTCTAAACTATTTTGACACGACAGCCATATTTCCATGTGGAGACTATTCATATCCATGGAATTAATGTGCTTAGTAAGACACACTTTGGGAAATGCCATGCTGTATTAGCACAAGGGAGAAGAATTGGGTCTAGTCCCAGTCTAGACCTCTTCTGCCTTTGGTTCCCAGTCCCCGCCGCACCGGCACCCCGGAGGGCCCTCCTGTGCGTGGGAAGAGAGCAGCACTTGCCCCAGCTAGAGAAGCCTCAGCCCAGCCCGCCTGGAACCGAGGCTCCCCGCTGGGAGGGCGCTGCTGCCCGTTACCTCCTCCACAGAGTGAGGAGACCGAGGGGCTGGAAGGAAGGGAAAGTAGGAGAACGCTGGCTGGAGGGAAGTGACCTGGTCTTGAGAAATCAGACCTCAGTGCTAGGTCGGGTGCTGTCTGGTTTGAAACGGAAAGCTAAGTGTATACCCCGGGGCGGAGTCCTGCCGTAGGACACGAATGTGATTCCTGTTTTCCCCTGGGCAGAATCCTAATGCACCTGGCAGGCTGGTGGTGAGCAGGTGCTTTGGGGCCAACGAGGTCGGCTTCCCGGGGGAACCTCTGAAGCCAATGGATGCGTTCACGGGCTCGGGTCTCAAGAGGAAGTTTGATGATGTGGACGTGGGCTCCTCAGTCTCCAACTCAGATGATGAGGTCTCCAGCAGCGACAGTGCTGACAGCTGCGACAGCCTCAACCCTCCCACCACTGCCAGCTTCACACGTAAGTGAGCCACGCCCTCACACCCCCACCCGCACTCCCCGAGTCAGGAGCCCTGCGCTGTTGTCTGCTCTGGGCAGCTTCCGCCAGCCTGGGACCCGCTCTTCCCCTGCCCTCTAGAGGACCGCGGTGCTCCCCTAACCGAGCCCCAAGTCTGATTCACCAGAGCTGGTGCCGCTCATTTGTGGCTTGTGGGTTCCCAGAATGGGTCGTATTAGATTGAAGAAGGAGGAATTGAGGACTGTACGTTCCCCTCACAGATTCCCATGGATTTTCCGAAAACTGTGGCTGTAGCAGGACATAGACACTTTCTGCCTGGACAACCGGGGCACCTTCAGCTTTCTCAGTTCTTTCTTTTTCTTTTCCTTGTTTTTAGACAGGCTCTTTCTACATGACCCAGCCTGGCCTCGAACTTGGGGCCTCACCCTGCTGCAGCCTCTGAGTACCGGGATTAGAGACGTGTGTCCCGGTGCCTAGCAGATACCTTAGTTCACTTTTATTTTAGATAGGGGCTCACTGTATAGTTTAGGCTGGTCTTAAGCTTGGTAACCTCCTGCTTGAGCTTTCTCAGTGCCGGGTCACGGGCACCTGCCACCATGCCCAGCCTGGGTTTGTAAATTCTTTCTGTGCTTTTCTTTGTGTTTATTGTGTTTTGGAGCCAGGATCTTGCTGTGTAGTTCAGGCTGGTCTTGAACTCACTATGTAGCCCAGGCTAGTATCAAACTCAAGGGATCCTCCTTGTTTTTTTTTTCCGTTTTTGTTTTTGTTTGGTATTGGAAATCGAACTCAGGACCTTGTCCTTGCCAGGCAGGTGCTTATGCCGCTGAGCTATATCCCAGCCCACAAAGGAATCCTCCTGCCTCAGCCTCCTCAACCACCCCTGGTTGGATGTTTTAATTCTTATGGCTTAATTAGTCCTTGAAAAGAACTTCTGATACTATGGATTAGGGGTGGCTCATGGCCCAAATCTGGACCACTTCCTGATTTTGTAAATAAAGTTTTATTGGAATACATGTAATCCATTGTCTCATTACTTTCATGTTATGGCAGCACAGTAGAGTAGTTCACCAGAGACCTCATGACCTATACAACCTAAAATATTTACTACCTGGCCCTTTGGGAAAAGTGTGCCATCCTGTACTCTAGATCAATACTCTCCAGTAGAATTTTGTGTTAGGATAAAATCTGTTGTATCTACATGGTCCAGTGGTGGCCCTTAGCCATATGTGGCTCTGAGCTTTGGAATATGGTCAGTGCAACTAAGGACCTGATTTTTAAAATGCATTTAATTTTAATTAACTTAAATTGCCACGTGTGGCCAGTGAAGCTGCAGATTATTATATCCTGAAAGATCACCTAGCAATCCTCTTCCCATCTGCTTTCTAAAAATAGATTTTGTGGTCATCTGTTTAGGTGAAGTCAAGCTGGAGGCAGCAATGTGAACGAGCTGCAGTTCAGGCCCTGCAGCGCAGTGTGGTGGTGCATGCCTGTAACCACACACTCCTGAAGCTATGGCAGGTGGACTGTGAGTCTGCAGATGGCCTGGGCTACATAGCAAGGCCCTGTCTCTAAAACACAGAGGAACAGGGAGGCTCCTTCCAACTGTGCATTTAGGATTTGAAAATAGTAGAAAGTTCTCTAGGTACAGAGAGTACATTTGGAGATGAAAAGTTCGGAGCCTGGATGGGCAGGAAAGGGTGAGACCCCAGAAGCAGGTCTCTGGGTTGTAACCTGTCTCCGCCCCTTTCTTAGCCACGTCCATCTTGAAGCGGCAGAAGCAGCTTCGGAGGAAGAGCGTGCGCTTTGACCAGGTGACCGTGTACTACTTTGCCCGGCGTCAGGGCTTCACCAGCGTGCCCAGCCAGGGGGGCAGCTCTCTGGGCATGGCCCAGCGGCATAACTCCGTGCGCAGCTACACGCTCTGCGAGTTTGCGCAAGAGCAGGAAGTGAACCATCGAGAGATTCTTCGCGAGCACCTGAAGGAAGAGAAACTTCACGCAAAAAAAATGAAGGTACATAAGGGGCCTGGGGGTCTCTGGTTCTTCCTGTATGCTAAGACGAAGTCAAAAATCGTCTAGGCTCATTTGAGATGGGGTCTCACTGTGTAGTCCAACCCAGTTTGAACTTAGTGTGTATCCCAAGCTGGCCTCAAACTTGCAGTCCTCCTGCCTCAGCTTCCTGAGTCCCAGGGTTATAGGTGTGTGCCGCCACATTTGCTAGGTTTATTGATTTTTGATTTGCCTGTTGTTACTGCCATGTAGATTCTGAGTCTTCCTAATAAGAAGTCTCAGAGTGAGAATCAAATCTCAGTCTGAGCCTCCTTTTTTGTTTTAGGAGGGGATATTTATCAGAGATCAAAAAATACCTTCTTGAATTCTTCCTACTCACTCCCTTATTCCCCAACAAGTTTGTTTAAAAGTTTAAATTGTGAATACCTAAAGCCTTCTAGGTCTGTCACTTAGAACTCAAAAAAGCACTATTTTCAATTTCTTGTCAAATGATTGTCCCAGCTTGGTGTGGTGGGACCTGTCTGTAATTCTAGCTACTCAGGAGGCTGAGGCAGGAGAGGTTTTATTTTTTAATTTTTTTTGTTTTTTGGCGGTACTGGGGATTGAACTCAGGACCTTGTGCTTGCCAGAGAGGTTTTATTTTAAGGCCTGCTTGGGTATCTTAGTGAGATTCTGACTCAAAATGAAATTTTTAAAAGGGTTGGAGGTATAACTCAGTAGTAGAGTGCTTGCCTCGCATGTGCAGGGTTCTGGGTTCGATCCCTGGCATGGGGGGTGGGGGTCCTCCTTTGTCTGAATGCATAGAACAGGTTTGGGGACTGAACTCTCTAAAAGGATCCTCCTGTTTCTGTAACCGCCATCATCCCCAGGTGATGGTCTTCTCCATCCAGACAGCAGCGCCACCTCTAGTTATTTAACCGTGTGCAGTGCTGCGCCTGCCACCCGACAGTACCAGCTGTTTAGGTTAGGAGAAAGGGGCTGGGGGAACGTCCTGCTCAGATAGTTTTTCTTTAAATTTTATCCCCCGGCGCTGAGGCACAACCCAGGGCTCCGGGCACACCAGGCAAGCACTTCACCACTGAGCTACGCCCAGCCCTCAGATGGTCCTTAGTGGCCACTGTGTGCTACCTTAGCACTGTTTGGCCACTTTGAGGCCTCAGTTTCCACACGTCCTCAGAAGTTAACCTGGTGCCAGGCACGTAGCTTAGCGGTAGCGCATTTGCCTAGCATGCACAAGGTCTTGGCTTTGCAAGGATGCCCATATCCAAAGAGGCGGCCGTGTTATCCCAGGGTCGGTGTGACACCCAGCAGCATGTGGTAGAACAGCAGAGCTGGTGGCAGTGGGGGTAGCAAAAGTAGATCTTACTCTTTGTCCCTTTGAGAGCTCTTTCTGCCTCCCTTGGCCTGCTCCTAAGCCTCCACCTGTTTTTCTAACTAGAGTGATGTCCAGGCTTCCCTTGCTTCTGCCTGAGGAATTCCATCATTGACCCTGTCACCTTCCTGCTGCCATAGCAACAGTTGGGCAAATAAACACTCTTCTCGTCTGTTCCAATAAAGGCCTTCTTCCTTCTTCTTAGAAGCGAGCTCCCGTGTCCTAACTGTGCTAGAGGAACGATGTGTCAGAACGAGGCCCCACTCTGTTCTGTCCTCGCCTCCTCATAGGAATTCTAGAGACAAAGCCAGAGAAGCCGAAGACCGAGTTAAATGCTTCCTGCTTACTGGCAGAACATGCAGCGAGCACTGGCAGTGGCGGGCCCTGAACATCTTTGCGTGCCAACAGCAAAGCCTCCTTTACCTTCCCAGGTCCTGTGTCCTCTTTTCTTGGGAGGTTTTTGTCTTTTGCACTCGTATGAGTGAGGCAGTTGATCTCAAAAGTATATGTATGTGGTGTATGCCATGGAATGTTTATTTTTCTTGTGGGTTGTTCTTCCAGTTAGTCTTTGGAGCTCTGCCGCTTTACTTACATTTTAAAAAACATTTTTATGATTTTAACGTTTGCATTAAAACAAATATGGAGTCCATTATTATGAATGGTATGAATTAGGAGTCTTAACTTTTCTTTCCCAAAGAATATTCAGTTCCCCCAATACCATTTTTTTGTTTTTTTGAGACAGGGTCTCACTACCTAGCCCAGGTTGGCCTCGAACTTGCAGTGACCCACCTGCCTCAGGACCCAACACCATTTAATGAGTAAAAGGCTTCTCACTGATTTGAAACGTCACTTCTCTGATGAGGTTAAATTTTCACATCTGGAACACAAGGTTTTCTATTACATCTCTGCTCTCTTTCCTCTGAGTGCTTAGCCGGAGGCCAGCCCTGGTGGCCCGGACAGGGGCAAACCTGAGGTCTACAGAGAAGCTGCGTGTAGTTGCCGGCTGAGACGGAGCTATAGGCCGGGGAGCCCCCAGAAGCCTGCGCTAGTCCCCTCTCCACGTCTCACCCCTGCCCCTGCCCGGCCAGGCACATGCTCCCTGCGCAGGCCCGTTGCATCTCAGCTCTCCCAGGAGTGGTCCTTCCCCAGTGCTGCCCTCTGGGCGTCTGATGAAACAAACCGAACGCTCGGCTTGCTCGGCTTCCCTCCTGCTGGCAGCGTCCGGAGCTCCAGGGACCGTGAGGCCCCGTTTTCCTTGCTTGGATTCTCTAGTGAGTTTGCAGAGCTCAGTCTGTCTTCCCACACACATTCTCTTCTGACTCTGTTGGCGTCCGCACAGAACACCCAGGTGACTGCCCGCTGGCAGCATACTCAGCGTTACCTGTACCGTTCTGTCACCTGCGCGGAGCTTTTCTTTAAAGTCACAAAAGGCTTAGAAGGAAGAAAGAGTACATTTCTTCTAGATCCTGGGCTACAAGTGAGGCTTTTCTGTGGTAGCTAATAATAATTTATTCCTGCCAATAAAATGTGGCTCTTCTCAGCGTGCACTGGTAATTACTGCCTAGGGACCAGGTCCATGGCCAAGGACGGAGCCTGGTCCCACATTTCAACGTGTCTTTCCTTAGAAGGTAGTTTTGGACTCTATGAGATTCAAGTTGAAGGGTGTTTTACAAGCGTTATCTATGTATCCAGGAACATCCAGCCAGTGATATACCTTCTTACCCCGTGTTAGGAAGCAGGTGAACCACAGTTAGGGGAGTGTCTAGGCTTGGGGCAGTGTTTGAGGGAACAGGTTGTCTTCTAGGAGGGATGATACGAGACGGGCTTTTGAAAAACTTGGACCCAGAAAGGTGATGTCACTTGTGTTGCCAGGGTGGTGGTCAAGCCCCATAAGATTTCTTGTCTTTCTGCTTTTATTCTCTTGACCTGCGCCATCCAGCACAGCAGCTACTAATCACATGAGGCTATTTAATTTAAAACTAAAAAGGCAGTTCTTCAGCTGGACCTGGTAGACACCTGTACCCCACAATTTCAGGAGGCTGAGATAGGAACTTCACAAATTTGCTCAGCCTGGACAACTTAGCGAGGTAGTGAGAACCAGTCCGAAGACGGGGGACAGGGGCTGAGGATGTAGCTCAGTGCAGAGGCCCAGTTTCAATCCCCGGACTCCCCTCAGCGCACACGCAGGGCCCCCTCTGCTTTTTAGTTTCTGCGCTGGAGAGCTCAGCAGCTGCATCTGGAGGGGCTTCTGTGTGGCACCGCACAGCTCTGCCCCGACCGTGGAGGTCCAGCGAACAGTGCCGCCCGCCGGGAGGAGGCTGTGTTGCTAATGCTCCCGAGGCTGACCTTTCCGTCTTTCGGCAGCTGACCAAGAATGGGACAGTGGAGTCGGTGGAGGCTGACGGCCTGACCCTGGATGATGTTTCAGATGAAGATATTGATGTGGAAAACGTGGAGGTGGACGATTACTTCTTCCTGCAGCCTCTGCCCACCAAACGGCGACGGGCCCTACTGAGGGCTTCTGGGGTCCACCGCATTGATGCTGAAGAAAAGCAAGAACTTCGAGCCATCCGTCTCTCTCGGGAAGAGTGTGGTTGTGATTGCCGACTGTATTGTGACCCAGAGGCCTGTGCCTGTAGCCAGGCTGGGATTAAATGCCAGGTCAGTCAGAGTTGGCCAAGGTAGTGTGTCTGCCCCAGGGCCAAGGCCTTGGTGTGGGTACCATTAGGCTGGGAGGCTGCCCGTCTAGAAAGATGAAGTCCCTGTCTCTGCCCATGCTCCAGTGCCACAGCTCTCCGCCACCAACAAAGAAAACAAGTGCGACACGATTCTTAGGCTGTGGCGATACCTGTTACGTTTTCTCTTTCATACCTCAGAGGTGAAATAAAGTAGCTTTTAGCAGAGGGAAGAATAAAGGCTGGGCGTGGTGGGGCACACACACCTGTAATTTCAACACTCGGGAGGTTGAGGCAGGGGGAGGCTGAGGCAGGAGAATCGTTGCAAGTTCGAGGCCAGCCTGGGCTACAAAGTGAGCTCAAGGCCAGCCTGAACTGCATAGCGAGACCCTGTCTCAAAAAGACAAAAAAAAAAAGGGAAAAACAGGGCTAAGTATATGTATCCTTTTGTAACTGTTCCTTAAATGTTGACAGATCTTTTGAGATAAAAAGAAGCAGAGAAAGGAGGTAGGCCTATAAATTCTATCTGCAGATACTCACATTACTTCTATTCTAATTTTATAAGAATCAAAATGGCTTTGAAGTTCTCCCAGTCTAGGCTAGGAAGGCTTAACTCCTGAGTTTCCTGAAAGTTAGCATCTTTCTGCTTTCGCACAAGGGACAGTCGACACCCTGTGATAGAAAACAGCAGTGCCACCCTAGAGAACGGAGTTTATCTGGGACCTGTATTCTGAGAGTATGGATGCTAAGTCCTTGTGGTTCGGCAATCTCTCTCTCTCTCTCTTTTTTTTTTGTGAAATAAGCTCTGCAGCTCAGGCCGGCCTTGAGCTCACTTTGTAGCCCAGGCTGGCCTCGAACTCACAACAATCTTCCTGCCTCAGCCTGCCCAGTGCTGGGATTACGGGTGTGCGCCACCACGCCCAGCAGTTCAGCATTTCCTAACTAACCTTTCCTTATTTTTAGGCAAGTAACAAATAGCTGTAGCAGATTGGGCCTATTAGGGCCTTTCCTACTGAAGACTCATATAATATACCAGCCTGTCCTTCACAGGCCTGGGAACAGTTTTAGGAACTCTGAGTACGCAAACACGCTTATCTTCTTACTCAGGTTTTTAATGTTTAATTGTATTGTTTGGATTTTCATTTTGGATGTGAAGGGGAGAGGAGAAGGTAGACAGCAGCTCTGTTCCAGGTATCTCCGGTCCAGATACCTCCAAGCTAATTATCTTGGTAACTGCCTCAGAACTAAGCTAGCGTGAGCCCTCGGGGAAAACACGAAGCCGGTGGGGAAACCCTGTTCGTTGTTTGAACCTCCATTCTAGCACCTTAGTTTGCTTATTTACCCCAGAGTATACTGCTTTGGACAAGCAGATCTTCCACTCTGTGTCCCACGCCAGTCCTGCAGAAGCCTGTAGGGGTAGGCCCACCTTTTGTCCCTGAACCAGGTAAGTTCTGGAAGCCCTGAGGCATGCAGACCTCTCCTCTGAGGACTGTCAGCATTCAGAGAGGTGCTGCTGCTGGAAGGAGCCTCTGCTGTGACTTCTGTCTGCTTTTTACTCAGCAGAGGAAACAAAGCCCGAGGGAGAAGTAAATGACCCCTGAGGCCCCCGCCGCTGGCTGTGGCCAAGCTGGGGCCCAGATGCAGCGGTCTGACAGCTGCCGCGTGGTGCCATTAGCGCGTGCTGTGGGCTGTGTTTTGAATTGGTTGCTTCTCTTCCTGTAAGACCTCCAACCCCAGCTGCCTGTTTGCCAGTTGATAGCTCTGTTGGATCCCACGGTCTCATCCTGTCTTCCCTCCTTGTGCCCCTTAGGTGGATCGCATGTCCTTTCCATGTGGCTGCTCCAGGGATGGCTGCGGGAACATGGCTGGGCGCATCGAGTTTAATCCGATCCGAGTCCGGACTCACTACCTGCACACCATCATGAAGCTGGAGCTGGAGAGCAAGCGGCAGGCGGGCCGCCCGGCAGCCCTGGAGGAGGGACCCTCACCTGCCGCGGGCTGCAGCCCGGCGGGCGCGCAGGGCTCCGAGACGCAGGACTTCCAGGAGTTCCTCGCCGAGAACGAGACCGCGGTGATGCACCTACAGAGCGCGGAGGAACTGGAGCGGCTCAAAGCCGAGGAGGACTCCAGCGGCTCCAGCGCCAGCCTGGACTCGAGCATCGAGAGCCTGGGCGTGTGCATCCTGGAGGAGCCGCTGGCTGTTCCCGAGGAGCTGTGCCCAGGCCTCACGGCCCCCATCCTCATCCAGGCGCAGCTGGCCCCGGGCTCCTCCGTCCTGTGTTTTGCTGAGAACGCGGACCACCCGTCGGCCTCGACGGTGAGCAGCCCATCCTACTTGAACAGTGGGCCCTTGGTCTACTACCAAGTGGAGCAGAGGTCGGTGCTGGGAGTGAAAGGCGAGCCCGACTCGGAAGAGGGCGCAGCCCCTTTCCCCAAGGAGAAGGATCTGAGCGTCTTCTCACTCCCCGTTGCCTCGCTGGTGGCTTGCAGCCCCACAGACACGGCGGGCCTCTGTAAGTCGGAGATCGGGAAGACACCCGCTCTAGAAGCGCTGCTGCCGGAAGATTGTGATGCCGAGGAGCCCGAGAACGAAGACTTGCACTCCTCTTGGCCCCCCTCGAGCCTCCCCTTCCGTACGGACAGTGAAGAGGGGTCTGGGGCAGAGAAGAGCTCCCCGCAGAGTGAGGACCGGCCCCCCGAAGAGGCCACCCTAGAACTCCCCCTGGCAGTGTGACCGGGGTAGAGACACCGCCCCTCTCCTACTTTCTATTTATTCCTTACTTTATCTAATGCCACTTCAAGACTATAGAAGCAGCTGCTGTCCCCATGTTGTTTTATTGGGATCTTTGGGGGAGTGGGTGGGAAAGGCTTATTTGTACAAGTATTTTTTAAAAGGGAAACGGCACCAAGGAGACCAGCTCCGGCTTGACCTGGAGGTAAGAGTCTTACAGGCGGCTGCACGGTGCCCAGTACTGAGCTTTCTGGGCCGTCAGAACAGAGAGGTAGGCGCTCACAGGGCACTGGGTAATCCAAGCAGCTGTTCTTTATGTAGGGACCAGAACACAGGAATCTGAACAGCATGGCAAAGCAGCCGGGGAGGGCGCAAGCTCATCTTTCTGGTTATTCCGTACTCCATCTTGGTGCCGTCGTGCAGTTGCAAAGGTGGCCAGGCAGGGTCTAGAGAGGAGGGATAGGAGGGGCTCCGCTTCTATACAAAACCTCCAGGATTTCTAAAAATATCACCTGCCTTCCTCTGACCCCCATTTGGTAAGAAGTTAATATTTGACAATTGGTGTTCTCTGACCAGCTCCCCACACTGGGGCTCCCTGGCCTGTAACTTGAATTACTGCATTTCCTTCCCATGCACTTAGGTACTAGAGTCTCACTAGTCTGTCTGCTTTCCCTCCATCATTTTCCCTTTGAAGAAAAAGAGCGAGCCCGGCCGGGATGTGGTGGAAAGAGCCCGAGGCCTCTGCCTGTGTGCACCCCCAGCTCTGCTGGGCAGCTCCAGGTGAGGCTCACCCCTCTCCCAGGGGCCCGTACAGAGCGCAGGTGCGTGCGTCCAGAGGCGGCCGCAGGACCCGCCTGCTGTGTGGAGAGAGGACTTCATCTGTGTCATGTCTGCTTTTCCACAGTGCCCTGCCAGAGCTGAGCTCTCAGTGGAATGTAAGCTGCGGCAATCCAAGGACACCTGCTAGCTTTCCTTCTTTCTGTATCCACCCTCATGGCCCCTCTTGGATATATACAGGGTTGGAGTTCTTGTACTAGTCCAGTTCAGCTCCAAGAGCCGCACACATTTACTGAACCTGCTTTGTTGTGATAGATTGGAAGCCAAACCAGTTCTTACAATGCCACACACAACTCCCAGCATCCAAAGGATTCAGGATCTGATTGTAACCTTGGAAGTGTATGCGATGGGACTCAAATTCTGTTCTTACCTCTGTCAGTGGTTCCTGTTCTTCTTGTGTCCAGCTTATATTCCAAGGTGTGCTTCATTGAACTCCACTGATTTTTTTATTGTCAGAGTTATCTTTGCCTCTGTTTTAAAATGGACACAGTAGGGAGCAAAACACTTTTCTAGCATCCTACATACCATGTTTCACTTCCGGTATAATTTATTAGCCAGGAGTGAAGAGTAAAAGCTTTTCTGTGGTAGGGAGAGAACTGCTCATTTTTACTTGCTCATAAACCCTTTACTTGTGAGCTGGTTAGGGCTCTAGTGTCTTAAAGCCACCTCTAAGTATTTGTCAGCAGCGTTTTACCTATACAGTCTGAGCCTGAAGGACTTTGTAATGAACACAGCTACATGTCTGAGTCCATTCCGCCTTTCCTGTCCATTCCTGCTTTTGTTTGGTTTCATGTTGGAAGAGAGTTCTTAATTAGGTGCGTAGGTCCATGTCTCTTCCCATCCCCCAGCCTCACAAGACCGAGCTGAGGAGCTTGAGTAGCCAATACTGAGGAGCCTTCCAAACTGAGCTACTGTCCCGCTCCTTACACGGGGCTAGGAGCACGACTGTGACATTTCTCTCAGGATTTGGCTCCATGGAGAAAAGACTTTAAAAACTTGTTGGAAGGAAAAGGAAGCTTAGCAAATTCTCTCCTTAAGAAGCTCCAGCTTTAATTTAGTGGGCAGATTCCCACTGCTCAGTAAGAAAAACATTAGCCTTTGGGATCAAATGAATTCAAGTTTGTGATTATTAAACTCATTGCCAACCCACAAGATAATCTGATACTTCTGCAAAACTCCAGCGTCCGTCCAAGCCCATCCCTTCATTAAATTCTACAGCTCTGCCACACTGACCCCAAACTTCGGAGTCTAACTATTAACATTTAGCATTAACTCTTGTCAAGCAAAGGGCCTTTTCTACAACCTAGCCTGTCTCTTTTCTGGTGCTACCTGAATTGGACAAAGTCACAGCTCATGGTTGCTAGGAGAGGTAGGCCTCTGACGGTAGAGGTGGACTGCTTCATTCGCACTCAGTGTGGGCCTGGATAAAAGAAACGAAGCTTACTATCCCCTTTCACATACACAGGTAGTATTTCCAATGTGAATCCAAAGCTTGTCTGGTTCTCCAAAAACAATTTTTCCTCCTTTAGGTTCTTTACATTGTGATAATGCCGTATTTAAAGAGAATATTTAAATGTAATATTAAAGAAATACTGAAAAGAGTGATGTGTTATTGTCTTGGCAGGCCAGCTACTTGTTAGAGAAAGGGTGCCTTCCCAGTTTTGTGTATAAAGCTAATTAGGTCAACTAGGAGTTAATGCTGATAATGGGAATATGTTGCCATGGAAGTACGGAACATTCTCTGTGGAGCGCCAGGAGCCCGCCGTCCTGCCTCCCCTGCCTGCGTGGCCCTCTCCGGCGGAGCAAGTCCTGCCGCTGCACCCTCAGCCCTTTGTTGTCACTTTGTCTCTGGTTCTAGTTGCCACCTTCAGATGCTCACCAGAAGATCACATCAGTTTCTTCAAACTTCTTTCCATCCCATCAGAAACTTCTATTGCAGCCAATTAAATACTAGGTTATGTCAGTCTCACAGAGGAGCCTTAGCAAAAGGATTAGCGTGAGTGTAAATAATCATCAGCTGGCTTCAGGTAGGCTTTACTTGGGTTTACAAACAATGCCTCATGCATTTACAGTAAGTTATTACAGAACCACAGGCCACAGAGGTGCACGCAAGCTAGCTCCAACGTACTGTCCTGCTGCAGACTGGTCTCCCGGGCAGCCATCAGGACCTTTAGCTTTTGACCCATGGCCCACAGAGGGCACTGTCAGTTACAACTGGATTCTGCAACACGGTGGAGGTAGCAAAGAACTGAAGACCCTTAGGGGCTGCCCACACCCCAGAAATGAAGGCTGCACACCTTGGAGCAGGGGCCAGGCAGCACTTCCTTTTGAGTCATTTCCTTCAGAATGTTCCCGTAAGTTCGTCATTAAAAAAAAGTTACAAGGAATTCAAAAGGGAAGAGAGTCGTAACGGTTATCAGTGAGGAGGACACAACATCCTATTTTTGGTCAGAGGTGCAAAGGAGCGCTGAAGTAAGAACATGCCTGGATATGAATGATTGAGTCTCATGGGTAATGTTCACATCAGCTGGGGATTCTTCAACCAAAACCCCCCACAAGTTACAACGAACATGGAGTTGATAAGTTACGTGAAATGATTCCCCCTGGGGCGAGACCCTTCATAAGACAGGAAAGTAACACAGCATGGTGAAAGCCTAGGACAGAGGTTGCTGCCAACTCTAGCTTACTATGAGAGAGAGGTGACACCTTGCACGGGCCACCCTTGAGAAGGGCTGTAGTCTGAGCTGTGGGCGGAATGTCTGGTTCCCCCAAGGGCAGCGAATGCACAGCCAGGCACCTGCTCCTCGGCCCCCTGCGCACCTCATGGTGTGCACGGGCTGCAGGCAAGCGCTGTTTGGTCCCACGCTGCTGTATTACACGGCTGCAGGAAGTGTCGTCCTTCCATGGTTCACTCAGCGCCTCGTCCCAAGGTAGTTAGTGGAGAGCAGGACCACATTGTGCAGCAAGAGGGACAGCTCGGTTTCTGCAAACACCGTCAGCGTTAGTGGTTTGGCTGGCAGTGTGCCTTTGAACGGCCTGCGTGTATAGGAATTGAAACGAGGCAGCAGGGCAGATAGCAGTGCATGTGGCAGTAAGCGGCCACTGTGCTCCAAGGCCCCTGCTCCACCTCAGCCCCTGCAGGCGTGCCTCTCTATGCTCCCACTGTTTATATAAACTCATCTCTTAGTTCTTGATTCTCATAGGGTGGAAGCAGAAAACTTAAGAGTTGGCCATGGTACTAAACACTATTGTCACTTTGGGATTCTGGTAGAATTTGGCACTTCAGGGACATTTCTCAGCTTCAAGGTTAGTAGACTTACTCTGATATCCAAAGGCCCAAAAACCATCCAAGACTGCTAGGGTTTCCAAACAGGAGACCAAAAGGCTTAATACCTACCCTCAAGATACTGTTTGTTCAGCCAGTACAGTGCTCTTGTTTTGTTTTAAATGTCTTTTTTTTTTTTTTTATCTTTTTGAGACAGGGTCTCCCTATGCAGTTCAGGCGGGCCTTGAGCTCACTTTGTAGCCCAGACTGGTCTCAAAACTCTCAACGATCCTCCTGCCTCAGCCTCCCAAGTGCTGGGATTACAGGCGTGCGCTACCACGCCTGACTTAAATGTGTCTTTAGTGGTTCTCAACTAGGAAAACTCCACCTCTCCCTTTACTCCTCAATCCCAGGAACACTTGGCCATGTCTGGAGGTACTTTGGGTTGTCATAACTGGGGCAAAGGGGTGGTATGGCATCTAGCGGGTGGAGACCAGGCATATGGCTACCATCCTGTAGTGCACAGGTAGCCTCTGCACAACAAGCGGTCAGTGACAGCAAAGCTGAGATTCTGCTTCAGGTCAGCGTGCCTCCTTCTTGGGGCCCCATGGTCCCATCCCTGTCTTACAGTCGACTTCATTACTGGCCTAGCATGGGTTAGGCATGTGACTTCGTGCCCTTCCAAGTAGACCCACATGTTAGAGAAGGGCTCCGCAGTACCCAATAACTACAAGATAATCTTGGAATAAAATACAAAAATGACTTGGTTTTCAGTGGCATAACCATAGAAATGTGCCTTACCTTTCATGCTGCAGGAGATCTGTAGCCATTCCCCCAGCCAAGTTCGACATCTGTCTTCAGCAATATGGGTAGAATTCAGGCCACGGAGATAACAAGCCTATAACACTCAGAAGAGAAATGGTCCTGAAAAACCACGCTGTGAGTACGCCAGCGACCTGGAAATCTACAAATAATCCTAGATGTCCTTTGAATGAGTTAGAGCTTCGTCCCCATGTGAAGGCTGGACTCGTGGTGGGTACGACAAGGGAGCACTGTGCTCCCCTTTGGGCCCTAAGTGTCCCCCGAAGGCCCATGTGTTGTTAAAGGCCTAGGATGAAATGGAGTGAGTCTGTGGAAGAGAAAGCCTCAAAGTGCTCCACATGCTACTGGGAGGAGGCTGGAACTCTTAAGAGGCAAGCTCTCCTAAGAGTCCTTCTGGCCGTTGGGCGCATGCCCCGGGGGACACCTCTTCCGGCCTCCCTTCTGTTGCCATGAGAAGGCCGTGTCCCCTGCCACGCTGTGCTGCTGCCTCATCACAGTAGCAAGAGCAGCGAGGCCAGGTGGCCATGGGCTGGAGCCTCCACAGCTATGGGCTAAAATAAACCCGTCACCTCAGGCATGTGTTGCAGTAGCCCAGCTATGCAACTGAAAACAGGTCTGAAGCGTAATGTTGCTCAGCTATTCAGGCTGAGGCAGGAGGATCACAAATCCTAGCCCAGCCTAGGCAATTTAGTGAGACCCATCTCAAAACAATAAACAAATAAATGTGTCCTTGATTTTTTAAATTTTTTTTATTTTTGTCTTTTTGAGACAGGGTCTCACTATGTATTCCAAGCTGGTCTTGAACTCACTACGTAGCTGAGGGTGGCTTCAAACTCATGGTGATCCTCTTGCCTCAGCCTCCTGAGTGGTGGGATTATAGGCATGTGCCCCTACACCCAGCATGTCCTTGATTTTCAAAGTGCTAGAAGAAAAGAAGTACAAAATAAACCTGCTCTGGGCAATTCCTCCCACTAGTTTAGTACACTGAGAAAAAAAGACAGAAATAAACTGAAGAATGAAGAGCTTGGGTTTTGATATAATAAAACAAGGAGTTTTGTAAGCTTCCAGGCCAATGTAGGCTCCTGCTTGATACTCCAGTTAAACGCTTACCAATCTCACTTCCTGAGCAGTGAGCTGGCCAATCCCCAGTTTTGCCAAAGCCCTGTCCAGCTGGTGAATCACAGTGGTATGAGTCTTCAAACGGCGTCTCAACCACGGAGGAGGCAGGTAAGGTGTGAGGAGCATGGCCCGGCTCAAAGCTTTCTACATCAGCAGAAGAGGAGAGAGTCAAATATTACCTCAAAGATCTGAATCAGAGTGAGTCTGTGGAAAAGAGAAAGCCTCAAAGTGCTCACCAGTTGCAAAGCCTGGAGCTGGTCTAGGCCCAGAGGATGGTTACGGAAACACTCTCGGAGAGCCAGGATATCTTGTGCTGTTGGGTGGGTACCATTCTGTATCTTGGGAGCAGTAAGAGATAGGCATGTGTTAGGAAGGTCGTGATGGGCCCCCCTCCCTGCTTTTAGTGCACAGCTGATCTAACAAGAAGCCTAGTTTGCAGGAAGGTTCACTGGAGAAATACCTTGGTGCATAGTTCTGTCAGGTGCCACCGAAGCCCCGCGTCAGGAACGAGAGGGGTAACACTTTCTAAATAACGAATGATTTCTGAGTGGGACTGCTTCCGGAGAGCATGATAGGTGTCTAAGAAATCCATTTGTTGTTTGGGGGTCCAAAAATGTTTGATCAGTAGTTGCCTAGGAAATAAGTACCTAAAAGGAAAAAGAATCACAAAGTCACTATAGAAAGTATCTTTCAGAGTGAGCTGAGCAAGCATCTGGTGGACCTGAGTACTGGGAAAAGGGACGGAGACACTTTTTCTACCTCCATGTCCTTTTTTCTAAACAAAGAAATTAAGCCTAAGGTTTAAAGATATGCCACAGCACAATTTCCAGCAATACCGCTGACATGGGCTATGAGTGGGAGCAGCGGTAGGGTGGCCTGGCACGCAGCAATCCGATGAAACGCCTTGTGAATCAAAGCCCGTGAACAGTTTTCAGACGGGTACGGACAGAGCTGGGACTACATGACGTGGACACCTGTAGCACAGTCCTCACAGTGTACACCGTGACAAAGGCAGCAGGTTTGGTTTTTAATCGTATCACATGTGATGGCTTTAAAACATGGCCACAGACTTTCTGGCACTCCACTTCTGCACAGGTGAGGTTTATACCCTCCTTTTGTCATCTGGGTGGTTCAGTCAGCCAACAGAATAGAGAAGAAGCAAGTCTGAACTCCAAAAGAAGGCCGCCAAAGGTCATGCAGATTGTTACTCTCGGGAGTACTCAGCCCTGGAGCCCCGACCACCACGTAAGAAGGCCACCTACCATCAGGCGGCCACCTAGGAAGAGGCCATGTGTATGCACTCCAGTTGACAGTTGTCTTCCGGCCCTCCCCTCTGAGCTACAAACATAACAGCAACCTCGGGCCCTCCAGACCTGTCCACTCAGCAGCTACCCCCGAGGGACCTCTGTCAACACTACATGGGTGAGACACTCAATCACCTTTCTGCGCTATGCCCAAACTCATGACCTGCCAACTCATGAAAACAATGGTTGCTTTCAGCTATTGAGTTTGGAGCTTGTTTGTTGTATAGCAAGAGATAACGGGAACAACACGTAACGTAGCAGTTCAGAAGTGTCATCTTTGGATATGAAGTAATAAAACAATGACATCAGAATATGAAATGCAGGGGCTAGGGATATAGCTCAGTGGAATAAGTGCTTGCCTAGCAAGCGCAGGGTCCTGAATTCAATCCCCAGTACCACAAAAAAACCAAAACAAACAAACAAACAAAAAGAATATGAAATGCATTGCTTTCCTGAAGAAGAAATCTGTCCCCAGTGATGAATGCTCAGGGAGCAAGATGCCGACGAGGGTTGATGGAAAAGATCATGCTCTCGTTTCACATCACCAGGGGCAACAAGAACACCTATTGCCACGGCCCTGTCCCAGGAGCCATGATATTACTGACTGGCTTTTATGGCCCTTGGGATGATGAGACGATTGGAGGAGGAAGTCCGGTAACCTCTGCCTAGCTTCTGAAAAGTTATTACGATGATTTTTAATTAAAAAATATATTTAAGACGCTGAGGAGATGCATGTCTGTACTCACATTAGCAGGAAGACCAGGTAGTTGGCAAAGGGCGGGATGGAAATAATACCTAAGAAAAGACACTTGCTGACGTCTTGACGGAACTAAACAGAAATAAAGACAGGTGCAGTTTTAACACAAGTTCAATTCCCATCCCAGGTAACACCTAAATCCCTCTGTGCAGTCAGCTTCTATTCCGGCCCGCTACTAGCTCGCCAGGTCCTTGCGGAGAGAACCCCTGGTGAGTTCACCTTTGTACCCTAAACAATGTCTAACAGAAGGTCTGACATATCAAATCCCTGAAGTGAATTGTTCCTGAGCCACAGAATGGGTCCCGGATTCTTACTCTCAAAGCTGTTCATCAAGTCACTAGCAAATACCACATTCCCGCTGCCCTACGGTCCTTACGGATTTTCATATGTTCAGAAACAAACTGGATTTCAGCGCTTTGCACTCTGTTCAGAGAGCACGCGGCAAACCCTATGGAGCTATGTGATGGGGGGTTGCGCCCTGGCATGAGCCCAATTTTGACAAATAGTCAGATGCTCTGACTCACTTCAGTACTTCGGTCTTACAGCAGAGGGGAAAGGCAGGGTGAGCAGTGAGCGCTAAAGGGGAGGAGAAGCTCTGAGGCCCTGCTTGGCTGGAATGCGCTCACCGTCAACTTCCGCGTGTCTGCCCCTGGCTCGTACCTGTCTCAAATGCTCCATCTCCCGGTATGGAAGTTGATGAAACTTTATATTGTGCTTCCACATATTTGTCTTTATTCTTCTAGCCTTTTTGGCATCAGCCCAAAACATCTGTAATCCTGCCTCATTGAAGTAGAGGACACAGAGTGTGCCGTTACCCACTTGGAGTCTGGCCACAACCTTCCCTCTAAGTTCACGCAGACACACATCCACTCGCCCCGCCCCAGCACTAGACAAAAGCTTTCAACGAGGTCTCTGGAAATTCTTTTGAGTTTGACTGTCCTGTTTTCCTCCAGCACAGTACCCTTCTTCTAGCTAGGCTGGGTTTCTGTTCTTCTGCTGCGGAGTGATCTCTTTCATAGGCAGCATCTCACTATGTTACCCCAGACTGGTCTCAAACTTGTGGACTCAAGTGATCCTCCTGCCTCAGCCTCCCAAGTAACTGAGACTATAGGCATGTGCTACCATGCCCACTTCTCATCCAGAAGTCTTGCTCCATGAACCCTATGCATTTCCTGGCCAGATACTAATATTTCCTTTCTGAAACGTTTTTATAAATAGTATAACATTATATTTCTATGATTTCATTTAAAATCTTTATTATATGAAAAGCCTTACAGGTATCTAGGATTTTAGTTTTTTAATTTAAAATTTTTATTGATACATTGTAGATATACAAGATAACATTAATCACAGGCAGTTTATCCCCGTACATGAAATATCTTCGCTTCTTTTTTTTCCGTTTCCCTCCCTTCCCTTCAACTTTTCAGCACTTTAGTTTAAAAGAATGATTTCATATATATGAACAAAATTATACCTAGATTGGCTTCAAAACAGTAGCAGAGAAGGGAAGCACATAAACAAGGTCAGCGGCCATGAGGTGATGGGATGTGGACCGCCTGGAAATTAATTACATTGTTCTCTCCGCTTTTGTGTAGCTAAAGATTTCCATAATGAAAGGTTTGGGAAAACAAAGGAAAACAAACAGAAATGCTCTCAGACTCTTTTCTTACTTGGTCCTAGTTAAATACCTTTGGGGCAGACGAGGTGGCGATTCTTATCTCTGTAGATAAGAAGAGGCAACTTTTCAAGTCCCTGAAGTGAGTAATAATTATGATAATACCCAGAGTTGACAGTGTGGTAGTTTATTATATAGGGTTATATGTACAGCAGATAATAATGTTAATATTATTGGGCATCTCTTATAGCTCAGCCCTGTCCTAAGAACTGTATTTATTTATTTATTCACAACAATGTGAGAAGCATACACCCGAGACATCTCTAGGAATCTGAATGCACCCTGAGTCCCTACTCTTAAGTGAAATAAATCGGACACACATGTGTAAATACTACATGGTTTTTCTGGTGTAAGTAAAGGCCAAAATGTAGACTAGGTACTGCGAAGTAAGAAGAAAATGTTCAAATGGGGAGAGGGACAAAGGAGAGGAGAAAGGGAAGGAAGGGAAAAGTTTAAAAAAATGAGACAAAAAGGAAAACACGGAGACAAGATTGTGTAAGTCTAGGAGAGAACGGGGAAAAAAGCAGTTACACCACATACATGTGCGGATTCCCTATGCTGAATGCGATCACCGTGTGTATCTAAAATTACCAATAAAATCCGATTAAAAAATAGGGTCATCAGCGGGTTATTTGATCAATATTGTATGTCTGTATGTATTATCCTGAACACACACTTCGAAGGTATCAATATGCAAAGCAGCAACTATTGGTGGTTTTTTTTTTGTTGTTGTTGTTGTTGTTTGCCTGTTTTGTTTTCTGTCTTTGCATGTTTGGTTTTCGTGTTTTTCTGTTGTTGAGAGGATTAATGGTCTGACCAATTTTGCATGTCTATATATGGGTTCATATATTTACACTTCGAAGATATCAATGGATAAAGCAATAACCACTGTTGAGACCATGTCACCTTGTTTATAGATCAGTTGTGATTGTACTATTTTTTATGCTAATTGGTGTCTGTCTGTTATTATGTTTTTGTACTTTTTTTTTAATTAAAAAAAATAGGGCATCAGGTAGGTACTATTTTTATATTATCGACATGAAATCCAAGGGACACAGAGGTTCAGTCACTAGTTCTGTGACACAGTCACTAAGTGACAAGCTGGGATTTGAATCAGGCAGTCTGGCTCAAGTGAACGTTTCATATTATATATATAATTTCTTAGTAACTAGCATATCTCTAATTCAAACCAAAACATTCAGAAGTCAAGTATATGTGATACTATTTCCAGGACAACACGGTATGTAAGAGAGGCTTCTGAAGAGCATCAGGTTTTTATGGCCCAGGACAATGGTAAGTCACAGGGTAGTTCTGTGCAACCATAGGTCCTTGCCCTTATGCGGGACAAGGAACTTCTCTAGCTAAGAATGTGGTTAAGAAAAATACAAGGGTAAACCTGTATCCTCCTGCTTCCCGTGTTGTCAGAAGTTGTCTATCATAACATTTTTCTAGGAACATTTTCAAGAATGGCTAAATCGCCAGGTGTAGAGGCACATGCCTGTAATCCCAGCACTTGGGAGGCTGAGGCAGGATTGTTGTGAGTTTGAGACCAGCCTGGACTATAAAGTGAGCTCAAGACCAGCCTGAACTGCATAGCAAGACCCTGTTTCAAAAAGACAAAACAAAACAATAGCTAACATATAAGAATTAGTTTAATGCACAAACATCTGTGAAACAGAAGACATCCCAGCTCGCAGCCCCACAGCAGAACCTGCAAATGATCTCACTTATTCTAACTCTCTGACATTGCTGAAAACTGATTCAGGGATTTCTATCAAAACTGTTTTTACCTTTCATGAAGATTGTGTACAGGACATAGAAGCGGGGGAAATGACGCCCCAAGAAACGATGGTATTTCCCATTAATCGCTTTTGTCTTGGCCACCACATAAGAGATCAAGCTCCTCATATCTGCCTTTGGAGAAAGGTGAAGCTTTGAAGACCTACAAGGAAGATCAAAGAAATTATCTGGGAACCAATGGTAGAAGCCCCAGCACACCTGGGGTCTCTAGCGTAAAATACAAATCTCTGAAAATATACGACTTGAAACTTGAACTCCAATGATCCTGGGTTCA
>PVLD010001651.1:182444-192768 GCA_004027595.1 Dinomys branickii
AAAAAAAAAAAAAAAAAAAAAAAAAAAAAAAAAAAAAAAAAAAAGCAATCGGATTGAGAGGTGCAGATTCGGCAGAAGCCAAGCAGTAAAAGTCAGGAGGCGGCAGGAGCGGGCAAAGCGGGGCAAGTCCTGCGGAACTTGCACTGCGAGCTAAGGCCCGAGAGGCAGGACCTGGACAGCAGCGGTAAAACCGAGCTGAATAGGGGGCGCTGAAAAAAAAGTTTAGGGCACGCGGGCGAGAACAGACAGCAGGGGCACCGAGAGCCCACAGGTCAGGAGCCGGTTCCTTGGCAGAAATTGGAGTGCAAATCCTGCGCAGTATGAAAACACTCCGGGCAAAGACGAGCAACCCCGAGAATTAAACAAGCGAAGCTGAGCCACAGGAGGGCCGGGCCGTAAGGGAGGTTTTCATCTCTCCAGGTCCCTCACCGAAGGGCTCCCCAAGCAAGGCTGGCGCGACCCAGCTGTAGCCTACGGGCGACAATAGGTCCAGGGGTGGCGGCCGAACCCCACAGAGCAGTCCGAGCCCAGCACACCCTGGACAGCGCCATCTTCACAACAACGGAGGGAGAAAGAGAAGAGGTCGTCTCCAGGTCAAAGTTTACTGTCCCACGACGCATGCGCCTTTCCTGAGCGCTGATTGATACTGAAGAAAGGATTCCAAGACTGAGCGTGGAAGGAGGACCACTATTGGACGAGGCGATACTTCCGTTTTGCGGATACCGGAAGTGGGCTCTCCCGGAGGGAGCGCGGGCTTCAAGTTGTGGTGGGTTTGTAATCCCGAGGACGCCGTCTCCTTGAAGAGGCCTAGTGCCCTCCGCGATTCCCTAGGGCCTCAGGGCCTCTCGGCGCTGCCCTTGGCCTTTGGCTGTAGCCGGGACATCGAGGCCTGGACCGGTGTTGGGCTCGGGTGCCTGGGGGGTGGGAGGGCCCACGGCGCCCCCTAGCGGCGGCGGCTGGCTAGGTCGGGAACTGTCCCATGACGGACCTGTCAGGCTGGCGGCGGAGGGCGAGAGGGCTGGGAGCGGCCGCTGCGCAGACTAAGCGCTGAACGCTTTTTCCTTTCCTTCTCTGGCGTTTCTCCGAGCTAAGTTTGTGGGAGTGTCTTTCCTTAAATGCCTGCTTAAGTCCAAGTTCGATTTCAACTTAAATGTTACTTTCTAAGCGGCTTTCTCTGGCCCCCCTTCTCAAATACTGCCCACAAAAAGCATATGGACCCTCACCCATCACCGCTGTCTTTTTTATAGCACTTGTCACCTGTTTTTTTTTTTTTTTTTTTTTTTTTTTGAGACAGCGTCTCACTATGCAGTTCAGGAACTCACTTTGTAGCCTAGGCTGGTCTCTCCCAATGATCCTCCTGCCTCAGCCCCCCGAATGCTGGAATTATAGGCGTGCACCACCATACCCGGCACTTGTCACCTGTTTTGTTTATACGTTTATTCCTCGTTTTATCAACTCCCTGAGCTAAACCGAGAGTAGACACTTCTGCGCCACCCTTGTTCACTGCCGTGTCACAACGCTGGTGCCATACTTGACATGTAGTAGGGGCTCAATAAGCTTTTTTTTTTAAAAAAATAAATGCTTGAAACTGAGAAGTATTCCTAGAAATGCCATTTAGTTGCCTCCAAGAGCTAACAGTTCTCTTGTGTACGCAGGAATATTTAACCTCCGTGGAGGGTGGTAGAGAATCTCATCTGAAAACTGGGATCCAGATTCTGATCCAGTGATACTGTTTCCTTTAGTGTATGTGACCTTGGACATGACACTTTAGCTGTGAGTTTTTTTCCTCCACACTGGAGATCACCTGGCAGCCAAGTACCTGGAGGACCATGCAGAAACATAGAGCAGAACAAAGGTGCTCTGCTTGTCCATCGGAGTGGGTGACTGCAGTGTGGGCACCTTCAGATATGAATCCGTTGAGTTTGACTGGCTAGTGTGGAATAAACTGCTCTTCCTAAGGCACTATGACAAAAACACCCAGTGTTACGAAACCTTCAGAGCCGAGCGTGGTGACACACGCCTGTAATCCCAGCACTCGGGAGGCTGAGGCAGGAAGATCGTTGTGTTTGAGACCAGTCTGGGCTACAAAGTGAGCTCAAGGCTACCGAACTGCATAGCGAGACCCTGTTCTGAAAAGACAAAAAGAAAACAAAAAAGAAAGAAAGAAACCTTCTGACACCTTTAGAATATAATTCCAAGCCAGGCATGATGGTGCACCCCTGTAATGCCAGCACTTCGGAGGCCAAGGGAGAAAGATTGCTGTGAGTTTGAGGCCATCCTGGATTACATAGTAAATTCAAGGCCAGCTTGATCTAGACCCTGTTTCAAAAAAACAAACAAAAAAATTCCCTTTTTTTCCCCCCTTTTGTCTCTTTGAGCCAAGGTCTCACTATGCGGTTCAGGCTGACCTTGAGCTCACTTTGTAGCTCAGGCTGGTCCCAAACTCACAGCAATCCTCCTGCCTCAGTCTTCCGAGTGCTGGGGTTATAGGCGTGCATCCCCATGTCTGGCTCCATACCTTTTTTAAATATAAATTTTTTATTCTAGTAGCCAGGCGTGGTGGCACACGCCTGTAATCCCAGCACTCGGGAGGCTGAGGCAGGAGGATCGTCGCGAGTTTGAGACCAGCCTGGGCTACAAAGTGAGCTCAAGGCCGGCCTGAGCTGCATAGAAAGACCCTGTCTCAAAAAGACAAATAAAATAAAATAAAATATTTATTCTGGAAATCCAAATAAAATGTTATTTTCTGTTCAGAATTATAGTGGGAGGGGAGGATAAGCAGTGCAGTGCACTATAAAAACATTCTGCAAAATGACATCGAGCAAACTCAACCAAATTCACACCTGTCGGGCACACAGCCTAAAACCTGAGCACCTTCCGTAGCACCGTATGCCCGAATGTCAGTTTCATCTCTTGTGGTTCCCCTTTCTCTAAATGAATACTTGTTTTCCTTGGTTTTCTGATCTGTGGTTTTACAATCCAGTATTTTCTCTTTTTTTTCCCATTATTCCCTTTTTTTTCTTCTGCAGTTTTTTGATGTCAATTTTTTTTTGGCACCAAGAATCAAACTCAGGACCTTGTGCTTGCCAGGCAGGCGCTGTGCCACTGAGCTGTATCCCCAGCCCCTATTCTGTAGTTTATTTTTTTTAATGTACTTCCAATTTGTTAAATGTGCTTAAGCCTTTTGGTTCTTTTCAAATTTTTCTTCCTTTTCTTATATTTTCCTTTGGGTCCCCTCTCCCCCGCCTCTTCAGTCGAGTCTGAGGCGTCTCTCTTCCCCGCTGACCCAGAACTCCGCTGCGTTTGGACAGATGTCGGCCCAGTGGCAACGGCTTGGCCAACCCTGATTCCTGCCTCTGTGTTGGTTCCTTCGCTTCTCAGGTACAGCCTCCTGTGCATCCCTGCTTTCTAGTGCGGGCCGCTTTGTCCTCCCTCGGGTCTTGCAGCCAGCCCCTTCACTTGCACTTCCAGTGGTGGCAGCTGTTTGTCACAAACACTCCTCCGCCCTGCACCCTCACCTGGGTTTTTCGTTTGTTTGTTTTTGTCCTCACCTGTTTTATCTTTTGGTTTTTTTTTGCTCTGTTGGCAGAATGTCTTCACTGTCACCTTCCTGAAGGGGGCACTCATTAAGTGCACTTGACGCAAATGCCAGCTGAGAGTCTACATTTCTTTTTCTTGATTTTCTATTTTCTTTGGGGTCTTCTCTTATTTTAGTCTTTAAATCTCTTATTTCAGCCTTTTAAACTTTCTTTAATTCCTTGGTTGCCCCCCCCACTTTTTTGGTACCAGGAACTGAACTCAGGACCTTGAAATTGCCAGGCAGGCACTTATGCCGCTGAGCTGTATCCGCTGCCGTTTCCACCCTTTGGGGGTGTTTTGGCGTCCTGTAGTTCTTTGCCTTCCAAAATTCTGTTCTTTGTATTTAAGTCAAAAGTCAAACTTTCAGAGGCGCTCTCTGGCTCTGGGTTAAACTTACGTTTTAGTGTCCCAGTCTTTGGTTTTTTCTTTTTCAGATCGCTTGGTCTGTTCTCTTCTATCTGCCTTATTCCTCCCCCCCCCTTGGGAAGTATCTTCTTTGCTGTCTTTTGCTGATTGCCTCAAATACACCCTTACTTAGGGCAGTCTCTGAGTTCCTTCTCCACTGCTTTAACTATGTCCTCTGCAACTCCCTTCCTAGATTCAGGAGCTGCTGTGCAGTCCTCCAGAGGACGTGGCGCTCCCAAGTGTCATCCTCTGACGGCTGTCCTGCCATTGGGCTGCGCACAGCATTCTCCGCACGGGCTTCTTGTCCAGGCTCTGCTCCCGCTCCCGCCCCCCCTGCCCTCCTCGCTGTACCCTGCAGCCTCTGCTCCCTGGGTGCCCCCGTCCGCTTCGCCCACTGCGCCAGCTCCTCCTTTGACTTCACACGACTTGCTGGGTCGCAACTGCCCTGCCCGCAGCTGAGCACAGAGCCGAGCACAAAGCCGAGGACAGGGGTCTGCGATGAACACCCAGCGGCTCTTCAGAGCAGGGGTGGCGGTTGAGGGGGTTGGCCCTAATCCACTTCGGAGGTGTGATGCGCTCTGAGGGAAACCAGCCAACATCTTCACATTTTTGAAGGGAAAGAATATAACTTTCATTTGCGTCGCCTCGCCCCGCCTCGCCCCGCCTCGCCCCGGCCTGCCCCACCCCGCCCTCACCACCCCTTCCCTCTCCCCTTTCCTTTTTCCTCTGATCTCCTCGCCTCTCGCCTCTCGCCTCTGTCTCTTGTCTCGTCTCGTCTCCTCCCCCACCTCCTCCTCCTCTCCCTCTCCCCTCCCCTTCCCCTCCCCTTCTGTTCCCTTCCCTTCCCTTTCTAACAGGGCCTTGCTATATAGTTCAGGCTGGCCTTGAACTTCCTTCTGTAGCCCAGGTTGGCCTTGAACTCTTGGCGATCCCCCTGCTTCTGCCTCCTGAGTGCTGAGATTATAGGCATGCACCACCACACTGGGGTCATCTATGTTTCTATCACACCAAATAATTATTATCTTTTTTCCTCTGAAATACCATTGTTTTCCCTATCTCATTCCTTTTAGACATGTCTTTTATATCAGGTTACTTTTACTGCTTAGGATCGTGTGTGTGTGTGTGTGTGTATGTGTGTGTGTGTGCCCGAGTATTACATATACACACTCATTCTACAAATATATGGTGTTTTAAAATGTTTTTAACATTCACATAACTGGCTACAGGACTTATCTTTCTGCATCTTGCTTTCAAAATTTATCTGTATGGATAAGTCCATTGATTCTAGCTGCTGTGTGGTGTTCCATCACATGAACATATCTCAATTTGTTGGATTGCATTTGTCCAAAAAATTAGTAGGAAATGTATTGTTTTGAATGTTTTATTACTACAGACACTATATTGCAGGGAACACCCAGGAACATGTTATCATGTGGTAATGTGACTATTGTATTTTTTTTATTATTTTAAAGACAAAAGAATGGAGACATATAAACCAGAATAACACATAAACAATACAGGAAATACAAAATTATATAGAATATAGTAGGGAATTAGCACTGGATGTTGTATTACATAATGTTATCTTCACATTAGTTAACACATAAACATTAAAGGAAGCGCCAAATTATAGAGAAGATAGTAGGGAATTAGCACTGGATGCTGTATTACATAAAGTTATCTTCACATCTGTTAACACAAAAACAATAGGAGAAATACAAAATTATAGAGAACATAGAAGGGAATTAGCTCTGGATGCTGTCTTACATAGTGTTACCTTCACATTTGTTACTCAGTTACACAGATGATGGCCTGTTTGATTAATCAGTTTTCTCCACCCTCATCTCTGTTGTTCTACCACCCTATGAGTCATCTTCCCTGTGATAATAACTGTACTTTTGGGTTTATTTATACCCTTGGACTTTCACCTTGGGAAGAGACATAGCTGCTTCAAATTATGCTATAACATGTATGGGTGTATACAAATTGTTATGGTAGGAGGTGGAAAAGCACCTATGCTCACAGTGGACTGCCCCGCTCTGCCCCGTCGCTGCCATATCAGGGGCCTGGTCCAGTACACGGGGTGCCTACAGTGGACTGCCCGGTTCCGCCTCGATGCTGGAGGCCCCGTCCAAGCAGGGTTCTCATGTAGCCTGGAGGGAGCCCCCTCCCTGCTTAAGCTACTGAGCTCCCCACCAAGGCCTCCAGGTCCCCTTATAGGCCACTAGCATCTCCCTGCAGGCCGCCTATGACTCTTTGGAGGCTGTCCCCACCCAGTAATAGAACCGGGTCTGGACCCTAATTCCAGGTCTTCACCTCCTCCCACCTCCTGATCTCCAGTATTGCCGTTCCCCACCCCTTGCAGCTGGGCATTGGACGAACTTACAATGCTTGGCACAAGGGCTTGAAATCTCCCCCACCCATTCTCACTGTGGTAGTCCAGGGTATAAACTGAGTTTAGAGATTGGAGGATTTTCTCAGGTCCACTGTGTAGAGTATGTTGTTGTTTTTTGGACTCCTGGACTGCTGCTTTTCATCTAACTTGTTGCTATGGGTTCATACAAGGTTCATATATGCAGGCAGTATGGAGGCCCTCTTGGTGCTCATATTAGTAGTTTGGGGTGAGTCCTGAAGCCCGTGGATTCATCCCATTGCTGTCAGGAACAGGTGGTGATTGCACAGGCCGCCATCTCAAGGTGCTCACAGAGGGAGTTCAGGGTGGGAGCTGAAGCCTGGTAACTCAGTTCATGCTTCCTGCCTGATGCTGGAGTGAGAGGGGCGTAGGGCCATGCGACCCACCTCCATCCGCAGCTCCCTCCTGCTGCCATGCTCCAGCCCCCCGTCCGTTCCCTGGCTGGATCCCTGGAAGCTGCCACGGCTCCACGGTCGCCGCCAATGCTCCCTGCTGCTCTCCGCCCTCCGATTCTTTCCTCCAGAAGAGGTTTTGCTTGGTCTTTCTGAGCGCTTCAGTTCCCATTTCAGATCCTTCCTGGGTTCAGGGTACACGCCTCTCTCCTTTCTGTCCTTCTCATATTGCTATATTCCATTGTCTGGGTGGCAATCAATCCTCCAGGAGGTTCCCTGTCTGCTGCCTACCCAGTCACCATCTTCCCAGAAGTCCTCTGTTGTATTTGAATTGAATTTGAATTGTATTTCTCATAACTCATAGTGAGAAATATATTTTACATCAATACCTCATTTGGATCCCTAGTACCACACACAAAAGGAAACAAGAAATAAGAAATGAAAAGAACAACATCAGCAAAACACTTCTCCAGTTATATATTAAATGAAAGTTTCACAAAATAACACTAATCGATTAAAATCCATGGTGTACTTTGTAATTGGAAGTAGATTTCCTGAATCAAAGGTTAAAAAGTTACCTTTTCCCCCTGTGGTCTCAGGCAAGTGCTCTCCACCAATGAATTACTCCCAAGTCCCAAGGAGGAGAGGGTGTGTGTGTGTGTGTGTGTGTACGTACATGTGTGATTTCCAGTGCTGGCATGAACTATGCTAAGAAAGCACTCTACCACTGAACTATGTCCCAGCCCAATAGGTGCATTTGCACCTCGAATAGACACTGTCAAATTGTTCTCCAAAAGTGGATCTGTCAATCTTGTACTGTATGACCTAGTTTCACCCCATCCTTACCGATGCTAAAAGTGGTCAGGCTGCTAAGTTATTATTAGTCTTGGCAAGGGAAACATATCTCCTGTGAGCTTAATTTTCATTTTCCTGATTACCAGAGAGGTAGAGTTTTGGAGATATTATTTGGGTATTATTTTGAGATGTATCATTTGGGTTTCTTCTGAGAACCATATATACCATTTGCACATTTTTCTATTGGATTATTTATCGTCATCATTATTGGTTTGTAGAAGTCCTTGCAGATACTGTACACCGGTAGTTTTCATTTGTACATGTAGATGTCTTCTACCTCCCTCCCTATTTCTTGTATTTTAACCTTGTTTGAGATGTGTATATATATATATTTCTTTTTAAATTTATCAAGATTTATCAAGAGGTCTCACTATGTAGCTCAAATGGGCCTTAAACAGATGATGACCCTTCTACCTCATCCTCCTGAGTTCTGGGATTAGAGGCATGTGACACTACACATGATTCTAGTTTATATATTTTTAAATTTTTATTTTAAAGAAAATAGTACAAAAAAAACAATAGCAAAATACAAACAAAACAAAGCAAGGATGTTAAAAATGGTACGGGGTTTCAAACCAAATGATAGGGATTAACAGTGGTTGTTGTATTACATATTGTTATCTTCAAAGTGCTGCTCAGATTACCAGATGTAGGAATAGAAGATTGATCAAGTCATTAAAGGGAATAAGAAAATAGTGATTTAAAAGAACATTAGAGACCATACATAATTTCACTAAGCAGGATTGTAGGAATTCACCAATGGTTGTTATACTGAAAATTATTGTCATCACATAAGTTGCTCAGACTACCAGATGTAAGCATGCAAAATTGGTGTAAATATAAAAAAAACTTTTAGTCAATAACTGTTTCCCTCAGCAAACCATTAGACACCAGCAGTACAGTTATGCCACCAATCCATATATATATAATGCCTTGGTACTTTCTTTTTCTTCTTTCTCATCTCAGTTATTCTTTCCTTTCAGAAATTTCTTTCCTTTTCTTATTATCTGTTGTACAATTTGGGTTTTATTTAGTCTTTCATGTTCTTACACCAGGGAGACAACTTGATGTTTACACAACATGATGTGGGTCTGATTTATTTCACTTAAGAGTATGGCCTCTAGTTGTATCCATTTCTTACAGATCTAGAGAAAACACTCCTAAAATTCATCTGGAACCAAAAGAGGTCTAGACTAGCAAAAGCAATCCTGGGAAACAAAGGAAAGGCAGGAGACATCACAATCCCTGACTTGAAATTATACTACAAGGCTACTGTGATAAAATCAGCACGGTACTAGTTTATATTTTGTGACTGGCTTTGAACTCCCTATGTAAACTGGACTTGCCTCAAACTTGTGATCCTCCTGCCTTACTTTCCTGAGGGTTGAGACTACCGGTATTCACCACCATGCCCAGGTTTAAGGAGTCCTTTAGGTAGAAGTTCTCCTAATCAATTTTTTGTTGTTTTTAACTTTTATTAGTACATGTCTATAGTATTAATGATTATAGTTATTGTGGGGAGTTAGTACATAACACACCTTAATTCTATTTCTCATAGGTGATTTTAAAAAATTTTTCATTATTAATTTTTTCATAATTTAACAATTTTGCCTTAAGATCAGTAAGATATTCCTAGAATGCACAAAGCCCTGGGTTCAATCCTCAATACTGCCCCAAAAATCATAAAGATATTGTATGTTGGGTATGGGGCTGTAGTTCAGTAGTGCAGAGCTTGCCTACGATGTGTTAGGGCCTGGCTTCAATCCCCAGGAGCCCTCTGCAAGAATAAAACCAAACAACCAATTAAAAAAAGGAAAAAAAATACTGTATACTTTTGAAATTGGTTGATTGTTTGTTTTGTTTTTACAACCTATGTTCTTTAACTCTTAGGTTTTATTTAATTTTTTTCTTCTAAAAATTAATTAGTGAATGTTTACTGTACATAATGATTACATTCATTGTGGAGGGTTGGTACATGCACACCGCACACATCAATGACTGTTTCTCTTTCCTTTATTGCCTTTGTGTGGCCAGCATCAGACTCATTTATTAGTCCTTATAAAGTTAATAATCACACATAGATTAACAAACAAACAGGTCAAAAACCATATAAAAATATAAGACAAAATTATACTAAATCAAGGTATACTTTTAGATATATTGTCCATGCTGAATTACAGAACTTTTCTTCCCTCTCTTTTTTCTTATCTGTTTTTACCTTTCACGTTATATATTGAATTTCTCATATAAGAGAAATCATGCAATATTTATGCTTGTGTGTCTGATTTACTTCACTTAACGATATGGTCTCAAGTTCTCCTACAAGTGACTCAAGTTTTTTTTTTTTGCCTTTTTTTTTTAAATTTTATTTTAAAGACAAAAGAATGGAGACATATGAACCAGAAAAGCCATAAACAATACAGAAAATACAAAGTTATACAGAATATAGTAGGGAATTAGCACTGGATGTTGTATTACATGGTTATCTTCACATTAGTTAACACAAAAACATTAAAGGAAATACCAAATTATAGATAAGATAGTAGGGAATTTGCACTGGATGCTGTATAATATAAAGTTATCTTCATTTCTGCTAATACAAAAACGACTGAGGAAATACAGAATTATAGAGAACATAGAAGGGAATTAGCTCTGGATGCTGTCCTACATAATGTTACCT
>PVLD010001652.1:9025-57205 GCA_004027595.1 Dinomys branickii
CCAGAATAAGCCATAAACAATACAGAAAATACAAAATTATACAGAATATAGTAGGGAATTACCACTGGATGTTGTATTACATAATGTTATCTTCATATTAGTTAACACAAAAACATTAAAGGAAATACCAAATTATAGAGAAGATAGTAAGGAATTTGCACTGGATGCTGTATAATATAAAGTTATCTTCACTTCTGTTCATACAAAAACGATTGAGGAAATACAGAATTATAGAGAACACAGAAGGGAATTAGCTCTGGATCCTGTCCTACATAATGTTACCTTCACCTCTGTTACTCAGTTACACAGATGATGGCCCATTTGATCATTCAGTTTTTCTCCTCCCTC
Source organism: Dinomys branickii (assembly GCA_004027595.1). NCBI lineage: Eukaryota > Metazoa > Chordata > Mammalia > Rodentia > Dinomyidae > Dinomys > Dinomys branickii. Next base: position 9,374 of record PVLD010001652.1, read on the forward strand.
ATCTCCGTTGCCCTACCACTCAATCAGTCATCTTCCCTGTGATAATAACTGTACTCCTGGGTTTATCTATACCCCTGGACTCTCACCTTGGGAAGACATATAGCTGCCTCGGACCATACTATAACATACATGGGTGTATACAAACTGCCATGGTCGGAGGTGGAAAAACACATATGCTCACAGTGGACTGCCCAGCTCCACCCCGTCGCCCTGCTATGGGTGGGGGCGGGTCCAGTCCGTGAGGTGCCCTCAGCGGGGCCCTCAGCAGAGCAGCTGCAGGGCCCACTGTGGAGCAGCTGCAGGGCCCACAGCAGAGCAGCCACCCGGCCCACTGCGGAGCAGCCGCCAGGGCCCACTGTGGAGCAGCCGTGGGGTCCACAGCAGAGCAGCCGTGGGGTCATGCAAGGTTCATATGTGCAAGGTGTAAGGAGACCCTCTTGGTGCACACATTAATAGTTTGGGGTGAGTCCTGAAGACCGTGGATTCGTCCCATTGTTGCCAGGAACAGGCGGTGCTTGCTCAAGCTGCTGAGACTCAAGGTGCTCCCAGAGAGAGTTCAGGGTGGGAGCTGAGCCCCGGCAACCCAGCTCGTGCCTCCTGCCTGATGCTGGAGTGAGAAGGGCGTGGAGCCACGTGATCCACCTCCATCTGCATCTCCCTCCTGTTGCGATGATGGAGCCCCCGTCCGCTCCTCAGCCGGATCCCTGGGAGCCACCACGGCTCACCGCGGAGGTTCCCCGCTGCTCTCTGCCGGTAGCTACTCACCCAGCTGAGAGGCAGTGGGCCACCATCTCGAGGCAGGTGCAGAGCCGGGCATGGTGTGCTGTGTACTAGTTGCATTGATTCTCTCCAGGCGCTGATTAGGAAGGTTGCCACAGGGTGGGGACTCTGCCCCAGTGGCTGTTGCAACCTTTCATTCTGACACTAGGTTCAACAACTGCTACCGACCGCCATTGCCTCCTTTCCTGGCTGTGCCCCCCTCTCTCCAGCCCTGGACCAGCTCTCAGAACTCCGCTCTCCCCTGGCCCTGTTGGGAGGCTTCCATGAGCGTGGGTCTCCGAAGCTGAAGCTGCGAATGCCAGAACGAGGGCGCGGGCCATGGGTGTGCTTGGAGCGGTGACTTCCTCCCTCTCCTCTCCCTCCAACTGCACCATGGTGGATCTCCGATCCTTTCCTCCAGCAGAGGTCCCGCCCAGTCTTTCAGAGGGCCTCAACTCCCACCTCAGATCCTTCCTGGGTTTAGGATACCCACCACTCTCCCCTCCGTCATTTGTCTGAGCGGCATTCCTCCAGAAGGTTCCCTCTGCTGTCCACCCGGTCGCCATCTTGAAGTTCTCTCGTAAAATTTATTTAGTTATTTGTTACTTTCTAATGAATTGACCATTACATTTCTAAAGTTCTGAAATGGCCAACAGACCATAGAAAGATACCACTTTAGGCTCCTGCTTGAAACCAACAGCTACAGAAAACTGCTGGCCTTGATTCAGGGCCATAGTACTTTATTTTTAAGCAGTGGCCTACATCCATATTTTTCTATCTAAGGAATTATAAAATTTAAGGATGAAAACACCAAGGATGTTTTCGTGTGTATATATCCATGCAGGCAGATGCATGTATTCACATACATGTGTATGTAAATATTCACATGTCTATATACATACATATACTAATCTCTGCATAATCTTTTCCTATCTGAAACACAAAACAGTGCTTTGATCATTTTTATAATAATTGTTTATGGATATGTTTACCCATGTCAAGAAACATCTAGGAAATTCATCTTTAAAACATTGCAAAAACTGTCACCGGGCATTGTTCAAGCAGAGCAACTGATGGGCAAACTGCTCTGTCTTCTTTATAAGAGCCTCTGCTATACCAGGGCTGGGCTGCGTGTGAGCTTCAGTCAGCACAAGCGCCCACAGAGCTGGGTTTCCATGGTATTTCTTAGACGTTCTCACACGCAGCCCACCCCACCTGGTCTGTAGTGGTCAGGGACCCCCACCCAGACTGTCTCAGCCTCACTTCTCTCAAGCTGGCCCCATAGAAGGTGATGAGGTGATGGAGTTAAGCACACAGTCTTTGGAGTGAGAGAGAGGTGACGTCCGAGGCTCAGCTCTTTCTCTGAGTGCCTGTGTGAGCTTAGGCAGAGGACGTCCCCTCCCCACGTGCCACATTCTTCACCAGTGAGGGAGAGGCAATTCTCGGGGTGTTAAGAATCTAGTTCCTGCCTCAAAGAGCTGAGCAGGCCTGTGCCTAGCACAGAGCAAGGGACTGAGACACCGCAGGGATCTCTATGCTTGACCCGAAGTAACTAGGTATAAATTAGTCAGCGGAGGAGCAGCGCTTACCCCTGTTTTACTGGTGAGCACACTGGAGTGCTGTAGGGAGTGTCCCAAGTCTCACACGAGGCAGTGGTCTCATTGGAACCCTGCTTCTTACACCTGACTGTCCTTTCCTCTCAAATAGGGCCATAAGGGGCTGGGGACATAGCTCAGTGGTGTAAGCACCTGCCTGGCAAGCATAAGGTCCTGAGTTAAGATTCCTGGTACCGAGAGGAAAAAACAAAACCCCCAAGCAGGACCATAACTGCCTAACCTTCCCGCATGTGGGTTCATGATAATTACTGGGTGGGACTGTGGTCACTTTCCACACTTGTTGAAAGACTAAGTTGTTTTCGTGAATAAAGGGCGGATCTGCTGTCTATGTTTTCCTTTTATAAAGTAGCGCCTTAACTCCTTAGCACTTTATTTTTAAGCAGCGGCCTACATCCACATTCTTTCTACCCAAGAAAGTATAAAATTTAATGATGAACACACAAAAGCGGTTTGAATATTGCTCGTCCCCCAATCAAAAATGGTGACTCTGAGGGTCCTCTCTCCTCACTCCCACCCATCAATGAAGGGAAAATGGAAACTTACCATTTATTTTCCCTCCCTGAAATGTTGGCGCTGGCTACTGGTTGTTGGTCATTCTTAAGCAAAATGTGCAGCTGAGAAATAGTTTGTTGCCAGTATTAAAAGTAAAGCATATTTTTTCCATATCCCCCCACCATTAATTAAGAGGGTGGGACTGTTATGGGTGCCTTTGCTTCTTACTCTATATTTTTATTTAATAAAACACAGATATTATTGATAGAACCGAGACCCACACGGAACCAGACCAGACCTTCTGAACCAGAGAAGTCTTTATTGGGGGGGGGCAGCGGCGCAGGGGGTATCAGGCTGCCTAGCGGACCAAGGCAGCAGCGAGCTGGGCAAAGCGTCGGCTTATAAACTCTTTTTCGGGGTGGGTGTCAGTGGGCCAGAATAGCCCTAGCGGGGGCAGTGGACATGCTGATGTCCATGGGTAAGAACAGCCTGCGCAGGGTGGGTTGGGCCAGAACACCCCGAGCAAGGTGAGCTGTTCCTCAGGGTTCTGCCAAAGCGGATGAGGGCGGGTTTGGCTTTTGTGGCCAGGGGGAACTGAAGTGGAACGGGTAAGGTAAGGAGAGAAATATTGAAAGTTAAAGTTTTCCCACGAGGGGGGCTGGCTGCCTCGTGACATCATTTAGTTTAGAATTCTAAAAAGTAGTGTAAGCAATGGCTCTGAAGTCATACTAATGGGATATAAAAATATTGCTAACTACTTATGCAAATGACTGATTAGAACCGAAAATACTGAGGATTTATACCTTCTAGACGCTGTAATTCACCTCTTCTAAGTACTGCGGAGTAGATACTGCCTCCAACATCTTCTCGATGAAAATGCTGAGGCTCTGAGAGGTTAAGCAACTTGCCCAAAAACACAGCCAATAAATGACAGAGCCAGGACCTGGCTGTCTTTGAGTTCACCATCCCTTCTTTTTCATCACAGCTCCTTTCTGAATGTGGCTGGCGATGCGTGCCACCCCTGTGGTCCACGTGGAATAAGGATGTCCCCACCCTGGGAGCGGCACGGGGTGTGAAGGAAACCTAGGACAGCTCCAGAGAAGGCCACACTCTCTGTGCTTGCCATCAAATGCCCATCTGGCTGGCAAGAAGTCATCTGAGCCCTGAAAGCCTTGGGTTTCTTCTACTCAACTTCTCAGAGGCTCCTGCTCTTCCAAAAGTGCATGGTTCTGTTTGCATTTCTTTAATTTAACAGGTAGCCATCATGCTTCACTGGTTCTGAGAACTATACCCCAAAGGACCTACAAACTGGAAAGAAGCAAATTAATCTGCTCAGGATATTGTATGTGGTTTCAAAATATTTTTGAGACTCTAAATGAAAAATCAACACAAAGTAGAAAAGAGTATCTTCCCACGATTCAGAGGGTGGGTAAATTAGTGCAGGCCTTTTCAAGGACAGATTGGCTGTTTCTCTAAAAATCTGACCCAGAAAAATCTCTAAGGACAGCCAGTGGCTGTATTTGTGTACAAAAGGGTTCCTAGAAGGATATTCTGTGCAACATTGAACCAAACAACACAGGGTTAAAAAAAACTGAGGGGCCCACCTGTAGGGGATCTGTTAAATACCCTGAGACACACCTGCAGTACACAACACTACGCAGATACTCAGAAAGATGAGGCCGATGGTGTGCACCAATAGGGGGACATTCACAGGATATGTGAGTGAAAGGAGAGAGGGAGGAAAGAGAGAGAGAGAGAGAGAGAGAGAGAGAGAGAGAGAGAGTGCTAACAGGAGACTATCCTTGTTACATGAAATCCGAGCAGGAAACAATCTGCTTGGCCAATACTAAAACCTCTAACCAGGAGCAGAGTTACGCAGTGCCATCTGTGACCATCTAATGAATCAGCAGGAAAGATAGCAATCACTACTCTGTGAATGTTTTGTGTGCATTACTTTACTTCATCTACCTGGGATTGCCATAGAGCAACATGGCTGCACGAAAACCCGTATCCCTATCACAGACAGGAACACTGGGATTCAAAGAGGGGAAGTAAGTCACCCAAGGGCATGCAGCTGTCAAAATTTGAATCCAGGCTTGCAGGGCTGCAAAGCCACTGACTCTATGTATTACTGGCTAACATGCACAAAATTATAACTATATACAATGTGTATTTTGCCCACTGGCCAACTGTGAAATAAATGTGTGACATAGCATTTCCCTAGAATAAAAATAGTCAACCTGTTCATGAGTTTTGAAGGTCAGGAAAGTTAGGCATTGTCCCTGAATAAATTCCTTGAATAAAGTGCATCTTGCAGCCATTATCTGCACTCCTGTCTCCCGTCGTGGGGCAGACCAGGGGTGGCAGGAAGGAGGTGGGTCTCCATCTGCCCAGAATCCTGTGCTGTCCTGACTGGGCCCTGCGGCTGAAAGCAGCCTGCAGCCCAGAGCACTCACTGAGGTCTCAGCTGGCAGCAGCATCCTGGCTGCTCTGGTCCCTCTGCCCACACTTCCGATGCCCTAAATGGCTGTGGCAGAGACTTGGCTCGCTGTGCCAGATACACATTGTTCTTCAAGGCGGGGTTGCCTTTAACATGGGCTCCCCAAACCTGCCTGAACATAACCCCCAGCAAGTAGCTCAGTACAATGAATTAAAAAAATATATATTTTATTTCTTTTGGCTTAGTACCGGCATATGTTCTTGGGAAGCAATTGCGAATATTCAAATACTGTAATTGTAGATGATTTACATTGTTTTGAATTAACTAAAATTCCATTGTTAAGCACAAATACTGCTCCACTAAATCATCATGCTTTTAATAGGTCCATGTGAGCAGGTTACTGAGCGCATCAGAATTTATAACGCTCCTGGGGAGCTGACCACTGTATTATGCTTCCCGCTGCTAGGTAATATGCATGACACATTTCTGGACACTAATTCATTTATTTAATAGTAACAGTATGCAAAAACAGAGTTCACAATGAGGCTGACAAAGGAGGTATAAAAGTTTTATTAATCCATGGCTAATCAAAGGCCAGTGTAAGGCATGTAATGGTGGCATTTACAGACCATATCGAATGTGAATAAATTAAATTTTTGTTTCCTAAAATCTTACTAATAGGATGTATCGGACTCCAAACATTTATACTTTTAATTACAGAAGCAGGCTGGTTTCTAGCTGCACTTTGCGTAAAAACCACAACTTTGCATCCAGGGTCAACACAAATCCTTTCGGAATCTGTTGTCTCCAGTACGAGCCATCAGAACACAAGCTGCCTCGTGCTAGACGTTGCCATGTAGCTTATTTTATTGTTGAGTTAAGTGTGCGCTGTCCATCATTAAAAAGTTATTTTTCTCTGAAAGACACATAATATTTATTTTTATCCCATCACCCCGATCACTACACGAAGGACATAAGCAAGTGTCCTAATGCCTCTTGTAAAACAATGAAACAAAATGACTTTTACAGTTTGATGGCTCAGGTGTGCAACACATCAGAGGAAAGCAAGCAAGAACTTGAAGTACACAATACCAACATAGGCGAGAAGAAACACTTTCTCAGCTTTGGTTCAGTAGTATATTTTGGGAGAATTATCTGCCCCTCATCTCCAATTCTAAACACAAGGAAACAAAATCAAGACCTCTGTAGCATCAACCTTTCTCTGTTCTGAATTCAAAGCACAGTCCCTCGCTCAGAGCGTTTTGAAGCAATCAACTTGCTTTATCATAATAAACCTTGTTCTCATATTGAAGGTGAGAAAGAGATTGCAGAATTATCCATGGCAATATTTCCTGGAGTGTATTTTGCAGAGGATAAGCTAAAGAACTTTTGGGATATTAGGAGGTTTTTATATTAAAGAAGGGTTCCATGGTCAAATGAGTTTGGGGAATGCTGGATTAAATAAAGCTATGTAAACACATACCTTTACTTTGGGCTTTCTCCTGGCTGTCAGTGCCGGGATGGAAGTGTTCAAACTCAAGGGATGGGAGGGGAGGCGGTCCCAAGGGTTTCCCATATGATTCACTTGTGGGATTTTTACTGAGAAGAAAGTCTATTTGGGAGACACCAAAATAAGGGTTATCATCCCACACTGACAATCCGGACACACCAGTGGATCTTAGGTCATTCTCTAGAAGGTCACTAAATGCTGCCCCCACATCTGTTTCCTGCATATTGCTAGACACCCCTCCTCCACCACCTTTACCTCAGAGACTTCACAGTCAGCTTCAAAATCCCACACAGCTCACACACACACACACACACACACACACACACACACACACACCACACACACACAATCTTCCCACATTACTTCCTAACCCCTAGGACCCTGGGAATCCCTATATTAACGACTCAGTTTGAGAGAACTATTAATGTTTAATAAAATCCAGAAAACAGGCATTTTGGTTAATTTTGTACACTTATGAGAATAAGCTTTAAAAGGTGGTAAATGCTTTGTAGTCATTATAAGGGTCACAGAAATCTCTGTCACTATGTAACCAGGCACATGAGGGATCAAACAAAAAAAAAGGCAGACCCCACCCCCAAGATCACTGACAGAGCAGGATACCATTAATTCAAAAAATGCTGACACTTTCCTAAAATATCTACTAGAATTAAGTAAGTAAGGTTAGTTAGGTCACTGGATATAAGATCAATATTCAAAAATCAACTATATTTCTGTATACCAACAGCAAACAATTGGAAATTAAGAATTTTAAAACAGTGTTAAGAGCCAGGTACACACCTCTAAGCCCATTGCTCTGGGAAGCTGAGGCAGAAGGATTGAAAATTTGAGCCTGGCCTGGGCAACTTAGAAACCTGTCTCAACACGAAAAGTTTTAAAAAGGCTAAGGGTTGTAGCTCAGTGCAAAGGTCCTGGGTTCAATCCCCAGTATCACAAAAACAAACAAACAAACCAAAAGCATTAAGAATATAACATTTAGGATAAACCTAATAAAATGAGTGTAAAAGCTGCATGGTAGAAATGATGAAACATTGATGAGAGAAATGAAATAAAGACCTTAATGAGTAGAGATCTATAATGTGTTCATAGCCTGGAAGACTCAATACTGTTAAGATCATACTCTCTCCAAGTTAGTCGTTATAATGAACAAAGTCCCACTCAAACCATCAGAAAGGTTTTGTGTAGAATGGAAAATTGATTATAAAATTTATATGAGAAGCAGAGGCTCTAGAATGATGAAAACAGTGTTGAAAAGAACAAAATTGGGACATTTGTACTAATTGATCTCAAAACTTATGCTAATGTGAAAGAATCAAGCCTGGTGTAAGGGTAGACATGTTGATCCACAGAACTGAATAGCTAGTCTAGAAGGCCACACAAAAATGGCCAACTGATGACCACTAAAGGTGCCAAAGGAAATATAGAAGAACTCTGTTCAACAATAGTGCTAGAACTATTAGCTTTGATTGAATGCCAAAAAAACAAATCTTGATGCTTTTCAAATAGAAAAATAGTGTATTGACTATGTAAAAATTCCATTTATAAGAATTAACTTGTGGTGACTCATGGGCATAAATATAAAATAACTATAAAACTTCCAGAAGAAGAAACACATGATTTTGGGTTAGGTAAAGATTTCTTAGTGATAACACAAAAGGAAAAACTGATAAATTAGACTTTATGAAAGTTGAAAATTTGTGCTCTTCTGAAGACTTAGTTATGAAAACAAAATGACATGCTATAGACCAGGAAACATATCTGCAAAAATAAATACTTGATAAGGGACTTGTATCCAGAATACATAAAGAACACTTATAACTCAAAAGTAATGACACAAATGACTGATTTTTAACGTGAGCAAAAAGTTGAACAGACTTTAGAAAAAGGTGATGTGATGGCAGATAAAGACATAAATCATTAGAAAATACAAGTTGAAAACATTAAACACCATTACACACACACTGGGATGGCTAAGCATTGAAGTGTGAAAACATAAGGAGTAGGAGAAGAGATAGAAGGAACTCTGACCCTCCTGTACTGCTAGGAAGAAAGCAGAATGGTTCAGTCACTTTGGAAAAACAATTGGCAATTTCTTAGAAAGTTAAACACACATTTGCTATACAACGCAGCAATCTCACTCCTAGGCATGGACCCAAGAGAAATGCAGACATGTATCTACACAAAAACCAATATGCTGATGTTTAGAACTATTTTATATATAATTGCCACGGATGGAAATCCCCCACATGTGTTGTAAAGGATGAATGGATAAATAGTGACATGTCTCTAACTAGAAGAGTGATCAATGTTTTTAAAAAAAGAAACACAATGATACATTCAACAGTGGGAGTGGATGAATCAGAAACACAGCTAACAAGCCAGACAGCAAAAGTCAGGTGCTATATGATTATAGTTACAATAATCTTGAAAAGGCAAAACTATAGAGAAAAATATCAGATCAGTGTTGGCCAAGGGATAGGAGTTACGAGTGAGGATTAGTCACAGAGGGATGGAGGGAAGATTTGGGGCTGACAGAGATATTCTACATGCTGATAGGTGCGCAGAAACAGAACTCTACACATTATGCAAACTCGCTGAACTGTACAACTCAACAGGGTGAGATTTACTGTACATAAATTATACTTAACTGATTTTAAAAGTAGGTCACAAATATTCCAGGTGTGGTAGTGCATGCCTATAATTCCAGCACTTGGGAGGCTGAGGCAGGATGATCACCATGAGTTTGAGGCCACTCTGGGCTATATAGAGAGTTCAAAGCCATCCTGAACTATGTAGCAAGACTCTGTCTCAAAAAAATAGAGAGAGAGAAAAAAGAAACAAGAAAAAAGAAAAGGATCATCAATTTATACTTTGGTTTTACAGTTTGTATAGTACAGCCACATGAGAGATCATTTTATAATTTAGTGGTGTTAAGCATTTCATACACAACTTTGATTTTCACTGGAAGATTTCATTTGGTGTATTCTTGGTGTTAAATTACATTTGACATATGGTCACACCCACAGCGAATTTTCCTTACAAAGACTGGAGAAACACTTTGGTGGTACAGGAACCTTTCATGGAAGGACGCAAGCAATTTGTGTGTAAACTCACAAAGAAAGTGAGTGCACTTCTGCCTCCTTGGTGTGCAGTTCCTCAATGCCAGCTCCGGGCAGCAACCCTGAGTGCTTGTGCCGGGCCACTAGCTGAGAGCCCTGCGGGTCAGGGGAATGGATGACCGTACTTCAACTCCTCCCTCACCTGCTGTGCGGTGCCATCGCTGAGCTGTCTCCATACCTGTGTTCCCGCCTGCTCAATCCTGTCTCTGGAATTACCTCCATGTCCTCCTCTTGCTCCTCCCGGAGCATGTACTTGAAGGACAAGACTTCCACAGGTGTAGAAGAATGAGAAAATATTTTGAGTCATTTTGTGGAAGTAGCTAGGAATTTGGAAGACATGGATATATTCTTTTTAAAAAAAAAATGTTTGGTTGAAATTGACTTCCACTACTAAAAGTCATAGAATTGTACACTGAAAAATTTGCACTACCACAAGTCATTGAATTTTGTGACAGGTAAATTGTACCTCAATTAAACTCTTTCAGGCTGGGGATATAGCTCAGTGGCACAAGCAGCTGCCTGGCAAGTGCAAAGTCCTGAGTTTGATTCCCGGCATCAAAATAAAAAATTTTAAAAAGGCTCTTTCTTAAACATTTGTAAAACAAATTGGTTTACCAAATAGGACCAAACTTGAATAAGTCAGTTATCCCAGAAAACAAAGTAAAAATGAAGAACAATCATTTTTAAACAGACGGGAAGTAAAAAGTGTCACCGCTGAGTTCTGTCTCAACTTTAGGGAACAGGTGATTCCTCTATAATTAAAAATCCTCTATAATTAAAAATCTTATGGCGCATAATAAAACATTGGAAAGTCCCCAGTTCATTTCATGATCCCAGTGCAGTGTGAATACAAAAGTCTGACAAAAGTGATCCAAAAAGTAGAAAATGACACAGCTGTCTTGCTTAGGGATTTAAACGCAAATATTCAAATCCAGTATTAGCAAAGAGAAATCAGTAACGTTGCAGACAGCGCTTTATGACCGAGTGGCGTTTACTAAGGAAACGCAAGGCCAGTTGACGATGTGAAGTCTGTTGACAAAATTGACGCCATCTACAAGTAAAGGAGAAAAACAACATGATCATAAGTGGTCCAAAAGAGGCTTTTGTTCTTTTCAGAGACAGTTATACTCCCCCGACAGCTGTCTTGGCCCGTGAACTCAAGCCCTGTAGACTGGGCTCCACCTGGCAAGTAGCGCTCACCTAAGATGGTCCCAACGTCCCACCCCACAGCCGGAACTTGGCTTCGGAAGGTAGGGGGACTGCCTGTCTTCATTCTCTAGGGAAAGCGTCACTGAGCATCGCTTCCTGTGAACACACGCCGCACAGGTGTGAGGCTCAGGACAACTGGGCGGCAGCTTCAAGATTCAGTGGTCACAGGACAGGATAACCAGACAGAAGTGCAGCCTCCGTCTTCCACCTGTGACATAAGGAGCTGCTCAGATGCTTCGGTTGGATTCCCGTCTGTCTCAGAGTTACTGTATTTGCTCCCTGAAAATAAGATCAGGCCTTATATTAATTTCTGCTCCAAAAGATGCAATAGAGCTTATTTTCAGGGGATATTTTCCATATACAACAATCTATGTTTATTTTTTTAACCTACTTTTAGTCATGTGTCTACATTTTGTGCATCATTTATTCATCCACAAAAGTCCACATTTATTCATGTACAAAAATCTACACTTACTCATGCATGAAAATCTATATTTATTTAAATACAGCCATGTCATCTTCCTCTGGAACACTGTCATAATTCAATACATCCTTTGCATGTCAAGATGGACATACTACATGTGTCTGTCTGGCTGAATATTTTAACTGGGGCTTACTTTTGGGATAGGCTTATATTACAAAATCCTGAAAAAACATGCTAAGGCTTATTTTCTGCTTAGGTCTTATTTTAGGGGAAATGGGATATCCATCTCTCTAATGGATAGTTACATATAGGGACCGATTATCTATACATTGACAAAGGTACAATCCTGAGCTTTTAAGTGAAGGTTGGAATTCTCCCCTGACATGTTAGTTATGTATTATGTTAAATTTTTTTCTTTTACAAGAAATTTCTTTTTACAGTCTTAAAAACTAAATTAATGGCAAAGAGTATTCAATACGCTGTTTTATTCTACCTATAATTTTAAACAGTTTGGGGTCTCATCCTACTGAAACGTTTCCGCACATTTAAAGAAATCACCAGCAGGGTAAAAAGGAAACCCACAAATTGGGAAAAAATTTTAGCAGACTGTCCCTCTGACAAAGGTCTTCTATCTAGAACATATAAAAAATTAAAAACATCAGACCCCCAAATTCAAAGACCCAATCCAAAAATGGGCAGCTGAAATGAAAACACACTTCTCAGATAAAGAAATACAAATGGCAAATAAATACATGAGAAAATGCTCAACATCATTAGTCATTCAAGAAATGCAAATTAAAACAACAAAATTGAGATTTCATCTCACCCCAGTAAGAATGGCTATCATTAAGAAATCAACCAATAACAAATGCTGGTGAGGCTGTGGAGAAATAGGAACTCTTCTCCACTGCTGGTGGGAACGCAAATTGGTGAAACCACTGTGGAAATCAGTTTGGAGATTCCTCAGCAAAATAGGTGTAGAGGTCCTGGTCAAACCAGCTATTCCCCTTCTGGGTATTTTCCCAGAAGATCTGAAAACATCATATCACAGCGATATATGTGCACCCATGTTCATAGCAGCACAATTTGTAATTGTTAAATTGTGGAAGCAACTCAAATGTCCATCCACTGAGGATTGGATAAAAAAATTGTGGTAGTTTTATATAACGGAATATTACTCAGCTATAAAGAAAGATAAACTTGAGGCTTTTATAGGTAAATGGTCACAACTAGAGACCATACTCAAAAGTGAAATAAATCAGACCTGCATGTGTCAGCAATGTATTGTCTCACTAATGTAAGAACCTGAAAGAGTGAATAAAAACTAGAAGGTATGATAGACATTGTGAAATGAAAGGAAAATTCTCAAAAGTAATGGGTAAGTGGGGTGTGGGAAAGGAGAAGGGAAAGAAGGGGAAATTATGTATGTATTGTATGTATGTATATGCACGTTGGCTAACATAGTTGAACTACTGACTTCTATCACTTTACTGAAAGGAACAGTTAATGATTAATTATTTGATCAATCTTGCATGTCTATTTGTTTTCCTGAGAAACCACTTTGAAGATATCAATATGTAATACAACAACCACTGATAATTTCCTACTACTTTGCCTGTAACTCTGCATTGCTTATATTGTTCTTATGCTGTTTTGTAAATGGATGTCTGTTTGTTGTTTTCCTCCTTTTATTTAAAAAAAAAAAGCACTGTACCTAAGATACCACTTACCAAATAGGAGAATATGTCACTTGTTTTTAAAAAATGATTGTCTTAGTTCATCGGGGCTGCTGTAATAACACAGAGATTGGGTGGCTTAAGAACAACGGAAGTTTACTGCTCACACATGTGGGGTAGGAAGTCAATGCAGGTGTCAGTTATTTCAGTCTTTTCCTGCAAGACCAGGGTCTTCTCACTCTGTTTTCACAGTGGAGTCTCCTTTAGGCCTTTTCCAGGGGCGCTGATCCAAGGGCCAACCGCTGATACCACTTCCTTGGGAGCTAGGATTCCGACAGATGAATCTAGCGAGACACAGACGTTGATGTCTCAGCACTGGCTTTAAATAAAATCTATTTTTCGACGAATTGAGCTGAGTTTTAATAGCTGACATTCACTCCAAGTCTCCAGAAAGGAGAATTGCCCAAATGTGGCAAACCTCAGCGAGCTCTCCCTCCTTCCCCCTTTTCTAGCAGAATCTCGAAGGACTGGCTTTTTTATTTTTTTCTTCAAGAAAACGCTAAAATGCAAAAACAATGGAAACCTGCCAGATGAGAAAGAAAAACAAAAGTCTCCCAGACGCCACGTTTGTCTCTTCCAGGCTAAGGTGTTAACATCTAAATTAAAGCATCGCATTCTCAAGGTACAGAGCAGATTCCGTTTTCCCAAGGTCCTGATGCTCCCTCTCCTAAGGGAGGTGAATCTGAAATGACAGGCTAAGGAGGCCTGCATAGGAACGCCCAGCAGCAGCCTCTGCCACGGATTCGTTCACACTTCCGGCTGACGCAGCCGTGCTAAATCCCGGTCACGCTGGCCTCCACTCCATCAAGCCGGAGGGCAGCCGGCCACGCGAGGGCCTAGAGGTTAAGCACATACCACTGACCCGCAGAGAGGAGCTCTCACGTCATTAAATACAGCCTTGCCCGATCACAGCAAAGAGGCTGGTAGGAGCGTTATTTAAGGGTTAGATGCTCTCCCTACATTTGTTAAGACACAAAATCAGTATCTTTCCGCTGTCTTTGCTCGCCTGAATTATGTTTAACTACTAAATGGCTTTTAGGACACCAATTAGATTCATCATCTTTCATCTTACGTAGGCAGGCGTATGAATATATGTTTTTGTACTTTTATGTTTCTAAAATAAAAAAAAATAAATAAAATAAAATAGAATGAGAAGCATAGCAATACATCTTTGTTTCCTTTCCCTCTGGGTTGTTAGTAGGAAAAAACATGAAAAAACTTAGCTGGAGTGTGTGTCTTTGTTGGCTCACAGATACACAACTTACAGTCCTTATGACAGAAACATTGTTTCCTTGACCAAAGACTTCCTTGATGATGAAGCTGTTAGAAAAGAGTGAAAGAATTGCTTATTCAATAAATAGTGCGCAGGAAAACATTAAATTCCCACTTATACATACGGTAAATCCTTGGTTTGTAAATGTTAGTTTTTCCAGAAACATGCATGTCATCCAGAGCACTGGTACAGCAAAGCAAATTTCCCTATAAGAAATAATGGTGACTCGGACAATTCATTCCATAACCCCAGACATATTCATATAAAATTGTTATAATACTGTAATATAATACAAAATAATAAAGAAAATACAAAATATAAAGGAAAATAAGCAAATTAACCCGCACTCACCTTTGAAAACCTTTGTGGCTGGTGAGAGGGAGACAGGAGAGAGGAGAGTCACTGTGTAGCGTGACTTTCACTATCGCTAATGGAATCGGTGCCATCTGTTGACTCAATGGAATCTTTTTCTTTTCATGCAGCTGTGACAAGGAACCTACCTGATGAGATTTGCTTTTACCTCCTTTTAAGGACTTCATGGAAATATGATATTGCATTGTGGTTCATTGCTTACACCGCCACAGCCTTTTTCAGATTGTTCTACAAATTTCCGTATTTTCCACATTTCCCTAAACTTACTTGAAGTGGGGGTTCTTCTACCCTTTTCTCTTCCTTCTCTACAGAAAAGTTCTCCTCTATATTCTCTTGCTGTTGGGAGATGATCAGCCACAGTCCCACAGGGAGAGAGAGAGGAGAGACAGAGAGAGAGAGAGAGACAGAGAGAGAAAGATTTGGTCTACTGTCATCAGCATTATATACTACTTATATTATATTACCAGACATCACCCATTTATCAAGTTACAATTTACTAGAAATGTTAGCCCATCTTTTAGAACATTTGAAGAACAAGTTACTCACCATCTAAGATTTTACTATTTAGGAAACAAGGTTCCAGCAGGCTTCACTTTTTAAATGTAATAAATAGAGGTACTAGGTAAATAATAGGAAAAAATTCTTGTTAAAATCAAAAGGAAATGTGACTTGTGTATTTTATTGTAAAACCTCTTGATGGCAAAAAATAATTCAAATAAAGCTAACTTTACTAACCTTTATATGTAACGGGAGCCAAGCTAAAATTTCACATGTGTTGATGCCTTTCTTCCCAACAGCCATGTAAGAAAGTTGAAAATATTAGAGTTTGCCAGAGAAACAGAGCCAGTAAGACATACACACACACACACACATGAGGTAGAGCAATAAATATAGATAGAAAAATAGGTATGAAGTAGTCTCATGTCAGTGTGGTTCATATTTTCCCATTAAGTAAGCTCTGACGAAATCAAGATCCTTTTTCTCTTTAAAAGAGAAAGGGCGAGAGACAGGGAGAGAGGAAATAAGGAGTTGCTGCCCACAATCACAGAAGCTGAGAACTCCCCAGATCTGGGTTAGCAGCCAGGGACCAAGAAGACCAATGAGGGCCTTTGAATAGTTCCAGGTTTGAATCTGAGGTGAAACCAGGAGTGCTGATACTATAAATTCACATCAGGATCCAAGAGGAGCTAAAGTTTCACTGAGGCCAAAGACTGGAAAAGACCAATATTCCATTCAGGCAGTTAGGCAGGAGGAGGCTCCTTTCACTCAACTTTCTTGATCTACCCATGTCTTCAGCCTATTAACTGAGGCCCACCCACATGAGGTAGGAAATCTGCTGTCCTCAGCCGACTCTGTTAATCTCACCCAGACGCCTTCAGAAGAATGCTTGGCCAAATGTCTGTCTTGAGGGACACCAGGTGGAACCAGCCTGGGAGGGCAAGTGTTGACAGGACTGATGCAGGTTTATCTGTGTGTTGAGAGGACTGGAGAAGGGAGGAAAAGAGGCAAATTACCTCCTGGCCCAGTCCTTCCCTCTGTCGTTCTCACCTGGACACTGAGCATAAAGGCAGAAAAGCCTGATTTACGAGTGATGGGGGGAGGTACCAGGATTATTTAGAACCAAATTATTTAGATTTATATTTAGGAGGGGATCATATTATGAAAAGACTCAGAGTCTTCAGCAGAATATGTAAGCCAAAGAAAAATAAGGTGCTGCTTTTCCCCACAGTTATTTCCCATCATGTTGGCAAACATTACAGTCCCGTGACACCTGGTCTCAGTGGTGGTGCGGATACTGGGTGCTGAGGAGCCCTAGGGCCTCGCAGGTGATAGAGATGCTTGGAGAACTGTCCTGCGAAGCATCTGGCAACAGTACTCAGTGCACTGTGGAAGATGGAGTTTGGCTGGGGAACCGGGAGAAGAGAGGGATTTCCGTGGGCTATTAACAAGTGGAAAAAGAACTCAGGAGTGAAAGAATAGACTGGGTGTGTAGCTCCATGGCAGAGTGTTTGCCTGGCATGCACAATGCCCTGGATTCACTCCCCCACACTGAATAAAGAGTCAGACAGATATAAAATAAGTAAAGCAGGTTAAATCCACAGATACAACAAGCTTCCTCTTCCAATGAAATGTTGGGAGGTGCCAGTAAGATATAAAAAGGGGAAAGGATAGAGGTTAATTAAGAAAACAATTGGAAACCAACCCAATGAGAGAGAGCCTCGACCTGGCTGAACTGCAAGGGAAAGAAAGTGACCATAGCAGTAATGACAGTTATAAAGCTGTGCAAATTCATTTATCATTTAAAGTCTGAAAATCCTCTGTGCTGTAGCAGTACAGAGTCCATAGGTCCTAGAAAAGGGACTGGGAATCTTTCACTTTTATATGAAAAGGTATCTTCTTGAAAATGTACTCTTATTACTTAGTTTCCCAACATGTTTAACCAACTGATTCAGTCCCCAGTACCACCAAAAAAAAGCCAAACAAAAAATCCTTACCATGTCAAGTGTTGCTCATGAGATGAAAAGCCAGAATTTTCGTGTGTTTTATGGGAATTAATAGGTACATTAGCAAATGGCAAAGAGTTTGGCATTTTCTTTCAAAATTAATATTCATGATTAAATCTAGTAATCTTACTTTTAGTTTTTAACTAAGAAAATGAAAATGCATATCCACGTAGAGACTTTTGTAAAATATTTACACCTACTATGTTCACAAGAGCCACAAATCTAGAAGCAACCCAAGTGGCCATCAATAAGAAAATGGATTGCCTACTCTGTGGGATAGACACTGCAGAGGGTACTATTTAGGAATAACATGGTAAGAAATTCTGATACATGTAACATGTATGAATCTGAAAAGCAAACGAAGCTAAAAAATAACAGATAGTATGTGAATGTATTCACATGAAATTCTAAAATCAAAAAGCTAACACAGTTATGGAAAGCAGATTAGTAGCTATCAAGAATTAAGATTAGGAAAAGAGAAAAATAAAACCGAGGAACCAAAAAGAAATTTTTTTTGTGATCATAGAAACACTAACTATTCTTATGTGGGGTTGTGAACTATACTCAAAGGTAAGTCTGTTTTTAAAAAAATCACCAAATTGTGCACCTACTATAAATGCATTTTATTGTATATAAATTACATCTCAGTTAAGTTCATTTAAAAAATAAACAGCTGAACAAAATAACTAATCCAAAATTAACAATGTATTGGACACAGCTGAAGGAAGGAGCAGTGTAGCACATTATATATCAGTGGGAATTACACAGAATGCAAACCAAGACCAGGAGGTGAAACGTATTAGAAGAATTATGGAGAAGGAAGATGAAATGAGAACGTGTAGCCTATGTCTGATCAAAGTCCCAGGGTCAGAGGATGAAATCCAGTAATAAAAATAATGACTGAAAATTTTATGGGGTGAATGAGAGATATAAATCCACAGATACAAACACAGCTCCTACCAAACAGATTGATAAGATTAAACGAGTGCTAGACACATTGTGGTGAAAATTCAGAGCACTAGAAATAAAGCAAAGCAAGCAAAGAAACAGAAAGCTGCTACAGACAGCAGGAGAGAAAAGACAGAGTAACAGCCAGAGAAACAGCGTGAAAGCAGGAGCAGGGTGGTTTTCCTATCCTCAGCGACAGAACAAAAACGAACGCCAGCCTGTAATTCTGTACCAAGTGAATCTATCTTTTAAGTTTTAAAACTACTATGATCTTTTAGGTCTGAGATGAAACAAGCATATTTTCTGATTTTAAAAACGGAAATAGAGAAAGCGCTTACCCACCAACAGAATTTACCAAAGAAATCCCTAAGGGTTGAATTTAAGGAGAAGCAGATACTTTCTGTTTAGCTCAGGGTTCCCCAGTGGCTGATTGCAGTTCCGTGAGGCAAAGCTTGAAGCCTACCTCCAGTTCTCTCACACCCGCACTGAGAACCCAGCCACCCAGCTCCTCGCTGCTGTCCCGTCACCTCCAAGCTCATGGTGGTGTATCCAGGCTGAAAATGTGTGCGGAGCACTGCTCCAAAACTACAAAACAAGCTCTGCATCCAGGCATCTAGGCCCTCTGATCACACAGGACCTCAGTGTCTCTGTACAGACACATCTGAAACCACCCCCTTTTATCTGCCACTAATCTCTGGGGGCCACACAAGACAAGTGTGAGAATTGGGAAGTGTGGAAGTACAATATATTCAAGACTATGTATCCCTAGGAGCCTGGTCACATGGTAGCACCAAGCCATGGCTGCCACGCACAACATAGAACACAGCTGTTACCAGAGCACCAAGCATGACCCCTGCTCAGAAATCCAGCCAATTCTCAGTTTTGTGAGAAAGCTGTCTCCCTGACGCCATATCTTTGCTCTCATGGCTGCTTCCTCTGCCTTCTCTATCTCCAAACCTCTGTCTTCCCTCCTACCAATCCCCTGCTCAGCCTCAAGTCCAAAGTCACACAACTCTTGAAGTTATCCCCAAATTTCTCTCACCCTGAACTTCCCATGTGCATGAGCCCCTTGTCACCTGTCCTAGATCGCTTTGCATCATAGCCACTAATTACATGTTAAATTTGTTACCAGGCAGAAAGCTGTAGGAAATCAGGATTGTGAGGGTTTTCATCACTGTATCCCCTTTGGCACCTAACTCAGAGCCCACCACAGGGAAGATAAACAACAGCTCACTGCAACTCCACCGCTAGGCAGTGTGATGCATAGTGGTTCAGTGTGGTTTTGAGGCCTCAGCAACGACTGGATGAGGTGAGGTGGGTCTGAGCATCCTCAGGAAGAAGGAAGGACTACAACAAAGAACTGGAAATATGGGAGGCATTAAAGCACTTCTCTCTCTCTCTCTCTCCTCTAGAAGGACAGGTAGAGAGCGCTGTCCCCACTGACCAGGACGACGCTCAATTGTCCAGGAGGCACTTCACAAGACACGTCCTTGGGCTATATTTTCACTTCAACATATGTGAGGCAATACATAATGAAAACCGGAATAAACACTGTTCCTCATATTAGAACATTAATAGATTTCTTTAGATTCCTCCTTCAGTACAAACGAAGTGCTAGTCTCTTACGTCCTTGTTCATTCTTTTATTAATAAACACTGATAAGACAACAGTCAAGGTCAGAGTCCTGCCCCATGCTGCAAATACAGCATTAGATAAAACATGATTGTCAACCTTCAAAAAGCTCACACCCTACTGGGCAAGATTACCTATCAGTAGGTTGAGAATTGTCTATTTCAATGTTATTTTTCTATTAAAAATAGCAGGTACTCTCAGAGTCATTATATTTTGGAACAATTGGCCAAGTGCTGTTACCTGAAGCTGAATGTGCCCCTCACGGGGCTGCACTTAGTACAGTTAAATGTGGGAGTCATGGGGAGGGCCTCACCATGTGGCTTTATAATAGCTTAGAGTGAACCCAGTTCAAGTCTGTATAATACTCAAATGGGAACAAACAGATGAACGCATGAAAAAGAAGGAAAGTTTAAACAGCATAGTTCATATTCTCAGATTCATGACATCAGTCATAAGATTAAAACAGGCCGCTCTTAAAAAGAAGTATCAAGAATTCCTAGAAATTAAAAAATGTGAAAGCCAGAACCCAACTCAACTCAAAGAGAAGAGCTAACTATCAGGAAGGACTTGGCTGCAGCTCAATATGCAAAGCCAGGTGATGAAGGGAGGGGGGCTCCCCCCCCCGCAACACAATAGGAAAATGATGAAGCGATGAACAGGCTGCCAAAAAACTTCAGAGTCCCAGAGAGTAGTCCGTGAACATCAAAGTCAAGTAAAGAGTTCGACAAAGTCCCAGCAGGGCAGGTGGAAGCAGACAGATGAAGAAATACCGAAGAGCACATTTCTGTGAAGTGGCCAGAAGGATGTAAATGACTAGGTAAATGAGGCATGCTGAGCGTCTTTGGAAAGAGGAGGAGCAGAGGGGTGCCAGTGGACAGGTGCATCCCGGAGAAGTTTGAGGAATGTTATGGCTGATACATTGTGTCAACTTGGGGAGTCACTGAGGTTTGGCTGAGTGACTCAGCAGGAAGCCAGGGTGCTTACTTTGTACACACCCTGAGCCTGTGGAAGAGGAAGGCGTGGAGATTGTGTGAGAGCTACAGGCCCCCTGGGTGGGGGTAGCCTGTTTACAGGGTAGGGGAGAAAAGGAGGCTGCTTGCGGCCATTCCTCCTTTTTTGCTGGTTGCTTTTGCTGTGCTCTGCTGCCGTGAACAGTTTGCCCTCTGCCCTGTGCCACTCTGCCTCAGGACCAGCCAAGTATGGACTGAAACCTCCACCAACTGTAAGCTAAATAAACCTTTCCTTTCTTCATTTTGGGTGTTGGGTATTTTGTCCCAGCAACGAGAGAAAAGGAACCAGGACAAGGAGGCACTGAAGAAAAAGGGCACCCTTGAAGTCCCCAAGATGTGCACGTGTTTGAGGGGAAAGAGGTAAATGATAACTAAAGCGGCATTGGATTTTCATGTGTAACAGGGTAATAGAAAGCAATAGAAAATATACCTTGCGGGTGTTGACAGAAAAAGGATTTTGAATGAAAATATTATACTGATAAATAACTCCAACTGGCTGAGCAATGAGACCCTACATCTAATTACCAGAACCTCTGAATTTTCCCTCAGATGGAGAAAAGGACTTTGATATGGTGAAGAAGGATGTGACTAAGAATTGTTGACATATATTAATGACTTGCAAAATTGGAGAAACACAGATTTTATTCAATAGTTCGTTTATTCTTCATTTGAGAATTTGTTATTAGAATAAGCCCTTTCTACTCCCAGGATATATTTTGTTGTATTAGAGCTTGAGCCTAGGATTTTGTACTGAGCTACATCCCCACTCCTTTTTATTTTGAGACAGAATCTCATTCAATAGCTAAATTATCCAGGCTGGTCTCACACTTGTGATCCTCCCACCTTAGCTCCCAGAGCGCTGAGATTACAGATGGGCACCACCACGCCTGGCTTCTGCCCTAGTGTTTTAAAGCCGTATGGTGTTCAGGCCTGCATCTGGGGCAGAATTATTCCAAAAATTTATTTTTTTGAAACTCCTTGCTGTCCCAGTCTTCAGATTTAGTGAAGTGGTATAGTGACCAGATAGCACAAGGGAAGCCCAGATGGCAAATGTATCACCAGTGTATTTAACTACCTTCCCTGATGCATTTTGAATTTACCTGTCTCTATATAAATCCAACACAACGGAAGTCTCTGCCATTGCTCTTTAACACACACACACAGAATGTGGAATGTATGTTCCTTGAGCCAAAGACATTGTGAATCCCATGGCCTTGGGGATTTGCTACGCATGGCCCCACTCTATGTAACATTGTAAATCAACCAGACCATCATTTCATAGGGCTCCATCCTGTTTGGCATTGTCCTGGTTACTTTTTTTTTTTTTTTGATGCTGAGACAAATCCTTGATGCCCAAAATTAAGGAAGGAAAGGCTTATTTAGCTTATAGTTTGTGGAAGTTTTAGTTTATACTTGGCTGGCTCCAATGCAGAGTGGCACATGGCTAAGGGTAACAGCCTTATGGCATCAGAACCACAAAGCAACAAGAGCAAAAGGGAGGAGTCGCAGAGAGGAGCAAGCCTCTTTTCCTCCCTTATATTGTAATCAGGCTGCCCCCATCCAGGGGGCATGTAGCTCTCACAGAATCTCCATGCCCTCCTCTGGTACAGGCTCAGGATGAACACAAAGTAAGCACCCTGGCCCCCTGCTGAATCACACAGCCAAGACCCCAGACTCCCCAAGTTGACACAGTGTATCAACCATAACAGCTATAGGCTGCCATTCCCTCTCTTCACAAATGCCTCTTTATACAATTAATCCAGTGTTCTGGCATTTCCAGCAAGCAAAAGTAAATTTTAAATGACTGTCAGTGTATCCCCAACTTTGTACTATGTGCTATAGACTGCTAAAATAGCCAGAAAAAAAGTAAATCCTTCTCACAGGCAATTTGCCATCTGCTTGGGGAGAAAAGTTTCCACCCAGAACTGCCAAAAAATCATGTTGAAGATGAAATGCAAAAAACAATGCCGTGACTTCATTGACTTTTTCTCACTCAAATGAATGCAGCTAGAGCACAAGAACTACACCTGACCTTTGAGTGAATATACAAACTCCTTGGGCCGGGGATATAGCTCAATGGCACAAGTATCTGCCTGACAAGCGCGAGGTCCTGAGTTCAATCCCTGATACCAAAAAGAAAAAAAAAGAAGAAACTCCTTACCTGACTTGTTTTATTTATAACTTACTGCCAATTTATTATTTTGCATAATGAAAAATAGATCTGTCATGTATGTGGCTAGGACATGACTGGGACCCCTATATTGTGTGTTGTCCCTAGGAAGCAGAAGATCCATTTGGTGGCAGGAGTACTTGCAAAGTTGAGGTGGACGTGGGGGCATCTCCTGGGGAGGATGGATGCTAGGGGGTTACAAGGCTGATGTAAAAGTTGGATGTCCATCATGATGGTCATCCCAGGTGGCTCACTTAACCCTACACCTTTCATAAAGTGGCACCTACCACCACAGTCAGAGGGATGTGTCCAAATCAGTACAGTGTCCTTCCCTTTAGCTGTGCCATTGCCTGCCACCCACACAGTGGATCTAGGTAGAGCAGACGCCGTTTGGAGTTACCTGAGAAGTAAACATCAAACACAGAGCAACCTGAAAGCACAGATCCATAAAGCATTAGCATATTTGCTTATGCTGAGATCAGCTAGGGAAGGGTTTTCCTAGAGGCCTCGCACTGCAGTTGGAGCTAACTTCGCACCTGCATGTGGGCAGAATTTAGCGCGGGTGGAGAGAGTAGTGTGTGTCCCCCTAGAACACGGCATTATTTATTGACTACCTGCCTCGCTTGTATCTGTGAGGCACAGACACTTACCAGTGGTTTACAAGAACATCAGTTTCAGACACCAGTATCCATCACAAGATGGAAAGGAGCGCTCAAAGTCCCCGCTGCGGTAATTCGTTATACAAGGGTCAGCAAGCGGAGTCACGCTTGGCAACACAATGGCTGGCCTCAGGTAGCAAATCCATCCTCCCAGCTGCTGGGATCCATATGGGTTCAATGAACTGCAGACAGTCCAACCCCTTCCCACCAGGAGCGTGCGGTAATCTTCCTGAAGACCCAGCACAAAACAACTGCACGGGAAGCCAGCGACCATTTATCTGAGCTTCATCTGGTAGCTGACTGCTGACAAAGGCAAAAGGAGGCACATCAGTGAGCAGACAGATGTGATGAGGGGAAATGAAGGTGCTCACATCTTGAGGTAATCAGAGATGTAAACTGTAGGGAAAAGTGAATGTAATTTAGTCATTAAGTCAAAGCCAGATGGAAAGCCACGTGTGCTATTTTCCCTGCAAAACAAAGTCCAGAACTTTTCTACGAGAGTCTAGACACTCGGTGTCTTAGAACACAGTCTTACGAGGGTATCCTGTACCCTTGCAGTTATGAAAATCAAGATTCTGCATAGTTTGGGGATGGAGGGACACAGGCTGTTTCCCTTGTGTCTCTGTGTGGTAGGTGTTTGGCAGGCTTTGGCCAGTGGAAAGTGAAGGTAGAAGCAAGGGAGTGTTCCTCCCATCTTCCCTGCTCTGGCACCTGACTGGCACTGGCTCCTTGCACTGCTCTGGGCCTCAGTGCCCATCAGACAGACCCTCCGTGGCCTTTAGTATCCATCAGGGCTCTCAGCTCCAGGGTGCATAACACCACCTCCTCCGCTGGCCCTTTTGGTGTAGTGCCTGGCTTCCTGCTGGTCCTAATCTTTGGGTTACCGCCTACTTTCTTTCAGTTTTTTTTTATTTTAAAGATAAAAGAATGAAAACACATTAACAGACACACGGACATTACAAAATAACACAAAAACAATATAGGCAATACAGAATTTCAGAGAAAGTGATAGGGAATTAACCGTGTGTTGTATTACATATTGATATCTTCAAATTGGTTACTCAGATAAACAAATAAAATCATGTAAGACTGATCAAACAATTAAACTGTTCCTTTCAATAAAGCAATAGAAGTCAGTAGTACAGCAGTTTTAGCTGTCCTGTGCATACATAGGTACATATTTTCCTCTTTCTGTCTTAAAATTTTCTTTCTTTTTCTTTCTTCTTTTTTCCTTCCTTTCCCTCAACTCAGTTGTTCTTTCCTTTTGAGCAGTTTCTTTCCTTTTCACAATATCTACTGTACCTTCCAGTTTTATTCACTATTTCAGGTTCTTACACTAGTGAGACAATACAGTGTTTACATATGCAGGTCTGGTTTATCCCTCTTTTAGTTTTTTTAAACTTTATAAAAAAACTCAAAATTCCATAATGAAATAATAAAAGAGAATAACACTAATTATTATACTGTGTTTCATTATCTTCAAAGTAGTTACTTAAAGTATAAGACTTACCAAAAAGATGCTTACAAAAAGAAGCAAACAGGTAACAATCACAAATTGTGCTGTTATAAACATGGCTGTGCATGTACCCCTGTAATATGATGGCGTTGACTATTCTTCTCAGCTCTCATGAATTTTTTGTAACCACCTCTTTGCACTAAATTCTTTCTGACTACAGTCCAGTGGTTCCTTCTTTCTGGCTAGACCTCTAGTGATGTTTTTCACCAGGAGGTGAGGTAAGAAAACAATACAAATACGTCCGGCAAGAAAGGAGTTGAGCTGATGCTCAGCCTGAAATTGTATTGGAGAGAAGTTGTCACTGAATATTGCTAAGCTGCTTTTCCATCCAGAACAACAGCAGCCCAGCCATCCTCCCCTCAAAGTGATGCCTGAGTAGAGTGTGTTTATAAAGATGCTTTTCCAACTTAAAACTCTATTTGAAACTAAGAAAATTAGTAAGTCTTACATCCCAGGTTTCCTAGATGACCATCTGAGTTTTTAGTCAACCAGCAGCATAAGAATATTTATACTGAGAGGGAAAGAGCAGTGTTAGGATGAATCACTGCCTGATGATTCAAGATATGAGAAACATCCATTCCAGGAGCTATTTGGAAGATCTGAGAAAATGACTAAACCCCAAATTTTTTAGCAAACCAGAAAGACAGAATCAAGTTTTACTCATACACACTTGCATGGAGCCACTTTGAAATCCACAACCAGCCATACTCGCAAATTGTTATACAGATTTAGTGCAATCCTGATCAAGATACCATTAGTATACCCCACAGATCTAGAGAAAACATTCCTAAAATTCATCTGGAACCAGAAGAGGCTTAGAAGAGCAAAGGTAATCCTGGGCAACAAAGGCAAGGCAGGAGGCATCACAATCCCTGATTTGAAATTATACTAGAAAGCTACTGTGATAAAATCAGTATATCAGCAAAAAAACAAAAACCAAAAAACAACAGACCTGAGGATCAATGGAATAGACTGGAAGATGCAGTCACAACCACAAACACACTCAGCTACCTTATCTTTGATAAAGAGGCCCAAATTGTTCACAGGAGGAAATATAGCCTCTTTAATAAATGGTGCTGGGAAAACTGGCTTTCCACCTGTTAAAGACTAAAATTAGACCCACGTCTATCACCATGCACTAAGCTAAAGTCAAAATGGATCAAAGATCTAAATATTAAAACCGAAACACTAAATCTACTGGAAGAGGAAGTAGGTAAAAATCTTGAAGACATAGGGCTAGAGGAGAGTTCATGATCAAAAACCAAACTGCACGGGAAATACTTCAAAGAATCAACAACTGGGATCTCATATTATTGAAAAGTTTTTGTACCTCCAAAGAAATCACCAGCAGAGTAAAAAGAAAACCCATGAATTGGAAAAAAAAATTATCCAACTGTCCCTTGGACAAAGGACTTCTATCTAGAACACATAAAGAATTTTTAAAAATCAGACCCCCAAATTCAAAGACCTAATAAAAAAAGGGGAATCTGAGATGAACACACACTTCTCAGATGAAGAACAAATGCCAAATAAAAATATGAAAAAACGTTTAAAATTATTAGTCATTCAAGAAATGCAAGTTAAAACAACACTCAGATTCCATCAAGAAATCAATGAATAAAAAAAAAAAAAAATCAATGAATTACAAATGTTGGAGGGCCTGTGGGGAAAAGGGAACCATTCTCCACTGTTGGTGGAAGTGTAGACTGGTACAACCACGTTGGAAATCAGTCTGGAGGTTCCTCTGTTAACTATAATTAGAGGTCCCAGTCAACCCAGCTATTTCCCTGTTGGGTATTTTTCCACAACTGAAAACATCATACAACAGTGGTATATGTGCATCCATGTTTATAGCAGTATAATTTATAATAGCTAATCATGGAAACAACCCAAATGACCATCAAATGAGGAATGGATAAGAAAATGTGGTACTTTTATATAATGGAATATTACTCGAGTATAAAGAAATATAAACTCAAGGCTTTTAAAGGTAAATGGATGCAACTAGACACCATACTCATAGGAGAAAGAAGTCAGACTCACATGTGTAAACATTGTATCGTCTCCCTAGTGTAAGAACCTAAAAGCATAAATAAAATCTGAAAGGTACAATAGATGTTGTGAAAAGGAAAGAAACTGCTCAAAAGGAAGGAACAACTGGGATGAGGGAAAAGAGAAAAGAAAGAAAGAAGGGAAATATATATATAGATATACACAAGGTAGCTAAGGTAATTGTACTAATTTCTATTGTTTTATTGAAAGTAACAGTTAATGTTTAATTGTTTGATCATGCCTATATCTGGTTATCTGAGTAACCAATTTGAAGACAACAATATGTAATACAACAACCATTGTTAATTTCCTATCACCTTGTTTGAAATTCTGTATTGTTTTTGTGCTGTTTTGTTTTTGTTAATTTGTTTTTGTTCTTCTCTCTTTAAAATAAAAAAATCAACAGCCACTGCATTTATAACTAATGGTGTGATACTGGCATATTTTGCTCATTTCTAGTTTGGGGTAATCTTTTATAACAATAATAGAATTGAAATTTATACTGTAGTCACTAATTTTACCTGTCTGTTCTAATGTATTTCACTAAGCCCCCAGTAGTACCACTAAAATTTCATTGCTACTTACAGGAGAAATTGAGGCACTCATAAAGCAAATTATCCCAAGATTATCTGATTTCTGATTAAGGGATTTGTATTTTTAATTTGACACACCACCACCCTTTCTGAAGATCAAGAACGGCAAAATTTCTCGTGTGATAGCATTATAGGCTTAATCAGCACAAGATTTCATGAAGACCCCTTTCCTAGGCTAAGAAAACAAAAACAAAATCTTTGGTGTAGCACAGCGTGTGTTAAAAACACATTTTCTTTTAACAGAAATAGTTAACAGTAGCTGGTTAGCAGCTGAGTAATTACATTAAATACATTCATCTCAGTGAAGACTGTAAACAGAGAGAGATTAAGTAA
Organism: Dinomys branickii; assembly: GCA_004027595.1. Lineage (NCBI taxonomy): Eukaryota > Metazoa > Chordata > Mammalia > Rodentia > Dinomyidae > Dinomys > Dinomys branickii. Next base: position 37,759 of record PVLD010001652.1, read on the forward strand.
TTTTTTACAAGTATCCTGCTGTGATGCCAGCTGATCAGTTTTAATAGCAACCAGCATTCCTACTAATTTTGCAAGAAAGAGATGTTAGGGAAAATTTCATCTAGAGTAAGTGTAAATAATTTGTTCGGCAGTGAGCTTACAATGACACCATGTTGTATAGCCACCGGCGATCAACTGGAAATGTAATTTTTAGAACTGTAGTACTTGCAAACTAAAGGATTAATGTTAACTTCAGCCAATAGAGAAAATAAACTTGATTAGCAGAATTCATTAATATCAAATCAGCTCGGTAGATAATGTTCTGAGCTCTATTCCAAGGTGTCTGTCTCATTGACTGTCTTTCTCAAGAGAACCCTAAAGGAAAACACTTTTCATTCTAATTGTATCAGTTTAATACTCATCTTGTAAACAATGCAGCAGTTTTGCATAAAGATAAAAATCCAGGTTGCTTTTAAAAGCGAATCTCCAAGAAACTAAGGAATGAGAAAATGTAGTTTATTTCTTAATTAATAACAAAGAACACAAAAGGACCATGGGCATCATGACATCATGATTTTCTTTTTATCATTAAATATACTGTTATGTAGCAAGGAAAGACTGTACAAACTCTAAACTACATTTCTTCACAGCATAAACATGATATGAACAAAATGAAAATAAAAAAACTAAGAAGTTTTTAAAGTTCAACCCTTTATTAGATGTTCAATGATGTCATTTTGATAATAAAGAATCATAAATGGGGTTATAAATACATGAGCCTTTCAATAGCCCAAAGTGTGATCATAACCAGCAAAACTCAAAAAATCTTTTCAGATGTAAAAATAAAAGTGCCAGGGATTATACACAGACCAGATACGGCAAACCTTTTAGAGCTTTGGATGACACAAACAGCCCGTCACAGCCCACATGGCATAGGTTCGACCATGGATAGACAAATTATAAGGATTCTAACCATTCTTTCCTGTAGGTGTTTTACAGTTTCATCATTATTGTTAATCTTTTCTGATTACACTATGTGTGATTATCAGAATATAAAAATAAAACATAACAGAGGATTTAGCTCCTAACGATGTTTCCAAATGTAGCTTTCTCTAAAGGTGAAGATAATATGACAGTAAGACATGATAGGTATTTCAGGAAAGCTTATTTCTATGCAGGAATCATGAAATATATAAGGAAAAGTTATCTCTCTGGCAAATGAGAAGGAAAGTAATTATTTCTGCAAAGTACTTAACCCATAAGTGGAAAGAAATATTTGAACACATTTTAATAATATATTTCTAATTCCTGAAACCCTCACCTCTTAAATTAGTTTTCAAATGCTCTACACAACACAGAAACTCATTTTATTGCAATAAATCAGACTAATTCAGAAAAAGAAAAGCACAAATATTGACAACCTGTGTAGGGAGCGCTATTGAGAAACAGGATTTGATTTCTAAAACTTGCTGGCTGTTCGCTATTGAAGCGGGCAGAGCACACCCTGATGACAGCATTGTGCAGATATTCTTGTTCTCCGGTTGCCATGAGTTTTGATTCTGATAAAGAACTCATCCCCAGTTTTACTTGTACAATTAGTAAAGCCTAACTGGTAACCAGAAAGAAAAATCATAATTTTAGTTAGAGCCACATGAACAGAAAGGTCGTACATTTCCTAGCAAAGATAATTTCAAATGTCCCAATGGTATATCTTTCCTAGCAATATTTTGATAATGCATAAAGACTGATTTTGAAAACACAGTATCACAAAAAGTGACATCATTATTATGAGGAAAATGAAGCACTAGCTGTCTTTCCTATTAGTCCAAATTTTTGAAAATTGAATACTTTTAGTTTGTTTTGAATTTTAAAAAGCCCTGTGATAGTTCAAAATGGAAAAAATTTTTAAATAGCTTCCTAAAAAGGGAGATAATTTATTCAGAAAAACTTTCCCTTTGACAATAAATTGTATTCACAGAATTCAGCTTTGCCCATGGAAAAATTCACTGCTGTAAGAATCGCCTTCGCACTAGAAATTCACACAAAATATGTTAAACAACTAGTTGAGGCAAAAGAGGGCCATGGTCCTTGAGTGGTGCAGCCAGGTGAGGCACAGCCTGTAATGATCCCAGCCTGCTGCCTAGAGGTAATTCTTAGGCCACAGAACATGAAGAAAGAATCTAAACAAAATTCAGCAGTTTCACTGAGCTGAGAAGAGAGACTGGATGGAGTTTGGGAAAGACTAGGTACCTACCATTTGTGGGCTGGATTAATAGAGACCTCCCAGAGTCTTTCACTGAAAGCAAATCTAAATATGAGGTCAGGGAAAGAACCCCTGGAAAGTAATAACCAGAACCAGGGCTAGAGCTCACACAACACTGAGAATCGTTTCCTTTCCCAACAAGCAAAGAGTTCTTGTAAGACAGTGGTAGCTTGGTTCGCAAACTCCATGCTCTCCACAATTCTGGTTGCAAACCAAACTGGACAAGAGACAGATCCAATTTCCCCACAAAGTCAACACTGAACTTAACCACTGAATTCGATTTGGTTCTCATCCAACTCAGTTTGCAACCAGAATCATGGAAAGAATTGAACTGAAGTATCATTGTACGTGGGGCACCACGCAGAACTCTCTAACGGGTCACGTGTTAAGAGAGGGATGAAAACAGTGCTAGAGTAAAAGTTGCTGGGCACTAGCCATAGAAATCTTAAAATCAAGACACAAAAAGGGTCAAATTAATTCAAATAACTTAATTCCACGCCTGATAAGCCCAACACTCTTTCGAGGGCCTCTCTGCACTCAATAATTGAAAATTCACGATGACCAGGCTTCATTCAAAAATTGCCTGGCATGGGAAAATCTGACTTGAAACCAGGAGAAAAATCAGTCAATACAAACAGACCTACAAATGACAGAGATTATTAACCAACATTCACGGGCCAACAAAGACCTAACTGAAACTTCTTAACATGAAAAATATATTAGAGAGGAAAATAGACTGGATGAGATTCACTGCCGACAAGACTCTACAGGAGAATAGTGCAGTGCGAAAACGTAGAGAAACAGCAGCAAAAAGGCAGAGAAGGAGAAAGTACAGCTGCTGAAGCCAGTGATCTGCGGACGGCATGGATCAACTTTGCACTTTGCAATGAGAGACCAAGGAAGAAGATAGGGACAAAAAAGTATAAAACAATGGCCCAAATTTTTCTAAGTGTTATGAAAAGCATAACTTACAGCCAGAGGGGGTTTAATGAACCCCTAACAGAATAATCACACACACACACACACACACACACACACACAGACATAACGCTGCATATGATAATTAATTATTGAAATCAACAAGAAAACTTAGAAACAGCTAAAGATAGCCAGTGGTGAAGACATATACCTGTCATCCCAACATTCTGGGAGGCTGAAGCAGGAGGATTGCAAGTTCAAGACCAGCCTGGCCAACTTAGCGATTTAATGAAATCCTATCTCGAAAGAAAAAAAAAAAAATTAAAAAGGACGAGAGATGTAGCTCAGTGCAAAGGCCCTGAATTCAATCCCCAGGAAAATAAAAATCACAATAAAAGAAAAATTAGCCACAGAAATAATACCTGAAGTGTAGAGAGGCCATTATTATTGCAGGCACCTCACAAGAAACCACACAAATTAGGAAACAATGCAACAAAAACATTAAGGTGCTGAAAATAAAACCTTTGACAATCTGGAGTTCTACATCCAGTGAAAATATCACTTAAAGGAGAAGTAAAAATATTTTCTCAGATAAAAGTTGAGAGATTCCAATGCTAGCATCTCTTCAGAAAGAAAGTGGTACCAGAAGACGTGGATGTATGCAAATGAACAAAGAGTGTGAAAGGGGTAGATGTAGAGCATTTGTTCTCCTGTTTGAATCTTTGAAGGTAACCTATTGTTGTAAGCAGGGATAATTACATTGTTGTGTAAAGTATAGGAGATGTAGAAGTAAACGTGTATCATAACGATGGTACAAAACACAGGACAGGAATAGAGACACACCGTTAGGAGATCTCCACACATGATGAAAGTCATTTGAAAGTAGGCTGCAATAAAGTAAATCATACATTGTAAACTCTGAAGCAACCATAAAAGGAGGAAGGAAGGGATGGCGGGAAGGAGAGAGGAGTAAAGGAGGGGAAGAAAGAGAGACAGGAGGAGAGGGAGGGAGGGAGGAAGGGATGGCAAATTCCATCCCCAGCACCAAACCATAAAAAAAAGTCAGTAAGAGGAGACAAAGAGAATCATGAACACATGGAACAAATAGAAAATATAAAGGTAGTAGTTTTCTATCCAACCATTTTATTTCAAATATAATTCAATGGTCTAAGCAGTCCAGAAGACAGTGAGCGTTAGATAATAGCCCAAGACCCAGAAATAGGCTGTGTACCACGATCCTGTTTTAAACAGATAAATACACATAGCTTTAACAGTAAAAGGACCGAGGGAACTGGGCGGCTGGCTCAGTGGCAGCGCTCGGGCCCACCTGGAATGCACAAGGCCCTAGGTTCGGTTCTTAACCTGGAAGGAAAAAAGGAAAGGGGGAAGAAGAGAAATACAAACCCCGATCAAAATAAAGTGGTAGCGGCTACATTAGCATTAGATAGCATAGATCTCAAAGCAAGGAATAAAGGAATGATGAAGACATGCCGATGGGCCTTTCAAGAGTAAAGGGTTCGATTCATTCAGAAAGTACACTAATCTTCAATGTATGTGAAAGGAAAAACAGAAATTCAAGATGCAGGGAAAAATATCGATGGTATTAAAAAAGATAAATTGACAAACTCACAATTCTAGCCAGAGACCTCAGCATTCCTCTCTCAGTAATGCAATAAATATTTTTCCCACGTGTGCTTTGAACATTTATCATATATATGACAAACTTGAGTTATATAACACTTAAGTTATTATATATTCTATAATATATAATATTAGTGGTATTAGTTATTTATAGAATATATAATAACTTCAGTTTTTAAAAACCTCAGTAAATACAACAGGATTGAAATCTTACAAGTATGGTCTCTGACCAGAATGGATTTAAAGTGGAGATTAATTACAAAATAATCTAAAATTTCAACCAATTAAAAATGAAACAACTCGCCCACTCCCCCCACAGCGCGGCGACGGGGTGGAGCCGGGCAATCCGCTGCCGGAGCCCCATAGACTCGACCAGGCCCCCCACCGACATCGCGGCGACGGGGCGGAGCCGGGCGGTCCGCTGTGAGCATAGGTGCTTTTCCACCTCCTACCATAGCAATTTGTACACACCCATATATGTTATAGCATAATTTTAAGCAGCTATGTCTCTTCCCAAGGTGAGAGTCCAAGGGTATAAATAAACCCCAAAGTACAGTTATTATCACAGGGAAGATGACTGATTGGGTGGTAGAACAACAGAGATGAGGGTGGAGAAAATTGATTAATCGAACGCGCCATCATCTGTGTAACCGAGTAACAAATGTGAAGGTAACACTATGTAGGACAGCATCGAGAGCTAATTCCCTTCTATGCTCTCTATAATTTTGTATTTCCTCTATTGTTTTTGTGTTAACAGATGCGAAGATAACTTTATGTAATGCAGCATCCAGGGCTAATTCCCTCCTATCTTCTCTATAATTTGGTATTTCCTTTAATGTTTATGTGTTAACTAATGTGAAGATAACATTATGTAATACAATATCCAGTGCTAATTCCCTACTATATTCTATATAATCTTGTATTTCCTGTATTGTTTATGTGTTATCCTGGTTTATATGTCTCCAATCTTTTGTCTTTAAAATAAAAAGTAATGAAACAACCCACTTCTAAATTAAAAAATGAATCACAGAGGAAATTGTATGGACAGTGAAAAGAGTATTTTGAACCCAGTGCACATGAAAACGGGGAGACGAGTGCCGCTCTGTGGGGACATGGCACCTATGCACTCAATCTTAGCCGAAGACCGAGGCACGGTAGGTGTGTGACAGCTCTGCGGACTGAGTTAGAGAGAGCAGTGATGGCAATAAATGCCTGTAGAAGGAGGAAAAACTTTCTGATCAATAATTTACTCCTCTGTCTCTGGTTACAAAAGCAAATAGAAATGAAATTCAAAAGGAAGCTAGAGGAAGCAAAGAACTAAGCAGAGCTGAGATCAGGAAGGAGAAGACGGAGAAGAAGAGAAGTCAGTAGGGCTGGGGATATAGCTCAGTGGAATAAGTACTTGCCTGGCAAGCACAAGGTCCTGAGTTCAATCCCCAGTACCGCAAAAAAAAAGAAGTCAGCGAGACCCACAGCTTGTTCCTTGAGAGGAAAAACGAAGTCTGTAAACTTCTACCCAGATTGGTCCAGAACAAAAATGAAAGAAGACTCAAACAACAATAAAGGAGAGCCGGATGTGGCGCTGGGCACCTGTAATGTCGGCACTGAGGCAGGAGGGTCTCTGTGAGTTCGAGGCCAGCCTGGGCTACGTGGCAAGACTCTGTCTCCAAAAACAAAGCAAAGCAAAAGACAATAACAACAAAAAAGGAAATATTAAACCCAATTTAACATATTGCCTTAGAAAAAATGATAAATTTCTTTAAAGACACGAACTACTGAGGCTCTCAGAAAGATGTAGAAAATGTGAACAGCAAGCTATCCATCAAAGTCATTGATGTTTTAGATAACAATCTCTCTCACAGAGAAAACTACAGACCTGGAGGGCTTCACTGGTGAACTCTGTGAAACTTTGAAGGAAGACAGCATCCACAGCTAATTCCCTGGATGAGGCAATACTAATTCCATATAAATGCTTCCAAAATATAAAAGTGAAAGAAATACATGCCAAATCACCTTATAAGACCAATATCATTTTGATTCCAAAACCAGAAAAAGATAAGCAAACTGCAGGCTAACTTTTATAGCCAGCTGAATCCAGGAGTATAGAAATATAGTGTATCATGACGGAATGGGTTGACTTAATGCTCAAGCCAGCAAAGTACATCGTATTAACATAAAAACCACATAGCATGTCACGGACCCAAAGTGATAACATTTAATGTCTTTTAATTTCATCTCAAAATTCCAGAATCTTTTTGTAGGAAATTTCAGGCTGATAATAAAAAAACTCGGAAAACTCGAAACAGGTAGGAGCATCCTCAGTCTCGCGTGAAGCCCTGCAGTATGTGTCATAAAAAGAAGCTGGGCACTTTGCCCACAACATCAAAAGAGCAAAGTGAGACTGTCCACTCCCACCATTTCTAGTCAATGTTTTTTTAGTGGTCGTAGGCAATGCAATAGGACAAGAAAACTAAAACAAGACATACCGACTGGAAAGGAAGGAATAAAACTGCTTCATTCACAGACAACATGACAGTATAAACAGAAACCCTAGGAAATCTATGTAAAGGCTACAAAGACAAATTTGTAAGGTTAGTGTGACTGCAAGAAAGAAATGATAGGGCTGGGGCTGGGGCTCCATGGCAGAGCTCTTGCCTTACAGGCACAAGGCCCTGGGTTCAATCCCCAGCACCAAAATGATAATGATAATACTAATACTAATTACTACTACTACTAATAATAATAGTAATTGCAATAGAGATCTACTGTCTTTCCACATACGAGCACCAGTTTGAAAGTTAACATTTAAAAAGCAATGCCTTTTATAGTACAAGTTTAAAACACAAATTTCTTGGGGACAGGGATATAGCTCAGTGGCACAAGTGCCTGCCTGGCAAGTGCAAGGTCTTGAGTTCGATTCCCTGAACACACACAAAAAAAACACCCAAGAATTTCTCAGGACTAAATTTAGTGAAATAGATCAAACCTGTTCACAGAAAATCACCAAATATTATTAAGTGAAATTAGAATTTTTTTGTGGAAAATTTCAGGCTGATACTAAGAGTCAGAAGGAAAGGCCAAGTCCACAACCTGAGTGATTTTGAGCAATCATCTTTTTTTTTTTTTGCAGTACTGGGGATCGAACTCAGGACCCTGCGCTTGCTAGGCAGGCGCTTATTCCACTGAGCTATATCCCCAGGTCCTGAGTGATCTTGAAAAAGAGAAATAATACATGTGGACTCAACTCTCTGATGCTGTAACTCACTGTGAAGCTGCAGCAAGCCCAACACTGCGGCAGCACATAAGGGAAGTCCAGAAGCAAACACTGCCCATGGAGAAAGACAGCCTTCTTTTCAATAAACAGCATGGAATAACGTGACATAAAAGTACTAATCTAGTCACAGATCTTACTTCTCAAAAGCTGACTCAAAATATATCACACCACTAAATGTAAAATGTAAAATGATTACTTTAAGAAATAACAGTGAGAAAAACTAAGTGAGGTTGGATTTAATGGTAGCTTTTGAGTGCAGCACTGAAAGGATGATCCATGAAAGAAAAATTGGTAAATTGGGCCTCACTGAAATGAAAACCTTCTGTTCCATGTAGCTACAGTGAAGACAATAATGGTCACAAACTGGAAACTCGAGGACTGGAAACTGCTCATCAACAGGGCAATGGACATCAAATGTGGTATAACCACACAGTGGACCCAGCAATAAAAAGGAAAAATCTATAGCTCCATGGAATAGCATGAAGATACTCAAAGTATTACATTTACTAAAAGAAGCCATACATAAAAGACTTCATACTTTCTGGTTTTGTTCATATGAAACTCGAACGGACTAAAATTATAGTAATACAAAGCAGATCAACTGTTGTCCAGAGCAGAGAGTGGGAGAGGAGATTGGCTTGCAAGAAGCAGGAGAAACATTTTGGGTGCCAGAAATATTCTGTATCTTTATTGACTCATTTATTCATCCAAGTTCACTTCGCTGTAGAGTCAAGCTGAATAATTATGGTAATTATGCTTTAACACAGTGAATTATTTCTTAGTGGTATTCCTGTCACTAATGGGTAGTATTCACTGCCATTATTTTCAATGTCCAAATTTTCATTTTACTTTTTTGTTTGTTTGCTTGGTTGCCTGCTTGTTTTTTGAGGCACCGAGGATTGACTCAAGGGCCTTTGCACAGAGGGATATTCCCAGCCCTTCCTAATTTTTTTTTCAACTTTGAGACAGGGTCTCATGGAGATCACTAAGTTGCTCAGGCTGAGAGATCTTCCGCAGCACTTCAGCCTCCCAGAGTTCTCAGGTTGCAGATGTGGGCCACCTAGCCCCGCTCTGGCTCCGGTGAAGTTTTGATGGCTTATACAGTAAAAGCAGAGGCTGGGTTTTGCTCATTAAGCCAGTCAGACTAGTACTGAGTATTTCCAGCAATGAGAAAAACAGCTTAAATTCTAGATGAAGTCCTGCCTCAGACTCCGCCAAAAGAGAGCCTTGAATACCATTTTATCTCCACCATCTGCTACTGTGAAACCTTAAGAATTTCCTAGGCTTGCTCGAGTCTGTTTCCTCATCTTCAAGAAAAGAAAGCCAGCAGAGCACAGTGCAAAGGCTTTTAGCAGAATTATAGCTATAGCATTAATGCGTTAGAAATCCAAACTGAGAGAGTATTCATTTAAAGGTACTAATACTCACCGGGCATAGTGGCGCACCCCTGTAATTCCAGTACTCCAGGAGGCTGAGGCAGGAGAATTGTCATGAGTTTGAGGCCATCTTTGACTACAAAATGAGTTCAAGGTCAGCCTAAACTATGCAGCAAGACCCTATCTCCAAATAAATAAATAAATAAAACCTACTGGATATTAGTAGAAAATAACATACTTTAATGAAAAGCAACTTTATTTTCCAAAACAAAAAAATGACTAATGAGAGGCGTGCCATTGTTCTACATTTTTGCAAGTCTGTTTTTCAGAAGTCTGGCTTTTCAGAAGACAAATGTATTTTCATATCCATTTCTGCATTAAATGACATCATGAAGCTTCTGGAAAACACTGTACCCTGAAAAAAGATTACAAATAGAAATGGTAAATAATGCCTTAATATTATTATGAAGATACTTTTAATCTCATGAAGCCCATGTAAGGCTCCCCCCAAATGCCCAGGCTCCAGCACCGCACACACAGAACTTCTGGTTTCATGCAAAACACTCAAGTGCTGTTAATCATTTTTATTTGTAGCTTCCATTCCCTGGTGGGGCACAGTGCTGGGCAGTTCTCCTCTGTATCCCTGAGGAAGATCTGATACCCAAGTCTCCATGGAGATATAAATTCAAAGATGCTCAAGTTGTTTATATAAAATGGCACAGCATCTACCTATAACCCATGCAGTCCCTGGAATACTGTAGGTCATTTCTAGATTATTTACATATCTAATACAGTGTAAGTGCTATGTAAATAGTTGCTACATTGTGTTGTTTAGAAAACAGTAAAAAGAAAAAAGTTGGTAGATGCTCATGGCAGATGTAGCTTTTTCTGTGTAATTTCCAATCACACGTGGTTGGATCTGCACAGATAGAAACTGGGTGCAAAGGGCCAAGTAGGTGTATTTCTTAAAGACTATAAAATCTCAAAGAACTTACAGTATGAAAACCCCACTGAAAGGCTGGTACTTATGCTTGAGTGTTTATTTTCTTTCACCAACCAAAAAATCAAAGCCCTGAATTTATCAGAGCCTTTCTTTGCTAATTAATGGTTTAGAAGTGAATTAGTCCTCAGAAATGCTTATGGGAGGAGGGAAAAAAGCGAAAGATCACAGAAAACAGGAAGGGTAGGCAGGTGAGGTGGTGCCTGGCTTCTGAGGTTTTGTGGAAAGCTGAGGAATGTATGGCGGAAGGCACCATCTGGACTCCTTCCCTCTAAGTTTGTAGGCCATGGGTGCCTCAGCGCGCACCCTCCGGGGAGAGCAACCACCAAAGCAAGCAGGGACGGCTATTCAGTTCCTTGAGAGCCAACGCCTGAGAGTACCCAACTGGCTTTCTGTGGGTTCGGGGCCAATTCAACCTGACTTTCCTGGTGAGAGAAATGAAGGGAATAGGCACAAGTTTCGGTGGGAAAGCTGTTTGGTCGCAACAGTAAGAAAAATGTGTTAGTCATAACACCTTCAGAGCTTAGCTCAAACAGGCTCACAGCAAAAGAAATAGCACTGGCTCATAAGAAAGTCCATTTCTCAGGCAAAAGAGAGGGTTGTCTCTGTCTCTCTGTCTCTGTCTCTGTCTTTCTCTCCCTCCCTTCCTCCTCCTCACAATAAATTTTGTTTTTCTTTTGACTCAGATTCTATGCACAGTTCTTAACTGCAGCAAGTCCCCCCCATGCCGAAAAACTTCTTTCCAGCAGCCCAAACAAGTCCCGATGACATCTTTTCCCTGCCTTGTGTTTCTGTGTCCTTCCATGTAACAGTCTGGATCTAATTGAGTTGTTAGTGACCCAGTGGCACTTCTAACTGCCTTAGAATTACTGTTTTGAACTTCACTGGGTATTACATTGAATACAAAGAATGTCCCTTTATGGGCTGCTGTAAATCAATTGATCCAAGGTATCCATCCAGGACAATTGATCAGTATGTCTGCAGCACTAATTTTCAAACATGACTGGTAAGATTTGTTAGAAAGGTATTGGCCCAGTCACCCTCTAGCCTTCCAGGATAGACCCCCACCCCCCAAAAATACCCAACTGTTTGTACACAAGTCACTCTGTGCCTTGAAAGAACAGTATATTTCCTGTTTCATTAAAAATTTATGATGGAGGGCAGTCCTAACATTTTTACTAGAGTCTGGCCCCTACAATGTATTAGAGCCCCAGGGAGCAGAAATGCTCTCCAACAAACAGAGGCACCACAGTGGCATTTAAGGGCCTTGTTGACATCAGTTAAGGCTTCTCACATCTGGCTTATTTTGAAAATTATTTCACCCTAAATGACTTACATTTTGATAGAGAGGGATGAAGAGAGATGGGAAGAATAGTCTTTTTATAAGAGAAATGTAAAACTCAGCTAATTGGAGAAAAAATGTTTTTAATCCAGCTCTATAAATTTGACAGTTTTTTTTTTTAATAAAAAGACCATCTGGAAGGCAATAAAGCATATCTACCTCTCATCCACATTACTGCCAGCTGCTGCTTCAAGAGCCTGGCAGAAACAGCTTTTGTGCAGTAAGTCCATTTCTTTTATCCCTGCAGATATACAGCCTTTTTAAAAAAAACTTGGACAGTGACTTCATAAAGAGTGCTGTTGTCTTATTTACTTTCAATTAATCATGCTCCACTGTAAACAAAGTGTCTGTTCTAGTTCTGCTGACAATTACTCACTTTCAACATCTCCCTCAAGTGCCTTCACATCTGGCTGCAGCAGGAAACCTCTACATCCAAACCAGTGTTTGTCTCAGGAAGCTCAGGATTTCCATCTGGTCCTCGAGCCCATCAGCGGTCAGGATTATATCCTAAGGAATGCCACCTAGGCACCTTGATGAGGGTGTGAATGTATCATCAGATGATGAAAGGTTTCTCCAGAGGTTATTTCTCTGTGTGTTTTTTTGGCAAAAGAGGGAAGAGCAAGAGGAGAGCTCGAAGGAGGAGAAGGAGGAGGAGGGAAAGAAGAAAAAGAACAGAGGTGATTCCAACTTGAGGCTCTTGAGGAAGAAGCTAGCTGAGAATGTGAGGTGGAGATGGGAAGGAATATATGACCAGATGCTTCTACAAACTACCAAGCTCTGGATCACAGCCACAGAAGCTGCTGACAAATCTGCCCTTCCATAAATAATGTCTCCATGAGCAACATGCCACAAGAGCAACAGAACCACAGTTACTGTAGTTTGTGCAAGGAATGCATAGCAAGTTTGATTCCCTTTCCCCTAAGGTCTGAAACCACTGCCCGCAGCCCCTTTGCCTTGGGGCCAGCTTGCCCATTTAAAATGTGTAGAGAACAGAAGGGAAAATTGCTGCCAAGTTCATTAATATTTTGCCAACAAGATACCTGCTTTAAAGGCAGGGAAAATATACATCTGATGGCTGGTGTGTGTGTTGTGTGTTTGTGTGTGTGTGTGTGGGGGGGTTCTAGTGTGTTTCCTGGAGCTCCCCCTTAGAGCCGGGAGCTGCAAGAAACCCAAGTGAACACCTAGGGGAGATCCATTCTGTTCTTTGAACAGAGTCATTCCTTTCTAGGAAAGGAGAGAAATCATATACTGTTCAGGCTGGAGAGGTGGGGGTGCCCACAAACCAGTCCTTACTGAGCAGCTTGTGTGGGTTATTTACTTAGATTTTACCTCCGGGAGATTAATTTACACTCACTTCTAAACCGCAGGGACTCAGACCACCTGGCACCACCTCCTCGAGGGTGGATTTCTGGGTGAGGAATCCCAGCGATGGCAAAGCCTGGGAAGACATAGTCCACCAAGAAAAAAAAACGTCCGAGATCGCCAGGCCAGAGTCTGGATGGTTTGGAAGTGACTCAGAGCCAATGTCAAATTGGCCAACACTGACGAGTTTCAGGAGGGAAACTGAGGAACCTGACGGCAGACGGCTCAGCGAGGCCCCCCGGGGTCTCTCCAGACACCAGGCAGGTGGGTGGACCAATGAAAGGACCTGTGCCTTTCTAACAAAAGCTGTTCAACCTAACTGCATGATTTTAATGGGGGATGTCTTCGCATTACCGGGGTTACCAACTTGAGCAGGCTGCTCCAGCCCTGACCAGGGTCTCTCCAGGCCCACCTGCCTGTCCCTGCCTGTTGCCTAGCTTTAGGGTCCTAAATGGCAAGGAGGTCGAGTACCAAGTGCCAGATCCTGGACCAGCCACCGCCCGGTTTCACCTGGTAATTTATGCGCAATTAATTGAGATATCTTTTATACTTGATGTGTTGCAAAATTAATGCCTAATTTATGTAATTAGTCAATTAACTCTAATTCCAGCATATGTTCCCAATGCCCAGAAGGTGTTCTGTTTTCCAGGTACTTATTCTGATGTCACGGAATGCAGCTAATTAATTTTACATGCATATTAATTTGGGTTCTCCTTAGCAGTTCCCTTTGTGCAAGTAATTTTAATGTTTGTCTTTCTAACCTTTTGGGGTCGGGTGAGGGAGGTGCAGGTGGGCATGTTACATTCCTAGGCGCGAACATGGTTCTTGTGTTGGGGCAGGGCTGCAGCAGAGGACCCCAAAGGCCCGGACGCGAGGCGTGGCTTTAGCTGACCCCAGGAACTGCAACCTTTTGCTCGCACCTGGAGGAAATGGTCTTAGGGCCAGGAGAGCCAGGGGGGCGCGCTGACCACTACTCCCCGGGCACTTCCCGTGCCTAGGACAATCGCTTCTCCGCAGTCATCCCCTTTCTCTGGGCACAGGACAGGCCTTGTCCACCTCTGTCCTGAAGGACCACTCAGAGTTCCTGGCCAGTCCAAGGGCGCCGAAAGCAGAGGAGCAACACGGCAGCGGCCACTCCCGCCCCTAGATTCCAGGAAGCTTTCCTGGCCCCGGGAGCCCGAGCTCCTGAGCTGCCGGAAGCCGCGGGGTGGAGGGAGAAGGGAACTGAACCTCGTCTGGGCTGTAGAGGAGAGGCCGCCTGTCCTCCCTGGGGAGCGAAGACCGAGCAGGGCGAAAGTTTACTTTCCAAGTTATTGGGTGGCACAGTAAAACTTTTATCCTTTTTGGACAAATTAATGAGCAATTTAATTAATAAAATCAGAGAGTAGTGTAAGTGCTATGATAATGAAGTTAAATGAGTGCACAGTAAAATATTCACTAATCCAGCGCATTGCCAAATACCCCTAATTCTGCTTAACACTAGAAGGGTTTTGAGCACCATAATGAGATTCCTCTGTCTGCTAATTAATTGACACGCTCCTGAATATTCATATCAGCTAGCACCAATACGTTCCTAATTGCACCGTGGAATAGATCTCAGAGGAAAGTAAATCGCCATAGACTTAATTAAAATAATGTATTCCAGATCCAGGACGGGAAAGGATGAGACATTTGCCTTCGAGCGCGCTAAGAAAGGGGCACCTGGTTGGTGGACGGGAAGGATATCAAACGCCAGCGCCCAGGCTGAAACGAGTGGCGTGGGCTGTGCTGCAGCAGCTACCTCGGGCTGGGCCCGGGCTCGCAGCTCAGGGGGCGGTGGCTTTAGGGTCATCGCGCGCCCGGGCAAGAGGCGGATGGAACAGCCTGGCTCCCCGGTTCCCGGCCCGGCGCCCTCTCTTTCCTCCCTGGGGGCCCCCGGCTGGTCCGAAATGCTGTCTGCAGTGGCAGGTGGGGGAATGTCGGTGGTAGGGAAATTCCCAGGGAAACTTCTTCCAGGGATTGTCAAAGTCGCACTGGCACCAGCACTAGCCCATGCTGCGACCTGTAAGGGGTCACGGGCACTTCTTTTGGGGGGAAGGCGACAGCTCAGGGAAAGGGACAGGCCTGGGCCGGGAGCACTCGAGGGTCCTCTCTCTGCTGGGTTGCACTGCCCCAGGGAGCGCCCGGCACCTCCAAACCCGCGCATCCAAGATCCCTGGCGCGCTCTGCTTCCCGGTGTGCGTTCCAGCGGGCGAGGAATGGACAGCCGGGCTGCCTATCCGAGATCCGAGTCTACCAGAGCCGTTTTCTCTCTTTCTGTTAACCAGCTGCGTGCAAATGAAATAAACTCATCTTTGGAAAGGCCTCGTCCCGCCCCCTTTCTTTTTGGGGAAAAAAAAAATCACCACAGGTTAAAAACTAAAAAGAGTTTATTTGAAGGCATACAAATGCATATTTATTATACACATGTAGGCATTAACAATGTAAATTACACCGCCAGCAGTTGCTGGTTGTTTATTCATTAGATCTTTAGAAAATCTACATTGCCTCCAGACAGCGCTAGGATAATGTGAAATACACAAGCAGTTTACTTAACCGACTTCGGCGCGGAGCTCTGCGCTCCGCCGCTTCCAGTCATCAACAGGTCGCGGGCGAGCGGACTCCAAGGCAAGTCGGAGCCACTAACCGCTCGCGAAAGCCCGGAGAGCCCAGGACGCCCGTGGCGCGCCCTGGCTTTTTGTTTTATTCATTTATTTATTTTTATTTATCTTTTTTTTTGGTGAGGGGTATGAGACAAGGAGATGCGTGGCTCACCCAATGCACCCCGCTTGCGGGTAGCTTTATTTTTTCCTTGCAACGAAAGGAAAAGAAAATCGGTGAGAAGAGCACGGATGGACGGAACGGCTTCCGCTGCAAGCTCCGGGGACTCAGGAGTGTCCCTTAAACACAAAACACCCCAACTGCATTCCGGGGTGAAAGAGAGGGGAATTTCCCCTACTGCCGGCGCGGGCAGAAAAGTGACCCACCTGGGCCGCGCCCCTCCACCAGCCCGGACACCCGGGCCGCCACCTACTGCGTCGCCGTCGGGGGAGAGTAGAGGCCCGGTGGCCCTAGATTTACCTTGAAAAGAAAAAGCGGGGATGGGAGGCGCTTTAGAGGGACAGTGCCAGCGCGAAGGACACACGTTTACGCTGCCAGAGTTCTTTTCCAATAAAAATGTTAAAGCAAACGCGCGGAGGCACGGCGCGGGGCTGTTTGCTTAGGGGCGTCCGCCTTGGGGCGTGAATGACGTCAGCCACAGCGAAAGCCTCGGGAACCTCGCGCGGAGCCTCGCACCCGACTTTCCTCGCCGAACCCCCACCGCGGCCACCGAGTCGCAGCCGTGGGGTCCGCGCGGGGGGCGCAGTGTGCGGGCTTCTGTCCCTGCGCCTCGCTCTCGTTTCCCTTCCCTTCTTCCTCCGGGCCAGGCGGGCCGGGCGCGGTACGAGGTACCCGGGCTCGGTCTCCCCAGATCGGGAGGCCACACGTTGCGGGAACTGAAACTGGAGGCTGCTGGAAAAAGAAAGGGAAGAGGGGAAGGGAAAGGCCTCGAAGGGCGGTGAGCGGACACACAGGCGTGGGTCGCTCTTTGAGGCGTCGTCAGCTCCAGCGCCTGGGCTTCCCTCCCTGCGCCCCGGGGTGCGAGCGCGGTGCTGCGTGCCAGTGCGGCGCGGACCAGCGAGGACTGCGGAGCGGAGCCCCAGTCCCAGGTGAACCCCAGACGCGAAAGACTCGGCCCTCCCGGGCTGCGGGAAAGGGGCGACCGGCCCCGCCGAACCCCGCCCCCGGCCAGTCTCAGCCCGGGGAGGCCCAAGGATCAGCCCTTTCTTTCTGTTCTTTCTTTCCTAACCCGCTTTGTGGGTGGCAGCTCAGTGGGGGACGTAGGGACACAAAAAAGAAAACCCCAAAGGAGGGGGAGGGGAGAAAAGAGAGGGAGAGAGTATCTCATAGTTTTAACCTTCCCAGGAGCACAGCGAGTGACTGCATCTGAAGGACGTTGTGGTCTGCAGTGGACCTGCTTCTGCCATTAAGAAAACACATACTGCCTTCGTCCACCCGGGTTAAGCTCTGCTCCCCGGTCAGCCTGAACAAAGAAAGCAGAAGCGCAGAGACCTACAGGTTATCCGGTTTCTAAAACAAATTAGAGCGCGCGGGGTAGGGGGAAGGGTCGTACCAAAAATAAAACTTTATGCATATGAAAGTATTTCAAAAATCTGCAGTGTCACTTCCCAATCTATTTTTTCAAACTTGAGCAAACTACCTTTTAGCTTACTGTCCAAATTTACCTTAATATGCTATTGCAATCCCTACTAACTGTTTTCCCATTTACCGGAAGGGCTGAAGCAGTTTATGAAGCAGAAAGTTGCTCTTCCAAAACTCATCCCACCCAAAAATAACACTTTAAGAGTGGTTTCCCCACCAGAGTCACTGATTTTTAAAAAAATTCTGAACAAATAAATGATTTCTGACAAAAAACACTGATATGAAAAAGTATAGGGTGATTTCTCTCCCCTTCCTTCCTTAAAAAAAAGAAAAGACTCTGCTCCACCCCGCTATTAAACAAAACACAATACCTTTTTCTGGGTGGTACTGCACAGAAGTTGATTCAGTTTTGACAATGTTGTTTAGCTATCATTTGCTATTTTGAATGAATGGGAGCAATCTCCCCTTTTACAACATTTGTTTCCTATTATGGAGAGGTGCAGCAGTTGAGGGCAGACATGTGAAAGTGGCTGTTTGATTCTCTTTTTCATCCCCTGACCCTGCTTTTGTCCCCCCTCACCCTGGGAATGTCACGCCTCGCTACTTCACTTTGAGATGCTGGGGAAAGTGGCTTTGTTATACCCTTTTAGACATACACGAAATTGTTCTCATTCCCCCCGCTGTAAAAGATACTTCACATCGGGACTCGGTTCACAAGTGCAATGCAATTTGGCTTAGTCCAACCTTTGTTCTGCTTGTACAAATGAGGGGACAGTGCACACATTATACAGTTGATCTACTGCTGTCTTAACCCTGGAGTTAGGGGCTGGGAGAAAAGCAAGTTAATCCCTTCCATACCAACGTAGCTTTAGCAATATTTCCTCCAATAAAAAATAATACATTTGAATTGCCACTTCTGTTTCACACCGTGCAAAGCAAAACTTTACAGGGAGGGGTTAGCAACGAGCACAACAAACAAACCTTCTCCCACCACTCTTCGCAAATACTTTGTAGACAAACACACTTGTAGATTTGGTGATGCAGGAGTTAGAATTCTGCATCTGTGCAAAGAGGGAATGGGGTTTGGGAACGGAGGTTTTTAAAGCCATGACGGCTCAGAACTAACCACAGCAAAGCAAACATCAATGGTATTTAACAAAGTGTTTCCAAAGACAGGGCATTGTGGTGAGCCGGGAAAGAGCTGTATCCCCGGGCTCTGAGATTGCTGCTCTCTGAGAGAGAGGGTTGGTGGGCACTTCTTAAGGATGGGGGGGCCAAGCAGGACGTGTACCTAACTCTGGCCACTGTTGGTTTCATGTTTGAAGTGGATGAATAACAGGGCCTTCTATACTCTTGGGACTGCGGGAGCTATTGGGACATCCTTAAGCGATCGTGTGGTCATGCGCAGTCCTGCTTCACCAAGCAAAAGAGAGGCAAGTCCAGGTGTCCCCTCCACAGCCAAAGAACTACTTCTGAATGCGCTACAGCGAGGACCAGCGAGGGGCCACCAGCTCCCTGGTCTGGATGGGAGGGAAATAAATGAGCAGGAAGTGGAGGCTCTTGTCTTTCTTAGAACCCTGCAAGATCCAAGCTGTGAGTGGAAAACTGATCTTAGCCCGGGGAGTGCTCATTGCAATTTTCTTTTCAGCCGGGCGTGGTGGCGCATGCCTGTAATCCCAGCGCGCTGGGAGGCCGATGATCACGAGTTCGAGGCCAGCCTGGGCTACACAGAGCGACCCTGTTTCAAAAAACCAACATAAATTAATTGCATTAAAAATAAGTTTCTTCTCAAGCTCCCTGAGTTAAGGTCCAATGCCCATCTAGCCCAGTCACCGACTGAGAAAAGAGATGGCTCCGAAGTTCCCGCTGACAAGCTTTCCTACCTGTTGGTTAAAGCGCCCTCCATGGTAGCCTAGGGTGGGGACGCTGGCGGCGGTGGAGAGGTACTCAGTCCTCTCAACTGCACTTTGGCGCTTGGCACCGGGGCGGAAAGGGCCTCCTTCCCACCTCTTTCCGTTAGGCAGTTTGATTTCCAGCCGCACTTGGTTCGAGGGGCCAGGAAGAGCGGGCG
>PVLD010001652.1:57305-192640 GCA_004027595.1 Dinomys branickii
CCCGGGAACAAAATCCTTTTGAAAGAAAAGCTAAGTCGTTTCACACCACCAAAATGCAGACTGGGCGAAGAATGCGCGCCGGGACAAAGCCTCAGCGCGGCGCGGTGCGTGCGCGCGGGTTCCCAGGGGGCGCGCGGCACCCGGACAAGAGTGGGGGGCAGGTGGGTGGAGCGGACCGCGAGGCCCCAAACCCCCAAATCCACGGCGACCCCCCAGCACATTTCACTGACAGTATGGTAGAAAAGATCAAAAGAGAAGTAAACCTAGACTGCGGTGCAGCGGGAGAGGGACAGCGCGCCAGGGAGGGCGAGGCTCCGAGCGCGGGGGCGCGGGGAGGGGACGCGAGCCGGGCCGAGCTGCGTCGCTCCGGGCCGCGCCGAGTTCACTTAGCAAGAGGGGGGGCGGCGGGATTGTTTTTGGCGCCTAGGAAACCTTGGGAAGCTGCTGGGTACTTCCCCTCCACCTCCCTCCGGTGTTTGGTAAATATTAACAAACCGGGCGCGTTTTCTGGAGTGTGGATGAGGGGCTCGCGGGGGTGGGGACGGCGGTCCGCTCCCGGAGCCCCCGCCCCTAGCACAGCCCAGCTCTCCGCGCGCGCACACCTGCTTGACAACAGAAGGAATCAAAATCAATATTGTATTTGTCACCCCCTCGGTCTCCTATTTACTCCCTCAGCAGCCCGGGTGCCACTGAAGCGAATTGTGGATTTATGGAGGGAAATTAGCATAAATTATTACGAAATCTGTAGCCGTGTGTGGTCCAGCTTGTGGGAAAAGAGGCTATTGCGAACTCTCCAAGCAGAAAGGTGGTCGGTGGCGAGCTCTGCGGAGGCGATGAATGGCTACTGCACGAAAGAGATTTCCATTTGGTTTGCACATGGGTATAATTGACTTATGTGTATTTTATACAGTTTTCCCAACAACTCTGTAAGCCTCCGGGTCGGATATGCCCCCTCCACTTCTGTTTGCTTTGGGTTCTGTACAATAGACTCTGATGCGCTTTTCAAGATTTCTGGAAAGTGCTCCTTCCCTCCCCTTCTTTATAATACCAGTCTTAAAATGCTGTAAATAGCATGCAAAGCCTCCCTCCCTCCTTTTGGCTTTGCAGACCTCCCGCAGCAACCGCGGTGTAACTTTGTAGCAAAGCACTGTTTTAAATGGGCACTTCGCAACTTCCCGCGCCTGGCAAGGCAAATTTGTGTTAGTACGATTTACTTAATCCTGGGCAAGGGCAACGTGGCTCAAGCCCTTGTCCTACAGTAGCTAAACGCTGAGGAATCTTCCTGAGTGTTTAACTGCAAGTCCCAAACCTGGTGGTGACAATTGCCCCGGGGAGATGGACAAAGATTTATTCCAACTTGTGTGTTTTAACCCGAACGTTTCCACTCTTTAGTTAATCTACTGTTTACTCTGAGCCACGGTTTCGTCAGTCATACAATGGTCCTTTGCAAGGGCAACAAAATGCCAGTTGTTGAAATGAGGTAACACTGTTCCCCCTCGGGATTCTCCAGTCTCAGTGTGGACCCAGACTCGGTGGTGGAAAAGAATCTTCGTGGCTGTCACTGGGAGATCTTTCCATTCCCAAGCTCACCAGCTCCAATCCGACCACTGTATTTTTTTTTTTTTACCCGTCTTTACAATTCAGTATGAGCTGGTGCACATGAGCTGAAAGAGCACCCCCAAATCCCCGGGGGCCTCCAGGGGTACCAGGAGCCCCCAAAACGCAGCTTCGTACCTCTGAGGCCAGCCGTAGTCGGCAGCAAGAAAGGCTCGACCGGCACCTTTGCATTCTGGAAAACACAAGTCTTCACTGCTATTCCTCCCCACTGTCCTCTCAAACGCCTCCTCTCTTTGGGCTCCCCAGGTCCCCCCCTCCCGGGACACTCCCGCCGAAAGCAGCCCGCCCAGCACCCCGCCGACCGCACCTCCACTGGGCCGAAGCTCCCGCACCCAGACCAGCAGAGCCGCCTCGGCCCAGCTCCGCCGCGGTTTCGACCGAGTCAGGATTGATTTACTCTCCGAGAAGAGCAATAGGCGTCTCAGCCCGGCTCCAGCGGTGCCCCCGAGGGGGGGGGCAACGCCCCACCCCCACCTCCGCGCACCCTCCCCCTCCTCCCGGTTATATTTTCCGAATGAAGAAGGTGACATTATTCTTTTCTTCAAGCACTTCTGTTAATATTGAAAAACGTGCGCTTGCATCTCAAGCAAGGCAGCCCAGACTCAAGACCCATTTCAATATTAATGAAATTGTTTAATCTCCTCAATTCATCGTGTTTAAGTTACGTTTTGGTGAGTTATTGACCACCGCCAGAACTGCGCAAAAGCGCTGAAAGATCTTTCTTTTTTTTGGTGCTCACCCCAAACAAACTCCACTAACAATGCTCTAGTATCACTTAAAGCACCGAAAGGAAACGTCACACCCTGAACTCCTCGCCACCGCCACCCGGGGCGGGGGAACTCTCGCATTTCCGGACTCTGAAGATGACTGTGTCGGTTATAGGTAGTGAGTATTAAACAACACGGTAAAATGAATTTCCCTTTAAAACCACAGAGGTCGGAGCGTGCGCAGAAACGCGTGGGATCGCTCGGCGCCTACTCACAGACTGCGTGCGCGCGGGCGGCGCCGACTCCCTATTTCATAGCAGTTTGACGACGACGACGACGGTAATGATGATAATGACTCACTTGACCCCCCCAAGGCAAATCCGAACCGAAGGGGGCCTGTCAGAGGCCCTGGGGGCGGAAGGACCTGAGGCACACGCCCAATACCACACACAAAAAAGTACTGTTTTCATAGGATTGCGGGTGGCTTTCGCTGGCCTCTGTGCGCCCTAAATAAATTCCATGTTGGGGGGAAGTGCGTGCGTGCGTGCGTGCGTGTGTGTTGGGGCAGGTAGCTGTAAAGTGCAAACTCGCACATTTCCCGGAAACGCCTGCGCCCTGAAGTTCCAAACCTCCTGGGGAAAGCGGGAGCCCTGCGGCCGCGTGGGACGGAGTCTCCCAGGTCCGCACGCCGTCCGCCCCAGCGCCCCGCACCGTGCCATCCAAACTGCTGATAGACTTCTTAAGCAGAGACCTCGCCTCTTCAGGGCCCAGAGAGACTATCTTTTTTTTTTTTATGTGATCAATATATTTAAAATGGGCTCTTAAAACGGGGGTGTTTCATTGTATTTTTAAAAACCTCATCACTTTTCTTTAAAGCTACACACGCCCTGCGCTAAAGTAGCAGCAGCTCAGGAAAGTCGAATCAATCTTGGGCCTGCTCTTAGAGGACCGGGGGTGGGTATGTTTCCACCCCAGCAGCCCAAGCAGCCAACCCCCGGGAATGCCCAGAGAAGCCGTGCCTGACGCTGGTAACAATACAAACCGGATACAACGCGGAGGAAACGGAATACTCCGGCCAGCACTTTCCGAGTCACACATCATCCGCGCGGCGGCTCCGTCTGCGCGAGTGGTCGCCGGATCCCTGCTCCGCGCGCCGGCCTCCTCGTCCGTCCCTCCGCTCCGCGCGTCCGGGCCAGCGCGACCCGCTCCTTGCAGGTGGGCCCGGCCGTTCCCCCGCGCCCGGGCCAGGGCTGGAAGTGATTCTTATTGGCCAAGGTGTCCGAGTAAATAGGTGTGAAAGAAACCGGAGCCGGCCGCGCTCCCGCCCCGCGCG
This sequence comes from Dinomys branickii, assembly GCA_004027595.1. Classification (NCBI taxonomy): domain Eukaryota; kingdom Metazoa; phylum Chordata; class Mammalia; order Rodentia; family Dinomyidae; genus Dinomys; species Dinomys branickii. The sequence continues at coordinate 60,963 of PVLD010001652.1, forward strand.
GTCCCTCCCTCTCCCGCCCCCGCCCCCTTCCTCCCCCTCCTGCTCCCAAGGCGATTGTCATATGATAGCTAAGAAGTGGCACATTAATGAAGCGCCGCTACAGGGGACTTTTCTGCTCCTGTCACCGCTTAAAACTATCAGATGGTGCGAGGGAGGACACGGAGGCAGCCGCCTAGCTCAGCGCAGCCGCGGAGCCCACAGCAGCGCCCTCCCGAGCCCCGAGGCCGCCGCTGCCCACGTCCGCGCCCGGACGCTGCGGCCCAGCTCCGCCGCCCGCGGGACGCACGGCCCGGACCCGGCGGGGCCCAGCGCTGCGGGCTGAGCTCCGGACCCGGCTGCTCCGAGCGCGGTTCGTCCTGACCCCGACGCTGCGCTGGGGCCGCGCGGCCGGCAGCGACAGGGAGACCCGGGGGCCATCCGGATGCGGACGCGCAACTTGGAGCAACTTTAAGGTGAGCAACTGTCGGCTCGGTCCCCGCGCCGGTCCTCCTGGGCCCGGGCCGGCCGGTCTTCCCGCTGCCTCTGTGCGGCTCGCCCGCCCCCCCCCCCCCCGCCCGGCTGGGTCCGGCTCAGGGCGCGAAGTTGCCGGCTGGAGCGCGCGCGCCGGCGGCCAGGCGGAGCACGGCCTCCCGCACCCCGGAAGCGGGCGCTGGGCCGCGACCTCGCGGGGTCTCCGCAGCCGCGTCACCCTCCCCTCCCTGCCGCCCCTCCCCAGACGCCTCCAGCCCGCCGGCCGCGCGGACCCCGAGCGAGAAGAGGGCGGACGCGGAGAAGATGCCTCGGCCCGGCCGCAACACGTACAGCGACCAGAAGCCGCCCTACTCGTACATCTCGCTGACCGCCATGGCCATCCAGAGCTCGCCCGAGAAGATGCTGCCGCTGAGCGAGATCTACAAGTTCATCATGGACCGCTTCCCCTACTACCGGGAGAACACGCAGCGCTGGCAGAACAGCCTGCGCCACAACCTCTCCTTCAACGACTGCTTCATCAAGATCCCGCGGCGGCCGGACCAGCCGGGCAAGGGCAGCTTCTGGGCGCTGCACCCCAGCTGCGGCGACATGTTCGAGAACGGCAGCTTCCTGCGGCGCCGCAAGCGCTTCAAGGTGCTCAAGTCCGACCACCTGGCGCCCAGCAAGCCGGCCGACGCGGCGCAGTACCTGCAGCAGCAGGCCAAGCTGCGGCTCAGCGCGCTGGCCGCCTCGGGCACGCACCTGCCGCAGATGCCCGCGGCCGCCTACAACCTGGGCGGCGTGGCGCAGCCCTCGGGCTTCAAGCACCCGTTCGCCATCGAGAACATCATCGCGCGGGAGTACAAGATGCCCGGGGGGCTGGCCTTCTCCGCCGTGCAGCCGGTGCCCGCGGCCTACCCGCTCCCCAACCAGTTGACTAGCATGGGCAGCTCGCTGGGCACGGGCTGGCCGCACGTGTACGGCTCGGCCGGCATGATCGACTCCGCCGCCCCGATCTCCATGGCGAGCGGCGACTACAGCGCCTACGGGGTGCCGCTGAAGCCGCTGTGCCACGCGGCGGGCCAGACGCTGCCCGCCATCCCCGTGCCCATCAAGCCCGCGCCCGCCGCGGTGCCCGCGCTGCCCGCGCTGCCCGCGCCCATCCCCGCCCTGCTCTCGAACTCGCCGCCCTCGCTCAGCCCCACGTCCTCGCAGACAGCCACCAGCCAAAGCAGCCCCGCCACGCCTAGCGAGACGCTCACCAGCCCGGCCTCCGCGCTGCTGTCCGTGGCGGTGCACTGACCGCGGCCGCCGCCCCGACTGCTCCGGCCCGCCTCCGGCCGACTCGCTCTCTTCCAGAACTTCTGCGTTGTTGCTGGTGTTTTGTTTTGGACCCGAGGAGACAAAATTCAAACTTGCCCGAGGCGCACGGGAGTAGGCTTTGCCCCCACAACCCGGAGAGCAGGGCCGACCCGAGCCCACCGCCCTCCTCCGCGCAGAGGGGGACCGGCGCGCCTCGGCCGCGAGCAGCGCTCTTCCCCGGCCCGGGCGCCGAGCTCCGGCCTCCGCCGACTGTGACCCGGGAGGAACCGCCCCCGGACCGCGGCTCGCGAGGTCGGGGAATCGGAGCCTCTTTCTTCCCAAACCTGCTGGCCTCCGCCCCACCGGCTCGGCTGTGGCCCGGCTCCGGGGCTTGGGGCGAGAGCTTTTCTGTTGTTTTGTTTTGGGCGTTGTTTTCTGCCTTAGGCTCCGGGCGTGCGAGTTAGGAGAGAGGCTGCTAACCTGAGAAGGGGACCTTGGTCCTCGCCAGGAGCAAAGTAAAACTAAAAGTAACCTTGTATTGTTTACAAAGCGCCCGGTAGGATGTAAACAGTGAACTTGACTCTCGTCGTGGTAGGCGGGCGAGTGGGCAAAGCCCACTTTACAAGTACCTGTTGTAATGTGAATGTTTACTCTTCATTTCTGGCCAGGTTGAAGGGAGGGGAGGGGGGGATGGGAAAGTTAATTGGGATGTTCACTTTCTTATTACTTAGAGACTTTCTTAGCTATTTATTTTATGAAGAAAGAAAATGAAAAAAAAGAAGGAAAGAAGAAAGATGAAGTAAACTCAAAACAAGAAAGTACCAAGGGCAAGCCTGAAGCGTTCAGATAAACCGACTGATTACAGGAAGAAGGTGTCAACAGATAGCTCCCCGGGACAAGGCTTTCTGTTTGTTAAAAGAACTTTTCCACGAAGCTAAAAGGGCTGCAAAGAGATGTAAATAGTTGTGAATAGGAATGACTAGACACTATGTAAAATGCACTTTTGTTTGCTATATTCCTTTAGACTCTTAGGTAATTTGCTGGAAATCGGACTGCTGTTCTGGTGTGACCTGCTTAAGTTAAAAAAGAATTGTAGTTATCATCAAAGCTGTAAAAATTTTACCCTTCATTTTTGTCCCTCCCTGTACAGAATTAGCATGGCATCTTAAATATTGGTGTTCTTGTTCTCCAGCATGCCTGTTTCGAGACAAAGAATTTTAAAAAGGTGTCTACATTAAATTATGACCTAGTCTAAATAATATTTTCTCATTAAAATACGTAAATTCAAATTTAGTTTTGTGTGTTTTTGAAGACTTGCTGCAGACTTTACAAAAGGTGGATGGAGTGCTTCCCTAAGTACGCCCTCTGCAGAATGAGTACTTTTCCTCTTTTCTACCATACTGTGAGGAGTCCAGCCTCTTCGTGTGTGTCCTTGCAGAATGTGAGAGAAATTATTCAAGTGGGCTCTTGAACATATCTGTGTATAGGGAAAGAGGAAGCAAAGTATTTCTATTATAAGTCGGATGCACAGGTGTAGTGCTACAAAACTGTTATTGAAAAAATATAGTACTTTATATGTATTTTTGTCTATCTTAAAATATACATATTATGAAATATGCAGCACTTATATAATTATAAGGTTGTGTAGCAATCAGGCAGACAGATTTAAAAAGTAAACACAGACTTGCTTACTCAACATTCATATTCTGATGCATCTTATTTGGAGGGAAAATTTATTTTCTTGGTCCTTGAAATTATTGCATTTGTTGAAATTTCCTTTTCAAGAAACTACCTAATGGTTCACCTTACGTGCCAAGAAACCTGCTCACTTTGAATGGGATTGATTTCTTCCACGCCTCCTTGGGTGAAAATAATATTTGATTTATTTATTCTGAAGACTCAAATGAAGTTTATTTAAATGCCTGGCTGTAAGTATTTGCTTCTCTTCAGATTTTTTGCAGCGAATTAAAATGTGCCAAGAATTTATGGTTCAAGACTAAGTGATACTTTATTGAAGGGGTCACAAGATTTCCAGAGTGAGGTGTGTATTCAACTAATGAAGTTACAAGACAAAGAGAAACTTGTATGGGGAGTAACACTTTACTGTGTAAAATGATTAAAGAAGGGACCTTTGTGCTACACAGGGAAGGCCAGGTAGAAAGCGAGATGGGTTCACTCCGTAAGGAGAAGCCTTAGCACCTGTGACTGTTACAGATTTAGGGGGTTACCTGGAAAACAAGTCAGGATTAACGCAAAGGGTAATTAATCCACTGTGACCATTTGTTTTTAAAGGAGGGACCCCACACACAGCCAAAACAGGAGAATGAATGAATCATTGGACTGATTAAAATGCATGAAGCTTCTAAAGCTCGTCAGACAGGGGACAAATAAACTCATTCATCAAGGCCAATTCACAATTATATCAACAAGATCAGCCAAAGAAAGCCTGAAAAACTTAGCCACCCTGGGTCAGGAAACTCTTGAAACTTAGTTCTCAACCAAAAATAATCTACATTTTAAAAAAGTGAAGCCATTGTTACAGGTACCTGCAACATAAGATGAAGACCATCCCTGGGATATTCTGATCTCGTCTGATTCAGTAACACTGAGTTTGAGCTGGGGATAAAAGGAAGGACAAAGAGCTACCGTGGGCCCGAGATATTTTATAAATCATCCCCTTAGATAGTCAGGTAAACTGTTCCTCTGCTGATAGATGCCAGAACTCAGGTAAGTACGGGAACATAGACACATAATACATAAAGGCAAACAAGGAACAGTTCCTAGTTGATTTTTAGCAAAGGAGAGATTTCAACTTAGTCTCTGAAGATGCGTTTTTCAGCTGGTAAGTTCGTCATGGTGTACTGCAGAGAATGAAGTAATGGGCATTGCGAGGCTTCTTTTCACCACTGCAGGCTTCTTTTTCTCAAGGCAAGTTGAATGAGTAAAGTAAAAAGAGAAAGAAAAGAAAAGAAACCCAAACACAAACTCATTGATGATATTTTGACCTGGATCAGAAATCCACAGGCAGCCAAAACACACAACCCCCTACGCAACCCCAATCTGGCCTTCACCTGCCCTCCAACTTTGAGACTTGTGCCCCTTCTGGCTGAAGTGCCCCACAAGTGAGGAAGTTTATAGCTATGATACCTTCAATGGTTCTCTTTGTCATGTTAAATCTTTTCACCTGGCTCAAGTCCAAAGTCAACACACACAGCTTTAAAGTAAAACTAGAGAAGACAACACAGTGCAGTGAGTGAGAAGGTTGTGTGTGTGTGTGTGTGTGTGTGTGTGTGTGTGTGTGTCTGTGCATATGCACGTGCATGCCAGTCAAGACATGGTACATTATTTTCTATTTCATGCATGTGGGCAGTACTGTTTTTAAATTATTTTTTGGACTTGGAATCTTGGATGGTTACGCTGTTCCTTCTGGCTTTTCTTCCACATTAGTCCTGTATTTTTTTCTGTGATTTGAGGAAATGCTTACACAATGGGTGGATTTGGTCACTTTCTGAGAGGGGAGCTGTAAAACTTCTCACTGCTCCTCTTGGCTGATTTGGGGCTTTGAGAAGCCTGCAGGCTCAAAGGCGGGCAGGTGGTAGTACATGATCCTCAGAGGGACTTCATATGATAGCCGAGAGTTTAATTCCTCTAAATGGATAAGAACTCCGAGTGTCCTGGAAGAATGAATCTAGTCTGGTGCTCAAGTAGAGTAAGATTAGGGGAGAGGGAGAGAGACAGATCCAGACTGTCGATTTTGCAAGGTTGATGCCAGATTAGGGAGAGACGGGTGGTACAGAGTGGAAGGGGCAGGAATGGCTTCTACTCTCACAACCGAGAACGCCTTTTGTCACAGGCGTCCAGTTAAGAACCTGAAAAACTTGGGATCTGTTCTTAAATTCTTAATATAAATGTCAACTAATTTTCTTTTTCTTCTAAGAGGCACGTATGCATGGAGACACCCAAACAAAAACAGCTCAACCCACCGGCTGTGAAGCCTCAAAGGGGCTGCATTTGTTTCGTTTAAACTAACAACAAATTATCTAATTAATATGTTTCAATTACAGCATGAAAGGGACCGCCCCCAGACCGCCTGCCGTGGGGGCACAATAGCCGCAGAGCCCACTCTAGGAATTTACAATAACTTCACATCTGTTTCTTTATTTCCTACTTTTGGAGCCTAAAACTTCTCTCAAAATCACTTCAAATCACGGCCTGAGTTATGAAATATGTCCCAGTGTTGGAGGGGGATGCAACTTGGTCCACGGACGCTTCATTTGCAAGCAAAAAAGTGAGAGCCCATTGAAGAGCTTTAAACAAATATATTAGAATTCTGTCACTTTATGCAATTGAGTAGATCAAATGAAGGGTCCAGGCCACTTCATTCACTCTCATTCACTCGAATAGAAAATGCAAAGAATGGCAACCCGAGACTGGGCCACCGATGTAGATTTAGCTCCTTTTTACTGGGAGACAAAAAGGCTGAATTTTCACAAACACATTGCTGACTCGGGGACTAGGAAACCAGCATTGGAACCCCTTTGGAATTTAAATTCATTTTATCGTCCTCTCTCTTTGCAGGGATGTGTTTGCACTACAGTGCAAGATGCAGGCATCCCCTGGCTTCTGAGAAGGGGGGGAGGGGGAAAAGTGGTGGGCGATGACATGGGACTTGGGATTCCCAAGGAACTCTTGTGATTAATGAACACACAGGTCTGAGATAATAGCTTTGATTCAAGAAAATCTTCATCTACAGCAATATAAACATTATCACGTTACACACATCTCCCAGTCTCTTGCTCCGTGTTGGCCTGGATTACACGCACAGCTTGTTTTCCAAGAGTAGACCCACAACTGAGTTGTCCAGTCCCCTTCCTTCCACTAATACTTCATGGGCATCACAGCAGCCTTGAAAGCTGAGCTTCCAACATCACCTGCCCTGTCTCTCATTGTCTGTCTCTCACCAGTGTAAACCCTTCCCTCTCTTGCACATCTTTGCATCTATGTGTCTGAGCAGAGTGACAGTTAGACAGATTATATTAAAGCCAGGAGAGAAGATACTCTCTGATTAGATTCCAGCCCATGGCCCATGGGTCACTTGCCTGTTTAGAAAAATGTTATCGTAAAAGAATATAAAAGTAAGGCTTGTTGTTTAGTACATTATTTATTCTAGTCCAGAAGCCAATTGTTCACTCAGTGAGCATGAGGCAAGCTAAAAGTTTGGACACCCATGGGTTGGTGTCTCTCTTCCAAGTCAGAATTCTACATTTTCACTTTCCATCCTGAGGGAGACCAAGCCACATATCTTACAGTGATTGAGGTAATCATGTGGGGATACTTTCCGTTCTATGTCTTCCACTGTCATATGTGCTTTGGTGAACTTCATAAACTTTTATGCGTCAATGGCTTAGAAAGCTTACAGCAAGTAGTAGAGTTGCTGTTAGAGATCAAGTAGGAAAGAAATGAAGAAGGAAATATCTTAGCTTCTGAGGTACATTTGGAGAGGAATGAATTAATTTTTTTCTTCAAACTTGAAATATGAATGAGATCTACTCCGAATGAGAAAGTATTGGAAAGCTGCTCTACCGCCTTTTAAGTTTTTGACTTGTATCACTTCTCGAGAACATTGGGACATTTTAAGATTTTAAATTTTATTTTTAAAATTTATAAGGTCATCTTTATGATCTTGATTTAATTCTTGGGATGGGTGCCTGGAGCTGGGAATGAGAAGGGGGAAGAGGAGAAGTTCAGACCTCCAGATTTTTAAAAAAAATATTGAAGAAATAGTTGTTGGTTTTATAACCAGAAGCTATCAAAGCCGCTGGAACCAATAATAAACCAATCAGAAATTATCCATGAAAAATTGGAGTTCTTTAAATATAGTCTTTCTTGTAAGAGTTTCCTTCCAGAACATCAGAAATACCTGGACAAAAGGTTGCTCATCGGGACAGCCTCCTTTTACTCATGTTTGCAAGTAACTGAAGTCAAATCAGTTGCTTTTGAAGGAACAAACTCTCAGAGCATTAATTAAAGCAGATTAAGCTCACAGATAAAAAGCATTCTTTAAATATCTGTTGTTTGGAGACGTTGTGATTTTAATTCATGCTCTGCAGCCTGTATATTTTTATTTACTCAGTTAATTTCTTCCCCAGAGTATTTCCTCTGGGTTTACCAAGGTATACAGTACAGAAAGAGTTGTTGGTTTGCAGAAATAATTGTTTCCCAGTTCTGCTTTGGCTACAGATCTCTCTTCTTCATGAAACAGAATGTATTGTCTGATGATTCTAGCAAAGAAAAAAAAGTTCAAAACAGGATCTTAATTTTGTGCCACTTAGAAGAAGCTTAGTATTTATTCAATAGTATCCAGAGTGTTTCGCATTAATTAGGGCAGCTCCTTGGAGAGATGTTACAGCCAAGCATGTTTTCACACAACAGAAAAACTCCAAGCATCTGAGCTCCCTGCTAGACCTGCCTGCAGCTGGGAGAGCAGAGCTGCATACCTCTTGCAAACACCAACAGCATATATTTTACTTACTACATACATGTGATAGACCATAGGTCTATGCACAGCAATAAAATAATCATTGACAAGTGTCACATCACTCATGATGGCTATGTCAGTTACTGGAAAGAATCATGTTTTGTCTCAAGATTTCTGGCATATTGGCAACAAGATAACAAATGCAAACCCGATGCTCCCAACCTCAGCAGAGTACTCAGAATGAGTTAAACATTTCCGTGGCTGCCTAGAAGGTGGTAACAGCTCTTGAATTTTTGTGCTATGTTTCGTCAGAGAGGGAAGGGGCAGGGGAGAGACCCGGAGGAAAACAAGGGAGAAGTGCTCATGTGTCTCAGATGAGAAGACGTGTATCCTGGTCACGTCTGTACAGTAATTCCTCATTCCTGTCCCTATCACATAAAAACAATTTGATAACACAATGACTGAGAGTGCTGGAAATAGTCCTGTGGGTTTAGCTCAAGTAAAAATTCTATTCTTAAAAAAAAATAGTAAAACATTCTATTCTTTAGTTCCAGGTGTCAGCGAAAGAGAATGTTGAGTAGACTAGGTTTCTGCTCTGCGGTGAAGCGTAAGAGTAAAGCGTATGAATGCATTTAAATTTTCTTCTGGATGCTACCGGCTTTAATGAAAGGGGAACCCTCCATAAAACAAGAAAATGAAAATGATTAACTTTGACAGTGAAATATAAACAACAATTTGATTAACTATACTGTTAATTATTCTTTACTATGTAGCCAAATGTGATCTAATTCTTACCAATGACACATGCGGGAGCTGCAGCTCAGTGGTAGTGCGGTTGCCTAGCATTCAGGAGGTCCTAGGTTCAATCCCCAGCAACACACACACACACACACACACACACACACACACACACAGAATAGTGTTACACAAATCATTAAATCATCATATAAAATACTTACTGGAATTTCACTGCAGGAGTTTACAACGATTTCTAGCTGGTTTTCTTGTATTTTATATAGAAATATAGTTTTACTGTGAAAACACCATAGAAACACCATACCTTTTCCCTATGCTTAATTAAACTCATCCTCTTTCCAGTATTACCATGGTGATTAGTGTAATGCATTTTTTCTTCTTGCATTCTGCATTACTCCAGTATTACATCCTAAGTGTTTTCTTAGGCAGCTACATAGTTTTTATAACCATTGATCTGAATAGTTGTATAATATACCTGTGGGGACTTCATTTAGGATGAACAAATTGGGGGTCATTTAGGATATTTTTAGGTTTTGTTTGTTTGAGGTTTTTTTCCTAATACAAAGACTATTGCAGTGAACACCTTTCATACCTAACTAAACACTATTTCCAGCAATGCAGAATACCTTAACTTTGGTATATTGAGTTTCCAACAGCACCTAGCAAATTCAATTGTGTAATTTAATTTAGGATTTTAGCTTTGGGTCTTATGTTTCCACTGCTATCTGCCCTGTGACCAAGAGCACTTTTGCCTTGACTTAAAATCATCAACACATTGAACGTTAGAGTTGGAAGGATCCCGAGAGACTGCAATTGAACTGATTCCTCTACTTCATCCCCTTGGCTGAATCCCTCTGGTGTGTTCTTTTATCTGTCTCAGAACACCAGGCTGGGGTCTGAAAGTGAAACCAAAGTACAGTACTGTTACACATGCCAGACAGATGTGACTGGAACCAAAGAAGTCGAGAGAACATGGCAGTTGTTGAAAGGACGGCTTTCACTGATGAGAGCACCCGACCGATTGTGAGACAGCTCCTGCAACTTTGCATCTGACACTGCTCTTAGGTGGAGGGAGGACCCTGGGCATTTTGTTAAACTAGAGAAAATGGTCATTGGTCAATTTCAGATCACAAGAAAAACGATTTACATTTCTTAAGTCCCTGATATGTTTCCCCAACCTGAAAACCGGTGGATAGACTTTGTCCATGCTGAAAAGTGCAGGACACCGCTGGTGTAGGCTGTTCTACTTCCCCAGCTGCTTTGAGGAGGCTGATTCCCAAGGTGGGAGACTGGGGAGGGGATGGCAAAGGAGGAAAGGGATCTGAGCTTGAAGACCCTGAGTTCTTACTGTAATGTTCCATTTAGAGCTTTCTTGAGAGACTGCTTTTTGTCTGTCTCCAGATTCCTGAGATCTTCTTTGTTTTTAATAAAGTGGATGCAGTGTGTATGAGTTTGGAGTAAACCTAGAAAGAGGAACAGGTACATTCATTGCCCACCCCAGGAAAGCCCTGTAACTGGTGGCTAAGATTCAAATAAATCATCCTCTTGACTTGGAATCACTGTTTCTCAATGGCGGGGGGGAAAAGAATCATGAAACCAAAGTACTTAGTTCCCAGCTACGTTTCCAGTGTCTGGACTAGTCCAGCCACCACCCCCTGAAATGATCTCTACCTCCACCTTGGCTTGCTTAGTACAGAGGAGAGACAGAAGAGGAGGGGGGAAGGAAGAGGAGAGGAAAAGGAGAAGCTAGACAAGAGGGCTCCGCAGCGTGGGCCTCCACATCGCCCCTGCTATTTCACCCCACATCCTTCTCCTTCACTTCAGGCCAGCGTGATTCAACCCACCTCAGCAAATATCACCAAGAGTCATCTGCCACAAGCATCAGAAGTGAGGTCTTCCAAGGAAATGTTTTGATCTGAAGAACTGAGTCAGAGGCTCAGCTTTATTATGTTAGCTACGTGAATCAAAGCTGGTTTGTTTGGCACTGAGTTACCCATGGCTTGTATGGGAAGATCGTGGTTTCTCCAAAGCTTATCTCAAAGATCAGGTAGAGCGCTACTGATTAAAATGCACCAAAAGATCATGCAAAGTTAGTTTACTGTCACTGTTTGAGATGGAGAAGCAGAGCACTAGGAACAGCTATCCGAGACTCTCTCACCAGAGTGGAATTTAGTGTTAAACTCTCAGATAGGTTGCAGATTAGCAAGAGAGTGCACATTTTTCTATTGTTTGTTTGTTTGTTTATAACGAGGACTGAACTACACCCCCACCCCTTTTTATTTATTTATTTTGGGACAGAGTCTCCCTAAGTTCCCTAGGCCTGGCATTGAATGTTTGATCTTCCTGCCTCAGCCTCCTGGATAGCTGGGATTACAGGTAACTTGGTAGCAAAGGAGGAAAAGTTAGGAGAAACAGTTGCTTCTATTTTGCATATTTTCCAAAGTGGGTCCCTCATAGATTTTAAGATACGATGTTGGCAAGCTGGTATTAAGATTGCCGAAAAGAAACAACAGGAAACAGTGTGGCCACTGAGGACACGAAGATAATCAGAAGAACACAGTCAGGCGGCTTCAGGTTTTCTTCTCTCGCCAGCTCTTTGGAACTGACCTGCTTTCCATCTCCCCACCCATGCCCAGCCCAGGAAGGTTGCTGGCTACTTCCTAAAGTCCTTCCTACTTCAGAAAAGAGAATAAAGTCTAGTAGCACTTCCATCGTGACAGAGACTCTTCAAAGTTTGTTAAAAATATTAACTCATTGAATCCTCTTAACAATTTTATGCAGCAAGTGCTTCTGTTGGGAACGTTGAGGGCTAGGAACTTTTAACTAGCTTGCCAAAGGTTACCCAGACAGTAAGTGCTTGGTGGTTCCCCAATAAAAGTCAATTTAATATCAACGCAATTTTATTAATGGAAGGCAGCAGCCCCCATGGTTTTTCAGATGCAAGAGCCATGGCAAGCTCATTACAATCTGTGGAAAGAGTGATGCCACCTTTTGTCTTTAGAAAAACAATGCCACCTGCAGCTGCCAGTCTTCTTAGTCCTTGTTTCTTCCCTTGCCTCCTCTTGCCTGCTGTTGAGTTGTAGTTCACTCAATGGCATTTTATGCCTAACCTGTCTTCTATCGAATTTGTGTGTACAATGGGGGGAGGGTTCCACAGAACCAAACAGCCCTTTCAGTACTTAGCAACTTTCAATCTTTGATCTCAGATCATATACCAAAAAAAAAAAAAAAAAAAATCTGACAGCTGAATATCCACACAACAAAAAATGAACCTTAGGCTACATTCAAGTACCATGTACAATTAACTCAAATATTCCAAGACTGAAGGCTTTTAATATAAAAAGAAAGCAAGGGGCCCTTTTTTAATGTTCAATTTCTTTAGTGCTGCTAAACCGGGTTTGGATACTCCTGTCTGTTTTCCATCTAACGCCTAGGAGGCTGACGTTGGCGTACCTCTCTAAGTGGGCATGCGCAGGCCGGGGTGTGTCTGTGCGCTTTGGATCACAGGCCCTGGCTGTGGCTGGCTCCTGAGGAAGCAGCGTCTGTTTCGCACTCAGGTGTGCTGGGTGAGTTTCTTAGCCGTCAGAGCTGTACTTTGGTCTGTGTGTTGGGGTGGATCACGCTGGGATCACGCGTACCCTTGGTTTTTGTTTGTCTCATCCTGGTTTAGTGGTTGAACTTGAAGTTTTTTGTCTCTTTGTGCTGCGCATGCTCTGCTAAAAGTCCTAGGGCCGTGGCATCGTCATTCCTGCCCACTGTACCTCCTGATCGCTGGCCTTTCTTCCCTTATTCTGTTCCATTTCCACCAGGTTTAAAATACCCATCCTTTCAGCCCGTCACAGCACTAGGCTCAGTGTCCATGGTAATCTATTTTCCCTGGGGCTCAGATAACCACACAGGGACAACGGGAAAAGACACTTTTTTAAAATTAATTTTTGGAGCTCTGGGGTTTGAACTCAGGGCTTCTCCCCTGCTAAGCACATACTCTACCACTGAGCTCCTCCCCCAGCTATGAGAAAACGGTTTTAGATACTCCGGTTTGGTGAAGTTTGTTTTGCCTCCATTTACCAACTTTGTTACAGAAAATAAAATCTGCTACTACTTTGGAGAAGAAGTTTTTCTGATAGTTTCTGCTGCAAAATTATTGTGCTTATTTTTTAAAGTAATATTGAGGTAACTTTGCCCCCCAACAACTTGATGGTAACTGGAGTTCACATGCAGTTATAGGCTGACTCTCACCAGCCTCCTTGAATCTGATGACAGTATCCCACCTTGAACCAATGAACTTGGCAAAGCAGTAATGTTTTTTCTTTCTCTTTATTGTTCAAGGCAGCATGTGTGGCTCTAGATGGTATAGATAACATAGCGAAAATCAGCACTGAATGGCCTAACGAGGAGAAGTAGAAGGATATTCTTGCAATTCATTTTTGGTACCATCTTCTAGAGATGGATTAAGATTCTAGAAGGGAAGAGTTTTTTATTAAAGGGAGGGTGTGGGGTGAGTTGCTGATGCTTTCAGCTTTTAGTTCCTTCATCCAAAAGCAACGAGAAAAAAAAAAAAAAAGAGAGAGGAAAATAAAAAGAAAGAGAAAAAAAAGAAAAAAAAAGCAACAAGACATTTCAGTCGAGATGATTATTTACTGTCCTGTCTCAGCTCCAAATTCTCTCTTCTACACCCTGCTTTGCGAAGTCCACTTCCCAACCCCCTAAGCTGGCTGGCTTCCCGTGGGCTCTGCAGCCTGGTTAGGTAGAAGGGAGGCTTCCCTGAGGGTATGCAAGTGGCGGGTGGCAACCGTGTTTCTTGGAGGCAAAGGTTGAGCTGGGTAAGGAGCTACCTGTGGAGCTTACCCCAGCTCCAGAGAAGGCACAAGTAGCAGAACCCAACACTGGCTCCAAGTTTCTTTGAAAGGTTTACATCCTTGTAATTTTAAAGGTAAAAGCACAAACTCTAGAAAATTTGTGTCATCCCTTGATTTCAGAATTGGAGTCAAATGAAGCCAGGTATGGTGGTGCACACCTGTAATCCAGCACTCGGGAAGCTCAGGCAGGAGGATTGTTGCTAGTTTAAGACCAGTCTAGGCTACAAAGTGAGCTCAAGACTAGCCTGAACTGCATAGTAAGACCCTGTCTCAAAAAAAAAAAGACTCTATCTCAAAAAACTAAACAATTAAAATAAATAAATAAATAAAAATTAAAAAAAATAATTTGAGTAAAATGGACAAATAAAAATAACTGAACTTATCTACAAAGTAGAGAGAGATTTTCCTTGGAATGCACAAATGATTGCTTTGGAGAATACCGTTTTCATCTCCTCTTCTTATGCCTCCTGGGTTTGCAGCATTGAGCTACACCAGGAGTTAGCAAATTGTAGCTCAAATCTAGATGCCACCTGCTTTTCCGTAGCCTCTGAGCTAAGAATGGTTTTGACCCTCCTAAATGCTTGGAAAAAAATCAAAATAATGATAACCACGACACCCAAAAACTACATGAAATTCAAAGTTTAATGCCCATAAGCAAGTGGTATGTGAATTTACATGTATTCATTTCCAAACTGTCTGTCATTTACATGGAAATGTAGTGTAGAGTCCCATCTCTATGGAACTTTTGCATTATTTACAAATTGAGTTTTGACAGAGAACGCACAGTTGAAAACCCAAGATATTTATTATTTGGATCTTAAGAGAAATACTTGCTAATATCTGAGCTAAAAATGTGGAATATCAATTAGCATGCAATAAACTGTCATAGCTATGCTTACGAAGTGGTGATGGCTCCATAACTCTGGCAAAAGCCCAAGAGGATGTCTAGATTGTCTTCAAGTAAATGTAGTGGCTGTGCTTTTATGTCCTTGTATCGCTCTAGTTGCTCACAAGACCATCTCATATATTTCTACAAGTCTAAATAGAATTTTGATCATTGTTTAACTCAGATTCTTTTTTCTAGATTATCCTTCCCTACTCAAATTACTATAAGGTATTTGCACATTGGAATTAAAGGAGTTTAGCATGTGCTCTCTTGACAGGGGTGTGAAATGTTCTATTTTCATGATAGCCTAGGCTGGCCTCAGACTCACAACGATCATTCTGCCTCAGCCTCCTGAGTGCTAGAATTACAGCTGTGAGCCACCGTGCCCAGATTCAGTTTCCACTCCCTTTTGTTGTTGTTGTTGTTGTTTTTTCTCCTTTGCTTTTCAGCTTTGGGGTGGAACCCAGGGCCTTGCTCATGTAAAGCAAGTGCTCACCACTGAACTACACTCCCAGCCTTCTAGTTCGCATTTTATGTTTCATTTCCCACAACTGAAATTTTCTTTTGTTATTTACAACTGTCTTAGCTACTTTTTTCATTGCTGAGACAAAATGCTCAAACCCAAAGTTAAAGGAGGGAAAGTTTTCTTAGCTCGCAGTTTTTAGGGGTTTCAGTCCATAGTCACGTCTCCAAGATAGGGTGGAATGGCAGAGGAGAAAGAGTTCATGGCAGGCAGAAGGCAGCAAAGCAGTGAAGCAGCAAGCAGCAACCACAGTGGCCCTCTTTCTGTCCCTGTATCCATCCAGGCTCCCCACCCTTGGGGCGGGCAGCACTCACACTCAGGGTGGGGCAGCCTCAGTCCTAGTGCTGAGCCATGAATCAGTCCCAGGCTCACGCTCTCGAGATGCAGCTTCCTCTGAAAAGCCCCACCTGCGACTGCATGAGGCTTCAGGGGTGGGGGGTATCTAGACATAAGAGACCATTTTAGTTTGTACATTAGATAAAATAAAAAGCACGAGCATGGGAAAGAATCATAGATAAAACATTACATGTATCTTTTGTTCTTTTACCTGCCTATAGGCAGGGACATAAATGACCCTCAAGATCGTAAACTTTTATCACTGTTATGATTTTTCATGGTGCTTTTCATGGCTTGATTGCTTGTTGCCGGTGCACAGCTTGTGTAAGCAACAAGTTCTCTCTGTGTGGGCAAGGGCCCCGACCCGTGCTAATTCCCTCCCTGTACCTGGCCCACACCCTCACCATGGAAACATGTGCTTGTGTCACTTGGTGAACAAAATGCAGTGATTACCCACAATAGTACTTCAAACTACCTACACATATTCATGCCGCAGAAGGCAGACATTGTTAGGAAGCAGAGAAGGAAGTTTTCCTACTTAATTAGTAAACTTGTGTTTCTGTCGTTTTGTAAAATAATTTAATAAGTTAAAATATAGAAAATAAAAGTAAAGCTGGGTGTGGTAGCACACACCTGTAATCCCAGCGCTCAGGAAGCTGAGGCAGGAGGATTGTTGTGAGTTTGAGACCAACCTGGACTACAAAGTAAGCTCAAGTCCAGCCTGAACTGCATAGCGAGACCCTGTCTCCAAAAGGCAAAAAAAAAGAAGTAAAATTTAGAAAATAATGGAAGTTTTGTTACTTATGTGCATTAACTATGTTACATATTTTACATGGGGCCTAAAAGTCTTCCTCTTTACCTAGTGTGGCCCAAGCAAGCCAAGAAGTTGGATGGCCATGGTCAAAGCCAAAAGAGTATGAAGTGACATAATTTTAATAATGACAGTGACAAAGGGTGTGTGGCCCAGCAAAAGAAGCAGAGTCTTAGTCAGATGCTAATTCACTGCCTGACTCTGTCACCTTGGCCCAACTACCAAGCATTTTCAGTTTTTCCCCATAGAGCTTGAGGCTTCCCCTTGCTGAGATGTGCATAATGAGTTAGCCTCTACATGGTGCTTGGTGTGTGGCTGATGCTTGATAAAGGATGCTGTACTTAATTATAATAAACTCTACACTATTCTATGTTTGACTCTTGCACCGACAATTTCAGATGAGATTGGGCATGTTCACAATGGTATGGCCATAGACTGCACTGAAAATTTCAAGGCCGGGTGGCATGTTTAGCCTCTAGGCCGTTTGAGTGCTAGGATGGTGTGTGTCTGAGCACCTACTATGTGAAGTGCTGCAGAGCACGCAAATCATGTCAACCTGGAGCCCTTAACCTGCAGGGGCTCACAGGTGGAGCTACGGGAGGTTTAAGTAACAGCAAAGGATGAAAATGGTCACGCAGCACTAAAAAAGAGAAACTTTTCAAAAACATAAAATGCAGGATGAATGACCAAATATATTAAACCAAGTGTTACACAACCAAGAAGAAAGAGAAGCTGCAAGTCAAACCACTGCAGGCAATTTCAGTTTTCATCCCTCTTCGGAACTTGTAGAATTCTTCCATTTTTTTCAAAGCTGGAAGAAGAGCTATTTGGATTTGCTGACATCGGGCTTCCTAATGATTGGTCTTTCTGATTCAAAAGTTCTGTCAGCGCTCTGATGTGAAGTCCAAGGGACGCAAAATCAAGGGGAAAATGTTTCACATAAAACAAACCTCAGACATCCTGGAACAACCTTTCTGTTCTGAATTTGGTTCTTATTTTCAATTCCAAAAACAACACACAAGGCCTCAGAAGGTACAAGCTACCTCATGTTTATGCATGTGGCCCTGGAGAAGCTAGCATCTCAGATGCTTTTGATTATGAATTGGCTGAAGCAAACACCGACCTAAAGTTACCGACTGAAGAACCAGTTCTCCCTGCCCCCACCTCACCTCAAACCTAAGGAAACCTCCGCCCTGCATCAATTTACAATGGCGCACTTGACAAGACTTTATTGGTATATCTTTCTTATGCATTTGACCAATCAAAATGATAATTTAGACAAACTGGGGATGGCAGAGAGCATTATCCAGCAATATCTCATTATTATGCAAAAAATCAGATATTCACAGCAACTGTCTCATCTATTTATTGTTTGGTTACTCATCTGGAAATTTTAATACTTTCTTCAGGGGCAGGGACTGGCAATAAAAAAATAGACCTATATATCAAACCTTTAACATCCAGCCATCATTGTGTGCCATAATACAGATGGAGTGGCTATCAGCAAGCTTTACTGTGTTGGTTTATTTCCTTCACCAGAGAATGTGGATTTAAATGGGATAGCGCCACAAAGTCAACTTAAAGCTGGAGAGTTGCTCAGAAACTTCTGGTTCCTTTGCAAAGAAACAGCCTCATCGGCCTTCCCAGGAATTGGCCGGGGGTGGAGGGGTGGGGGGTCTACAAGCTGGGACAAGTTGTTGTGAGGAGACAATAGGATTCTTCAGGGCAATAAATGAGGCTCTTGCTGTCCCCGAAGGCTGTCTTGTGTCATCTGTCACTTGGCAGCATTTCTGCAGGTCACCTTCCCCTTTGTAAGAACACAGTGCTTGTTCAGTGCCAGGCATTGTTCTAACTACTTTATGGTTACTTATTTCATCTGCAGCACAAGGCTCTGAGGTTGCAACTGGTATTATTCCACTTCATAGATGGGGAAATGTAGGCTCAGAGTGGATGCATAATTTGCCCAGTTAGTACATGGTGAAAGCAAGGTTTAGATGCAGGCAAGACTGTCTCCAGGATCACACTCAGGACCACTTTACCCTGCATACCAGCAGCTACATGTCTGCTTTCAGCTGTCTGTGCCAGAAGGGTAAATAGCTGGGAGGAAACTCAGGTCATGATAAGAGAACCACGTGAAATATTTGTTAAAGGTCAGACCCTTAGACCCCACTCAACTGATTGAGAAAGTGCCAGTGAAACTCAGGAATGTATGTTTTCTTCTAGGTCCTTCAATGATTCATGATCCCATCAAGGTTTGAGAGCCACCAGAATAGAGTTCCTGGTTTGCAAGTCGGATCACCTGTACTTGGGTTTGTGTCAGTCAGCTCTCTGTTACTGTGACAAACTACCTAAGGACATCAATTTAAAAGGGGGAATGATTGATGCTGGGTCGAGGTCCCAGAGGTTGCAGTTCATGGTCACTGGGTTGGCACTGTTGCTCTGGGCCTGCGGCAGTTCAGTACATCCATGGCACCAGGAGGACGTGCAGAGGAGGGGCCCACTTCATGGCAGTCAAGGAACCAAGGGAGAGGAAGGGTCAGGGATCCCAGTGCCCCTGCTGGTCAAATCCCCAGTGACTAGCTCCTTATCACTAAAAGCTCCACCCGTAAAGGTTCCGCCACCCCCAAACAGTCCACACACTGGCACTCAAGCCTTCCGTCTACAATCCTGGGGAGACATTGAAGATCCGAACCGTAACAGGTCCAACTCCACATTTTTAAAATAAAGGAATAAAGTTAAACAGGTATTGACATTCTGGGAGTAAAGTTGAGGCTTTTAGCTGTGAAAGTTTTAATATTGCTTTTTATTTACTACAGGAATTACTTCCTAAAAATGTTAATTGCAGCTGGATTGAAAGCCAACTCTACAATGATGAGCTTTATAATTTTAGTGAAGTCACCTAGGCTTTCGGGGTCACCTATAAAATGGGCACAAAGCAGAGTTAGTGAAAACGAGAAGAAAGACAGCAGATGAAGGAAACCAGCAAACACCCAAATATGAGCTGTTAGTGCCTCTCTTATTTCCTGGTCATTTTTTTACATTACAGCCTCCCTGGGGGACAGACGTTGTAACTATGCCTCTTTCTGCTCCATTGTAAACTACCATGCTAAGCAGGCTGAAGCTACCCTATGAACAGAGGGTTAGTTCACTACATTTTAAGAATATGTAATCTGGTCTACAGAGGCAACGCCTTTATTTTTTTTATTTTTTTATTTTTTTGCGGTACTGGGGATCGAACTCAGGACCCTGCGCTTGCTAGGCAAGCACTTATTCCACTGAGCTATATCCCCAGCCCAAGGCAACGCCTTTAATTACTCAAGTGACATTCGAGCGTCTTACCATTGGAACAACACTACCCAGAAGGATGACAGGGCCTGTATTTTGCAAAAGTGAAAACAGGGAAGACCAGTGCTGATAAGGAGCATTATCCGGAGGAAAGTATATTGGTGTAGGACCAAAACTTTTGTTTTTCAACCCTGGGGATTGAAATCAGGGCCTCTGCAAAAAGCTACAACCCTATCCCTTTAATTTTTTTTTTTTTTTTTAAATTTTGAGACAGGTTGTTGCCAAGTCAATAAATTGCCTCGACTGCCTCAGCCTTCCAGAGTCCTGGGATTATTTGTGTGTGCCACCACATCCAGTAAAAGGTGTTTTTGTTTTTGTTTCAAGACAAGTTCTCAGTAAGTTGCCCAGGCAGGCCTTGAATTCATGGTGATCCTCCTATTTCAGCCTCCCAAGTGCTAGGATTATAAGCATGTGCTACCACGTCCAGCTCAAAAGTTGTTTTATTTGCATATGAGACTGGCTATTGGGCAAAAATGCAATAAAAGGGCAGGGAGATCATTTGGGAAGCTGCAAATTCTTCCTGTGCTGACTTATGAGTTAGACTGGACTTAGGTTCCTCCCACTGAAAAGTACCAGTGCAACCATAAAAAGGTCCAGATGCTACAGAAGACCAAGAGGAACCCATACCATCTGCTTTCAAAAATCTTACTTGTTTTGTGGTCATTTGCTGCCAGGAAAGAACAAGGGATGTGGGCCCTGGAAGGCTCTCAGCCTCTCGGTTTTGGCAGGAATTCCTTGGGTTCAGCAATGTTCTCTTCAGCACAACGTGGTTTGTCAAAGACAGCCCTGCATTGCGTCATGCACTGGGCCTGGTCAAAGCACTTAACTTTCTGATATTCTTACACCTTCTAGTGATAAAGGCCCTTTAGGGGATGCAATACCTTGAGGCTTACTTGAGGACTGTCATTGATAGGGTGGTGCTTGTCTATTTTCCTCTTACCTAACAGATTTGAGATACTGCTCTACGGTAGGCATTTGCAGCTGGACCATCTAAGTACTCTGACGTTGAGCAGATCTTAGTTGTCAGTCAGTCATAAGCATCAGTTTGTTTTTTAACACAGAACTCTCTGGAGGGTTTTGTTGGAATGACAACGCTGGTTATAAAATTTGTATGAAGATGTAGACGACAGAGAAGACAAAACTAGGCTGGTCATGGTGGTACACAGCTATAATCTCAGCACTCTGGGGGCCCAAGCGGGTAGATTACAAATTTGAGTCTGATCTGGGCAAGGTGTCAAGACCTTGTGTCAAAGTTTTAAAAATTTGGAGCAAAGAATATGGCAGCATATCACAGTCTCTCCAGGACCTGAACTTACAATACCTGGAAAACAATTCAGCAAAGAGATAAGGGAGAAGTACTCTTGTAATTAAGAAAGAACCAGGAGGAAAGCTAGAAAGCACTGGAGAATCTGAACATAATACAGGGAAAAGAAAGCAGCAGGTTGGAATGCTAACCCCAGCTCCTGGGGGAGGAAGACCTGTCTCCACTAATGTAAGGAATGCAGAGAGGGTCAGTAGCCCCGGGCAGAAGTAAGGAACCTGGATGGCAGTGCTAGTTTCCCAAAGCCCACGGCTATTATAAATTGCAAAAACAGCATGGGATTTTACTCTGAAAGTGATTGCTTCTCTATGACAGGCTAGAGTTAGAAAAGAAATTCATTAAGTGCCCATCATATTTGAGAGTGATTAAAGAGAAGTTAGCGGATTCCAACCCAGGGCAGCATGGCAGAGGGCTGGGGCAGGGGATAAACATGGTGGCAGAAGGCAGAGAGAGAGAGATGGGGGGAGAGAGAGCTTTTGCGGCCGTGCTCCTAGTGACCCATCTCTTCCAACCAGGCTCCACCTACCAGCATCACACTTAGTATAAACTCACCAACGGAATAATCCACTGATGGCCCAATGACCTCCAAAAAGCCCCACCTATGAGCCCCACTTGTGAGACTTTGGGGGACATCAAGATACAAACCATAAAAGTAAGAACACCCACTGTCACTAACCTTGTTCAACATAGTATTTGAAACATTAACCAGAGCAATCAGGCAAGAGAGCTAAACAAAAGGTACATGTACAGTGAAGGATTACATGATGACTTGATTCTTTACAGAGAAGAGCCAAAATTTTCACCAAAAGACTCCTTCAGCAAGTATCTTAGTTACTTTTCTTGTTGCTGAGAGACAAAATACTCAACACCCAAAGTTAAAGGATGAAAAGCTTATTTGGCTCACAGTTTGTGGAGGTTTCAGTCCATAGTTGACTGGATTCAAGGCAGGGTGGCACATGGCAGTGAAGAAGCAATTCATTGTAGGCAGAAGACAGAAAAAGCAAGCGAGGGACAAGAAAAGCCTCTTTCTGTCTCTTATATCCCAGTTACTAGCACTATGAAGGTGCCAGACAGATCAGTGCACTGATTTAGTAATCACCCATCCTTAACCCCAGCATTGCACCATGAATTACACACTCTAGATTTAGCCATCCCTGAAAAAGCCCCACCAGTGACTACATGAGGCTTGTGAGGGAAATCCAGACACAAGTCACAACATTCTACCCCTAGCACTCCCGCAGACTCATGCACATTCCTTTATACAAAAGGCATTTAGTCCATTGCCAAGAATTGCCAAAGTTCTAGCAATTTCAGCATTGCTGAAAAGTCCAAGTCCCAAGTCTCCTTGGATTTAAGGCAAACTTAGCTGCAAGCCCCTGTACAAATGGAAAGAAAGTTAAATATTTGCAACATTCAATGGCACAAGATAGACATTCCCATTCCAAAAGGTACAAGTAGGGGGATACAAACAGATGTGACCAAAACAAGTCCCAAATTCAATAGGGTAAGCACTAGGTCCTGTAGCTCCATGTGCAGCCTCTGAGGCAATCTGTAGCAAGACGGGAACTCCAAAGGGCTTGGGTGGCTCCACCTCTATGGCACATCTGGTGGTTGCAGCACCCATGGCTCCTCTCTTGGGCTGGCTTTGCTCCATCCTTGCAGTTTTGCTCAGATGATTCACATTCCTGGCTTCTCCAGACTTCAGGGATCTCCACTACACCTTAAGCTTCACACTCGCAGCTTCACACACTGCCATCTCAGGGGGACACTGCCTGGCCATCTAGGCCTTTTTCTGAAATTGGGTGGAAGCCTTCCTGACCCTACAACTTTTGCATTTATCATGCACATAAATCAGCACCACATGGATGACAACAGGGACGTCTACCACATGGATGGCTGCTAGCTGGAGCAGTAGCTAGGCTTCCTTCTTTCTTGACTGTAGGGTCAAGTGAGCACTCTGCATCCACTCCTGAGGAACAAATTTAGTTGCCACCATCCTGGAACATGGTGCTCTAGAGCTCTCCCTCAAAACAAAGTCTTTCACCTTTGAGACTCCTAGGCTCCAAAGGCTGGAGTCCTGTTGGTTCTTGTGATGTCCTCAGTCCACTTTTTCTGTTGTTTTCTTCTGAAATACCTGGTTTAAACCGGGTGTGGGGGCACACGCCTGTAATCTCAACACTCCAGAGGCTGAGGCAGGAGGATCATTGCAAGTTTGAGACCAGCCTGGGCTACAAAATGAGCTCAAGACCAGCCTGAACTGCATAGCAAGACCCTGTCTCAAAAACAAAAAAGTAAATGAAATATTTGGTTTTTTCTTGCTAGTCTTTTCAGTGACCAATTTCTCCTCTCTTTCATCTTTGCAGGTCACAACATTATTGGAGTTTTCTTTCTGGCCAAACTCACAATGTTTTAAACCATTTGGCAGGACTCTGCTCTTGATTCTCAATATAAATCTGGCTAAAAGCCACCAACAGTAGCCATGCCACCACCTTAATATTAGACTGCTTTGAAATTTCTTCTGCACGATTAATTTGTCTGCCACCCATAATCTCAGTCTCAGGCCAAGTCTCTAGACATGAGGAAAATGCAAACAACTTTCTGTCAAATCATAACACACATCATCTAAGTCCAACAGCTAATGTAGTCCTTCTTCCCAGCAGAAACCTCCCAAGCTTGGTCTTTACTGGCAAGTTTTCTGCCAAAATTCTGCTCTTCTGACTTCTGACCAGAATCTTCCATCATTTACAGAATCAGGTGTTCCAGCTCTACTTTTTCACCCTGCATCTATGAAACTTTCCAAACTCTCCCCACAAGCCAATCTCAAAGGCTCCTGAACCACATGATTAGATATTGTCACAGTAACAACCCCACTCCTGGTACCAAATTCTGTCTTAGTTACTTTTCTCTCATTACTGAGACAAAATATCTGACATCCAAAGTGAAAGGAGGAAAGGTTCACTTAGCTCATAGTTTGTAGAGGTTTCGGTCCACAATTGGTTGGCTCCAAGGCAGGGTGGCATGGCAGAGGGGCATTGTAGAGGAGAAACAGCTCATGGTAGGCAGAAGCAAGAGACATGTAAGCATCTTTCTGTCCCTTGTAGCGTATCCAGAGTACTGGGATTAGGGCAATACCAAGCCAGGTAGGAAACTGATACAGTAATCAAGCACCCTTAATCCTGGCATTGTACCATGAATCAATCACACAGTCTAGATTCAGCCATCTCTGAGAAAGCCCCACCTGTGACTGCATGAAGCTTCCGAGGGGTCACACAGAGATCCAAGCCATAACAGCAGGGTGGCCAGATATAAAATCAACACACAAAATCAATTATGTTCCTGTACACCAATAATGAACTCACCAAGAAGGAAATTAGGAAAACAACACCATTCACAATTACTTAGTTGCATGCATGGGAATTAATCTAACTGAGTAAGGGAAAGAGCTCTATAATAAAAACTAGCACACTGAAAAATGAGATCAGGGGAAAATTACGGAATGGAAAGATAGCCCCCTGTTCCTGGATAGGCAGAAACAATATTGTCAAAGGGGCCGTACTTTCAAACTGATCTATAGATCTAATGCAATCCCAGTTGAAATACCAACAGCATTCCTCATAGAACTAGAAAAAATATTCCTAAAATTCATGTGGAACCAGAAAGACCAAAAATAGAAAAAGCTGGGGAATAAGACCAAAACAGGAGACATCACAATCCCACATCTCAAGTTTATTACAAAACCACAGTGGTAAAAACAACCTGCTACTGGCACAAAAACATACATGTCCACCAATGGAACAGAATAGAGGGTGCAAAAACAACCCCAGACACATTTAGCCATCTGAGCTTTGACAAAGGGGCCAGAAATGCACAATGGAGGAGAAATAGCTGCTTTAACAAATGGTGCTGTGAAAACTGGCTGTCCGCATGCAGAAAACTGAGTTTATAGCCATATATTGTACCAAGCACCAAAAGTGAAATAAAAATGGGTCAAAGCCCTAAATATTAAAACAGAAATAATCTGTTGGAAGATAAAATTGGCAAAACCCTTGATGATATAGGTACAGGGAAGACTTTCTCAGTAGAACCCCAACTGCAGAAGAAATAATGCCAACAATCACCAAACATGATTATATAAAATTAAAAGGCTTCTGCACAGCAAAGAAAAAATCAACAGAGTGAAGATACAACCTACAGAATGGGGGAACACTTTGCTCTCTAGTCCTCTGATGGAGGACTAATATCTAGAATATATAAATAACTAAAAAAATCGATCTCTCCAAATAAAAAATCCAATAAAAAATGAGCAACTGAATGAATCAATACTTTTCAGGAAAAAGTACAAATTCTTTTTTTTTCCTTCAGAAAAAAGAAGTATGAATGACCAGCAAATACATACAAACAAATGTTCAACATCTCTGGCCATCAGAAAAATGCAAATTAAAATAATGCTGAGATTGCATCTTATTTCAGAAATAACGGTCACCATCAAGACGCCAAATAATAATAAGTGGTAGCAAGATTGTAGAGACAAAGGGACACTGCTACTGTTGGTGGGAGTGTCAACTTGTACAACCACTGCGGAAGTCAGTGTGGAGATTCCTCACAAAACTGAAACTAGACATTCCATTTAACTCTGCTCTCTCCGTCTAAAACGTGGATCTTCTCAAAAGAGTTGAACACACAGTGTAATACTACAGTGACTTATGCATATCCATGTTCATAGCAGCTAAGCTCAAAACAGCTAAATTTTGGAAGCAGCTTGTATGTTCATCAAAAGATGGATGGACAAAGAAAATATATTTATACACAATGGAGGTCTACTTTTCTATAAAGAAGGATAAATTTGAGTCTTTTGTTGGAAAATTGATACATCTGGAGACCATAATATTAAGTGAAATGAATAAGCTTGAATAGTTCATGGCTTCTTTTATATAAGAAGCCCAAAGTATAAATAATTTAAAGAGCAAAATAAAAAATGCATAATAGGAACTAGGGAGAGAGATCTTTTGCAAATGGGAATAGAACCAAGAGATGGAAGGAGGGGAAGAAGCACAACTAAGTAATGTGAATTGTATACATGTACCAACTCCTCATGGCAAATGTAATGGTTACATAGGAAACACGTACTATTAAATATCTAAAAACTTAAAAAATTTAAATGGGCTGGGGGTGTAGCTTAGTAGTAGAGTGACCTGGATTTGATCCCTAGTATTTCAGAAAGAAAAGGAAAAGATATAAGAGCTTGCACTATTAAAAATGTTGATCATTAGGATGAGTAAAAATGAAATGAAAACACAATAAATATATCTGATAGAACTTATATCCAATATATATAAAGAACTTCTACAATAATCATAGGAAGACTAAAACTAAGGGGCCAAATATTTGAATGAACATTTCAAGGAAAGAATGTGGTAGGCAAATAAGTACTTAAAAGCTGCATCCCTAAAAGCACTACTTGCTAGGGAAAGAAGAATTAAAATTGCCCTATTTCAAGACATAATTGACACATTAATTAGCCATGCTAAAACTTAAAACCTGACAATGCTGAGTGTTCACAAGGATACAAGACTATATGTCATTGGTGACAGTACAAATGGGAAACCCTTTCATAAAGTAGTTGAGTAGTTAGTTTCTCAGAAAGTTAAACATGCAGTTACCATAAGATCTCAAACTGCCACTCCTAGGGATTTATCCAGGACAAATAAAAGTTCTGCATAAAGTCCTACACATAAGTGTACGTAGCAGTTTTATTTATAATGGCTGCAAACTGGAAACAACTCAACTGATACAGTAAATGGATAAGCAATGGTACAGTCATACAATACCAACGTTCCTCAACAATAAAGAGAGTGACCTTCTGACACATGCAACACTTCACTGACTCCCAAAGGCAGTGCTGTAAGTGAAAGAAGTCAGAAGCCAAGGGTTACATGAACTATGATTCTATTTATATAACATTCTGGAAAAGGCAGAACACGGAAACCAATCAGATCAGCCATTGCCACAAGCTGAGAGTGAGGACAGAGGGTGAAGCCAGGAGGGGCAAGGGAACTCGCGGAGGTTTTCTGTATCTTGATTGAGGAGGCACTGGAAACTAAATGCATGTTAACACTTAACCAAATCGTGCACTTAAAATTGGTGAGTTTTGCTCTGTGTAAATTGTACTTCACTGAAGCTAATTTTCTAAAACTAAATCCTTTCAGTGGTTCCAATTTCCCTTCCATTTAATGACTCTGTAAACCAAGAATCCCTCCAGGCTGGGACCCATCCCCAGGCACCCCCCGCTCCTGTTCTACAGCCTGCAAGAAGTCTCCTGAGGCCATGTGGGCACGAGACCATTCTGGGCATTTTACCAAGCCCTTCTGCCTTCCTTAGGCCATCAGAGGCCTCATCGCTCAACAGGAATCCTTATCTGGGCCTCAGTCTCCCCACCTATACATGGAAGAAGGGGAATCAAGGGATCTCTTTATTTATTTTTTTTTTTTGCGGTACTGGGGATTGAACTCAGGACCTTGTGCTTGCCAGGCAAGCACTTATTCCACTGAGCTATATCCCCAGCCCTTCAAGGGATCTCTTGAAGAGCTTTCTAGTCTGACAACCTACGGCTCTGACGTGTGGCTTTTAGAACGCTTTCCTGCCCTAGTGATAAAGGGGCTGCAGGAGGCAGCATTTCAGGCGGAATTGTAGGTGCCTGGGGCAGAGGTCTGTAGTGTTTTGAGGGCAAGTTGGCTCCAGCAGCCGTCAGGCTTGGAAGAGGTTTTGTGGTAGAGATGGCTCTTAAAAAGTGGGTAGGAGTTTTTCTTTTAATGAGAAAATGATTAACTGGACAATTGGAATTTTGTCCTAACTTCTCTTCAGAGTAAACTTCTGACTTCCTAGTTTGTACAGTTGGAACATTTCCTCTTGTTTGAAAACATCCTAAGAAACTGTCATACTGCCAATGGTTCAGAATTTCTTCCAGATGTATATGGCGCTGTTTTCTTCCATACTGGTGAGGACTTAGATGAAGTGTAGCTTGTAAGCGCTGTGTCAGATATGAGAGAAACTAACGACATCCCTCCTTGGCTGCACTTGGTCTGTTCATACAGCCCTTCACACTCCATTCTGTCTCCTGGGGAGCAGAGGTCATGTCTCCCTCAGCTTTGGATGCACAAGGATGGGGAGCAGTCACCCCAAAGAACGAGCTCCTGGGGACCATGAGCATTCTGCTTGGACTGATGTGCACCCTGAGGAAGAACTACGAACAAGGTCATTAATCACGGCTCTATTTAATTGTAAAAGCTAATTGCCTGTTAAGGTAAGGCAAGCCTTATTTCCCTCATCAGAGGGGTCACAAGCTGAACACATTGGTGAGATCTGAGATGCTGATGTGAAAGACAAAACTGGTGAAGTTCAAGCACAAAGCTGAAACCTCAAGGTGTCCTCATTTGTTCTGGGCTGCTGGTGGTCTTTAACCAGGGCAGAGTCCTTACCTAGACAGGCTTTGCACAGGAAATAGGGACAGAGTATCAGTCTGTGGTTTAGAGCATTCTTTCTTGGACACTCACTCTTGTTATAGACTGGCGTTTGTGTCCCACCAAAGTTCATAGGTGGAAGCCCTAATCCACAAGGTGGCTGGATTCGGGGGTGAGGCTTTTGGATTTACTTAAGGTTAACTGAGGTCCTAAAGGTTGGGCCCTGGTCAGGTACGATTGCGTTTATAAGAAGACACACTTCCTCGAGGTGCAGCTCTCAATGGCAGAGCACATGCCCAGCCTGTGGGAGGCCCTGGGTTCAGTCCCAGCACCAGAAAAACAATGAAATAAAACAAGAACAGATAACAAAGAGCTTGCTCACTCTTACTCTACACATAGACATACACAGACATGCGCGCGCGCGCACACACACGCACGCACACACACACACACACACACACACACACACACACACACACACACAGAAAAGCCATATAAGGACACCTAAAGGAGGCGAGAGCCCCCTACAAAACTGAAATCAATTGGCACCTTAATCACAGACTTCTGGCTTCAAGTAATGTAAGTAAATTCTGTTTCTTAATCCACCCTGCCAGTGGTAGTTTGTTAAGACAACGATGGCACACTTGATTACAGAAAAGGTCTACTTTTAAATTCTGTTACATTAATTCAGAACTTCCTCTGTCCCAAGATACAAACAGGGCTTTCCAGAAATCTCTCACTCCCACATTGACCTGCTGTTTCTTAGCATTTTTGCTATATTTCAACAAATACATAAAAGTGAAAATTTATTTTTTTGCTCTCTATTTTCTAGTATACAGTGACTTTCATTTCCCATTAGCTAACCTTAATTTAAATTTGAAAATAACATTGGTCCAGTAATTTGGGATGGAAATGTTTAGATTAGCGCAGTGAAAGGAGTAGACATTACTTTAGACATGTGTGCCCGAGAAGGAGAGCTGGAGTCAGCAGAAGGCCTATAAACATCTCCATTTCGGGCTGGGGATATAGCTGGGTGGTACAGCACTTGGTTAGAATGCATGAGTCCTGGTTTCAACTGCCGGAGCCCTAACCAATGTCAGCAACAGCAACATCAACAAAACTGTATTTCCTAACAAGTGACACCATCTGTATTAACTGGAGTAGCCATGATTCTCCAAAGAACAGAATCAGTAGATTTCTCTTCTCTCTCTCTCTCTCTCTCTGATAGAGAAGTTCTCTGATATCCTGAATGCCGTTTGCAACCTGGATCCCCAGGATAGTTGGCAATACAATTCTGGTTTGATTCCAAAGTCTGGGGAACCAGTAGACCCAATGGCATAAATCCCTAGATATTAACACATAACCACATTTAAGCTCTGAATTTGTTAATTACTATGACATATTTATTTTGTTTTTTTTCCTTAAGATAAAAATGCTCAGTGTAAAATATGCAATGCATAAGTTACTACATGATATGATAATCAGTTATGGGAGATATCATTGAAAATCAAATAGCCTTATTTATGTGGAAAGATAGATATAGGAACAAGCCTAATAAAAATGTATTTATAAATCTACTACAGTCTCTAAGGGTCTGTCAATATTGCATAATGTCACTTTCAAAAATTTTAAATGCATTTAAATTTGTTTAACTTTTTTGGAGGAACAGCACATTTAAAAGTGAAGTTAAAGTATGCAGTAAAAATTTACCCTCAACCTCTGTCTATTCAGGTTCTTCTTGTCTCCCTCAGATAACCATAGTTATAAATTGAAAATTATTTGGGGGGCAGAAGAGGTAGCACTGGGGATACCTAGCCCTTTTAAATTTTTAAAAAAATGTACAGGGTCTCAGTTGCCCCAGGCTGAGCTTGAAGTGGAAATCCTCCTGCCTCAGCCCCCCAGAGTCCTGGGATTACAGACAGGCACCACCATGCCTGGCCATGAGTTTCTCGTACCTCTTCCCAGACCCTTATCCATCTACCAGCCAATATGAACACAACCACCTCACCTCTGACAAAAACTGTTTTTCATAAACTGTACAGAGTTCTTCTTGTGGCTGTACACAGAGAATTTCCCTACCCCTTCCTCTAGAGGTCTAATAATCCACTATAAATACATAGTCATTTATTCTTTCAAATTTTATTTCCTGCTTTTAACTCTCTGGAACTTGATTTTTAACCCTTGCTCCACAACTCTGGAAATAAGGAGCATAAAGTTCCTGGTCATTCTTTCTCTGTTCAAGGAGAAGAGACGCAAACGGCGGTGGTCCAAGGTTGGGGCCATCCTGGTACTTCCCTCCATCGCATGGGCTGATAGATATGTTCCCTGTCTTCTACAAGCCACCTTCGGTGCCCTGGGCTGGGCTCTGAGCGACAGGGCACGTGGTGCCTTTGGGCTCTACTCACAGCAATGCCATGCCAACTGCGGGCTGCGGTGCCAGGCCTGCTGCTCTTGGAGTCCTGTCCCCCAGACCCTGAGGCTGGGGCTGTTCCTCCTCTGGGGTGATGAGGCGGTCCTGAAGCCACACACTTGGCCTGGTTCCTAATTACATTCCCCGAGGATGAGAAAGCCCAGAGAAGAGATGAAAGAGACAGTAAACACTGGATACTGGCAGACAGGCAGGTTTGAGGGTCCCTGGGGACAACGCCCCTGCGTGGGCTGGGTGCTGGCTCTGTGAAAGAGCCCTTTCCTCTTGGGGACGCCCAAGCAAAGGCCTGCACTCACACCCTGGCAGGGGTGGCTAGTCATTTCTGAGAAGCCAACAGGGCCAGAAGGGTCCAACTCTTCTCTTTCAGCTGTTGAAGACAGCAAAATAGCATCTTGGTGCTTCAAAATTCCTGGGTCTTTCCTTCACAGGGAGATGGTGCTAAGGGTCATTTGGTAGATGCCAAATGACTGAAATGGATTGTGTGTATGTGTTCGCATGCCCTTGTGAATGTAGTATGACAATAATTAACATTCCTACATTTCAGCACCTTTGGAAGCCACTTTTTGATAATTCAGCAAGAAAATCCCCTTGCTTAGAAGGCCCAGATGTATTTGCCTTACAGTAATTATCATAGCTAACACCGAGGACCTGCTAGATGCCTGCCACTCTGCTAAGCCCTTGACATCCGTTATCTCATGTAGTAACTGTCGGTAACTCTGTGATGAGGGCCTTGTTGTTACCCAAATCTCACAGAAAGCTGAGAGGGTCAGGAATGCTCAGTGACCCAGCTGGTGTCCCACTGCACAGGCAAAAGGAATTGGGCTGGCTGTCTCCGGAGCCGCTGCTCTCCCAATGGAAACTTGCTCTGGAGCTGAAGATTGGCCAGAGATTGTTGAAGGAGCTGTGAGACTCCCACATTTGAAGAGAGTGTTGAAGGGGGGAGGAAAATCTATTGCATTTAGCCACTTCCAAAATATACAATTGTCTACCTTTAAATTAGGTTGCATGCAATGCATAGCAGCCTTCCTTCTGCTTTGAACTCACATGGGAAGCATCCGTCCAGCAGTCAGGAATATGTCCATGTCAGAGGCATGTGTGTGCCCTACTATTTTGATTTTTGTTTTCTGATTATTTGATATTTGGTACTGGGGGTTGAACCCAGGGTCTCCTCAGCCCTCCTCCCTTGTTTAAATTTTGAGACAGGGTTTCATTTGGTCACTAAGATACCCAGGCTGGGATTGAACTTGTGATGCTCCTGCCTCAGCTTACCAGAGTGCTGGAACTATAGGTGTGTGCTGCTGTGCTGGACCATGCTCTGCGGCTTAAGGTTCTCTAGGCAGCCTTCTCAGCTTCCTGGAGAAGAGTCCCAGTTCCTGGCCCGTGATTGGCTCTGCCTGAAGGACACAGTCTCACCTATTCCCGTGTTTTTTTCTTTTTTGCCATCTTCTCTCTTCCTTGTGAGCTACTGGAGAGCAGCAACCATGTCACATCCAGCATCTGACCAGAGCTGTGGCTCAGTAAATAACTGAAAGGTACCGGCCACTCCAGTCCCAGGGTGCTGAGAGATAAATCAATTTGCCTCTTTCCCTTCTCATTACCTTATGCAAATGGAATTTCTTTCTTTCTTTTTTTTTTTTTTTTTTTGGTACCAGGAATCGAGCTCAGGACCTTGTGCTTGCCAGGCAAGCACTGTGCCCCTGAGCTATACTGCCAGGCCGGCAAATGGAATTTCTAAGAGGCCTTGGAGAGCACTGCCAACATCTACCAAGTCCCTCTTTCCAGGATTTGTTGTTCTGTGGCGGGAAGCAGAATTCTTCTGCCTGGTTTGGAACTACTCCATTCACAGAAGGGCTCTTCAAGTCCTCAGAGTAAGGCACCCCACAAGTACTGGATCAGTGGACAAGTGTGGCATCTGAGACCATCGTGGTCTTCACGTTCCCTACCCTTTTTCTCTGATGACTGTTGGGGCAGATCAGAAAACGGGGAGGGATGCTGTCCTACGTGTAATGATATGGAATTAAGAAATTTCAAGCCTTTGCCAATGAAAATATCCTCAATTCTTTATCTTCCTCATCAAAGTGGAGATGGGGTGTTTTCAGTCATACCCATGGGTCAGTGGCTTTTGAACAACTTCAGGTTAAATGAGTCCTTGGTGAAAATTTTTTTAGACATATCCAGCTGTTTTCCAGAGTAAACAATTTTTCTGAGACCATTTGCAAAGCATTGCTCTTCATCTCCATGCTATCAGAAAACAAAGTGGTTTAGACACTATTTCCCCAAGTCATCAGGAAAGTGCGGCGTATCTTTTAACTGCTTCTCTTTAGCGAGGACAGTCGTAGGGGGAGGCGTCACCTCGAGGACAGTCATAGGGGGAGGCATCACCTTGCACTATCACCTTCTCCCCTTCTTCAATGGCTGATGCTTAACACACTCTCACACTCACATCTCAAGATCTAGCTTAATGCCACCCCTTCTGGGGAGCCCTCCCTGACTCCCTGACACCGCTGGGCCATCTTCCGCTGTGTTTGTAAGTTAGTTTCCATACCCCAGCACTTGCCATGCTGCATTGAGAAGTGTTTGTCTCTCCCCAGCTGCTTTAATCTTCTGAATAAAAAACTGAGATGCACCATAATAGATAAAGAAGGAGGAGGAGGAAAGGAGCAGGAGGAGAAGAAGGATGAAGAGGAGGAGGAGTAAACGACATGTGTGCTTTCCTCTCCCATCGGTGCCTCCAGCATCCCCCAGAAGCGAGTAGGCATTTGGGGGGAGGCATCTTCTCAAATTCATCTACCTCCATGCAAACCTATATATGTTCCTTTTGTTAAAAACTAGGCACAAGTACAGCAGCCCTCAGTCACTGTGACATTTGGGCACTAGACACACTGCTGGGAATGCCGTAGCTGCGTACCCGTCTCCGTTCTCCATGGCTCCGGGAATCTAGGAGGCCCTTCGGCTGTTTGATTCTCTTCTCCTTTTCCTTCCTTATTCTCCCTTGCATCGTATGCCAGGGAGGTAAACCGTGAAGTGCTCAACTTGACTGCCCAGAAGCCAGGGCTCAGTAAAAAGACAAGATGGATGGTCAGTCATCATTAAAATCCTACCTTCCAATATCTCTCTCACCCCCTCCCCTAATGATGCCAGATAAGAGATAACTAATTGTATTTTTGAAAACTGGGCTCCCAGTAAGAATTATTTACTGTACACTCAGGAATACCAGGATCCCCAAGTGCAGGATGCTCCTCGCTTAGGAGTACAGACATTGTTCACACGACTTCTGTTATTTGTACTTTGGAGATGGCAGGACTATACCAGTCGACACCGTCATTTCAGTTTTGCTGTTTCGCTTTCGTTCCTCCCGCGTCGGTATCCCCAGCAGAATCATAACTTTTCACAGAGGCATCTAATTTCTTAACCTCCAAGCAGAAGAGAAACATTTTTCAAATTTTCCTATGATAGTGAAGGGGGACTGCTGAATACTTAGAGGAATTAAATTCAGACCTTCTCCAGTTGGATGCAGTGAGCTTCCCAGACAAAGATGAAGGTTAGCATAGTTTAAGGATGAAATATAGACCATCCTGTGCAAAACCACTGTGTTGCAGTTTAATTAAAAGAATTCATTAAAGTGGTGCCCCATCCAGGGTAATTAGTATGTGTAATTTATGCACTGCCTAATACACAAGGGCAGTAGCCTGAATAATAAACTCAAGTTAACCTTAAGTGGAAGAGATTGAATGGTCAGATGTTTATTTAGCTCAGGTTTGCTCCAGAGTTAAGGTTAAAGAGGTGAAATTCAGTTACAGTTAATTAATTAATTTCTCAGGTTTTTCTTCATGGAAATCCTCTCTGCTGAATTGGATAAAAATTTTGTCAAAGGCAAAGAGATGGTTCTCTTTTTATTAATCAGCTATTTTCTAACATGTCCTCTAGGAAGTTGGTAACTATCTGAAAGAACAAATTTAAAGGAACTGCAGAGAAAGAGAAAATAAGACCCAAACCAAACCAAAACCAAGACACGAGCAGATTTAGAGTTTCTGCCTAGAAGAAAAATGTTTGGGGCAGGTTGCTGGTGGATGTTGCAGACATGGTTGAGATGTTGTGTTCAACGGTGGGCCCCTATTCAGGAATTTGTGTGTTTGATCTAGGAGAGTTTCTGTTGATGGCTGGAGGGCGTGCAGGTAGCAAACACAAACTAGTGCTTATGCAAGTTCACTGTATTCCTTTCATCAGAAAGACTTCATCATACCCTGCTTCTGTGATGTAAGTTTTGTACAATTAAACCTGAAGAGTTCAAAATCATTCCATTAATTGTATTCAGTTTTGATTATGACGGTTTATTGAGTCGCTCAGCCGGGCCCTGGCACCTCCGATAGAAGTTGTGAGGGGAGTGGGTGGGCCCAGCGAACTTACGAGCTCTTCTGAGCAAGCAAGTCAGGTCAATTACTACTGCTTCCTGATTGTTAGTTTGGTGGCTGCGTGGAGTACTAAGGGTTAGGTGCTGGGAGAAGTCAGGAAAGACCTCAGTGCACTTGATTTTTTGGACTGCAAAGATTGAAGACTGTAATAAAATCAGTGACAAAAATCCCTTGCTATTTACTTGACATCACGTCTGCATGAGGCCCTGGGCCAGTCCATGGGTTTCAAAATGGAATGTGAGCGTAAGACCGGGACACCCGTCTTGCCTCACTCCACCCCAACTGCCCTCTTCCCAGGAACTGTAGCCTAGCAGATGTAAGAACAGAAGACTTCCACAGGCAGCAGCTGAATTTAGAGTTCCACAGGACAGTGCCCTTCTTCATGGAACTGTGCCTTTTCCATTCCACAGTGACTCACCTGGCTGCCACCCGCCCTGTCCACCTCCCAGAGTGCCCCGAGAGATCCTGGCTAGAACCGTCAGATCTGCTGTTCTATATAGCTGGGCTGGGAGTGAGGAGAGAGATACCCAGAGATGTACACTGAGGAGGAAAGGCAGATGTCACAGAGTCACCCAATAATGGCCACCCAGGGCCTGCTGAGGTTCCTAGCTTGGCCTGGTCCCTTCCTAGAAAGTGATTTTTCAGCTCTTTCATTTTGTGATCTTTACAATGTATTGGCAAAATCCTATTTGCCGTTTGTCAGCTACAGTTAGCTTCTCAGATATACAACTGAAGACTCCCGATAAAGGTGATGAATGGCCCTGCCATTCAGAGGTGGAGGAGCTTCTGTCTGGCTGGAGTGGTGGGTGGTATGGAGGTGACGTGGTGTACCGGATCCTTGCACACCCTACTCACCACTGTACCCGCAACACACACAACCTTACAGGACACTCAACAAATGTCATTTTGCAGCTGGGGAAACAGCTTAGGAAAAGCTCTGTAATTCCAGAGGCCATGATATCGGCAAAGTTGAGACTTGAATCTGGAACTTCCAGTCCACAAAACCTCTGAGATGCCCACGTGTGGCCTTGGGAAAATCACGAAGTTTCTCTGGCTTGGGGTTCTTTAGTGATAAGATCTGGGTGACGACATCAGCTGCTGTGAGATAAAGGGAAAAAAGTCTGAGAAGCTCTCCAAAGCTGGTCACCCACTCCCCCAAACACACGCAAAGGCATCTTCGGTGCAGCTCCAGCGGGATGGGCAAGGTTTTCAGAGGTGACAAGCACGAGGCTGGTACAAGGTGTGAACAGAGCCATGGGACAGAGTCCCAGGGGAGGCTGAGGCCAGAGTTCCTGGTATTGGAGCTTGAGATCTGAAAGGGCGGTGTGAAGACTAATAAAAGGAAGTGCTGCTTTGCGCACAGTAAAGGAACCATCCTGAGGTCGGAGCGTTTGCCCACACAGTCTGATCAGATCTGCACCACAGCTCTAGGAGGCCTGTGTCATCCCCGTTTCCCAGCGGAGATTCTGCTCAGCAAAGTTAAGAAGCCGTCCTAACGTCAGCAGGGAAAGGACAGGACAGGTTGCACACCCTCACCTCACACAACCTTTAGCCTCTTCTGAGTCGCCCTCCCACCTCCTCTTTCCATTCCCTCCTCATGTACAACTCGGTAGTTGGAAAGAAGATGTAATAGTCCTGGGCTGAATCTGCTGTGTTACTGGGGATGAACCACTCTGTCTCTGAGTTTGTGTAATGGTGACATGCAACATACTTATTCAATGAGATTTCTTTCAAGATCTTGTTTAGGAAAAGTCCTTTTCACATGCATAAATCCTCACCAGCCCCAGTGCTCCTCAGCTGCATTTTGCATTGATGGTGGTTTAGTCTGACAGAGCAGTTGCAGACCCCAAAGGAAACTCCTTGGGCAGCGAGAGCAGTCGTCTGAAAGGAAACCATAGGCACTCTTCATTGCAAGCCCAGTTTTACTGATCAGATCAGTCTGTTAGTGTGGGGGGATCTGAATACGCATCTCTTACAGCACAGAAGTCCCTCAGTGGGTCTGATGCTCTTCCTCCATAAGGGATTGTTCTTTTTCTATTATGTGTCCTTTTGCCCTGTACTTCCCTTCCCCTTAGAGACGAGAACATCCAGTCCTCACGGATAATAACGGACAACAGGAAAGAAAACCACTACCCAGAGCTAGAACAGATAACTTCACTCTCAGTAACAAAAGCTCCCACTAAGCACCCAGTGCTTGGCCACTTAGGCAGGACCACTATGTGCAAAGATGATATTGGCCCACTTTAAGGTCACAGGAAGCATCTTCACCCTAAGAGCTTCACTTGAAGCAGCGCCAGAGTTTAATTTTGAGATCAGTATCTAGCGAACAGTGCCTTATTGTAATTTACATGGTAAGCCTGATGAAAGCAGAAACTGCTTCTTGTGCACTGGAATAGTGCCTGCCCCCCCAGGACTCAAGAAATACTTCTGAATGTTTCCACTTCACTCACACAAGATTATTCGAATACATAAGGACTCGTGATGACGGCGCCCTGGCATGGGCCACGGCCTCACCGCACACGCTGCAAACCCACAGCCTTTACTAATCGACTGTACAAATGCACACGGGCCAGTAAACGTCCCCACACTCACAGCCTCTTCGTGTGAATTGTGGGTAACAGCACTCAGCGCGGTTATGGGGAATGACTAAGATCACGTTTGGGAGAGCAGGAGGGGGACGTGTGGAGCCTGGGCAAGGCGTTCTCGCCCCGCGCCTCTCCGCGCTTGAGCTGCCGGGTATAGCGGCCACCAGACACGCGCGGCCCGGGAGTGCTTGAAATGGCACCGTGACCGCCGATGAGGTACAGTCATTGTGAAGTTCCGTTCGCTTAAATTCAGTTTTTCTGCAGAGGCGTGAATGTCTCAAGCATAACTTGATCCTGGGAGTAAGACGACATTTCCCTTTCACCGCTGTGCTGCATCGGTGGTGTTACTCTGTACTGGGGCAAGGGCTACAGGGCAACACAGCCCTCGTCCGCGCGGTGGAAGCCTGGTTCTGCTCAGACGAGTTTTCCTATTTACAGGTAAAACACTGTGATGCCCTTATTGGAGTAGTTTAAGCGGTGAGCTCAAATGCTAGTGACTCTTCTATAAATCACACTTGCTAACTGCGTTGAAATATTTAAGTGTAATGTAATTAAATTAATTTTTCTAGATAAAAAATTCAGTAGGGAAAATTTTGAGTTTTAAAGGAAAGGGACACAATGAAATTGTTTGGCGGTGCAGAAGCTAGTACTGCCACCAGAGCGGTAAACAATGAGAGACTGGAAGAATATAGGTTTCCAATTTCACAACACGTGACAGCTATAGCTGGCTGCTATGAGCTCAACAAAATGAACTTTTTGTTTTAAAAAAAGGGAATAATAAAATGCATAACACTGAGAGCCAGTAAAGCAAACACACATTGAATTTAAGAAGCAGTTTCCTCTGAGTAGCTAAAAAAGGAATTGAAGACCCTGAAATATGAATGAAATATTCAATAAAAGTTTCCTACATTAATTTTTGACCAGATCTGAGCTTGTCACTTGGGTCAGATACGAAATGGCTTGAATTGTTCTGCAAAAGAGAAGGACAGTTTGCGATGGAGAGATGGTAAAGGAAATTATTTCAATGATAGAAATTTTCTCAGAAAATTGTGAGGCAAAAACTAAAAGACATTTTATAAAGGTGGAAAATTCCAGTTAAGCCACCAAATAATTGCCTGAAGGACATAAGACAAAAAATGCCAAAGAACAATTTATTCAAAATGTGGAAAACTGAGAGTGCTTTCCTTCTCTGCGTCTGCCTGTCTGTCTGCCTGTCTGTCTGTCTGTTTTTAGCATTAGGTAAGTTATGTGTATAAGAGATATTGCCCACTTTGGGTACACTTTGATGTCAGTAGACTTTCAAATTTGCTTAGAAATAGTGTCTACTCATGATCTTAAAAATAAAACTCAGCATCTATTTAGCTGTGAATATTTTACAAACGTCAAGCAATTTCAGTTAGGTATGAAGAGGCAGATGATGGGCAAGCTGTGTTAGGCCAGAAACCTGGATTTATCAGAGCTCTAAGTGAAGAGATTTAAACAAAGGGCTGATGTTTCCTGTACTGCTTCTTTCTGTTGTATGATGCATATTAAAAGTATTTGTGCTAAGTTTCCTCATGAAAAGTATCATGGATACAGCTGCTAAAATCACTCAGCCCGTGGTGCTGTACGTTGGGCGTGTACGGAGCTGTTGGAAGAAACGGGAGGAGTGACTGATGGTGAGTCCTTTCCCAATGCTGACTGCTGGAGCTGGAGAAGAGTTTTGTAAAGATTTGCTTAAGTCCAAGATTTTCTTGAAACGAAAGCAAGGATTGCCACATTCTGTAACCTTAAGACAAAAAAAGTGGCAGTGTGCTTTACATTTTCTCAGTTATTATCATATTGCATAGGGATGTTCTCGAGTTCTGTGGAAGGTAAAAAACTTCGTTGGAATTGAAATTTTTCATAAGGAAAATTAAAAATGTTTTTATAGGTTAAAAAATATAAATTAATGTTTTAGTTGTAATCAACAGTGTTGTATTAACTGGCTGGGAAAACTACAAGGAAAAGTAAACATCACTTTGCTGAATTTAAAATTGTGTTTCATTTTATGCAGTACTTCTTTGAATTCAAAGTTAATATTGAGTGGTTTGATACCAGAATTAGTAAATTTATCTAACTTGGACAAATGTGGCTTTAATATTGATGAGTTTGCTTTATATTCAATCGATTACTTTTTTCTTTTAAAGAAAAGGAGAAAAAACAAGGGCATAAAATTTCAAAACAAGATTGTAGGAGAGCAACAACTGTTAGTACACTGCATACTGTCACCTTCAAAGTAGTTGCTCATATTATAAGATACAGGCGTGAAAAACTGATCAAACAATGTAGGCATAAACCTTTCCTTTCAATGAACTAATAGCAATTGGTAATATAATTATCTTGTGTGTGTGTGTGTGTGTGTGTGTATGTATATATAAATATATATATTTATCTACTTCTCCTTTTCGCTTCCTTCTTTTCTCCTTTCCCTACTCCAGTTTCTCTTTCCTTTTGAGCATTTCTTCCCATTTCACAATATCTGTTGTGCATTTTGGGTCTTATTGACTCTTTCAGCTTATTACAGTAGCGAGACAACACGATGTTTACACACAAAACTGATTTAATTCACTCATGTGTATGGACTCAAGTTGCATCTATTTCCCTATAAATGTCTCAAGTTTATCCTTCTTTATAGCAAAGTAGTACTCCATTGTATAAAAATACCACATCTTTTTTATCCATTCCTCAGTTGATAGGCATCTGGGTTGTTTCCAAGATTTAGCTATGACAAATTGTGCTGCTAAAAAACATGGGTGCACATATTATTGCTGTGGTATGATGTTTTTAGTTCCTCTGGGAAAATACCCAGAAGGGGAATAGCTGGGTCAAATGGGACCTCTAATCTGAGGTTTTTGAGGAATCGCCACACTGATTTCCACAGTGGTTGCACCAGTCTACACTCCCACCAGCAGCGGAGGAGGGTTCCTTTTTCCCTCACAGCCCCTTCAGCATTTGTTGTTGGTTGATTTGATGATAGCCACTCTTACTGAGGTGAGATGGAATCTCATTGTCTTAATTTGCATTTCACAAATGACCAATGACATTTTTTCCAATGTATTTATTTGTTGTTTGTGTTTCTTCATCTGAGAAGTGTGTGTTCATCTCAGATGCCCATTTTTTGATCGGGTCTTTGAATTTGGGGGCATTTTTTCAATTCTTTATATGTTCTAGATATAAATCCTTTGTCTGAGGGACATTTAGCTAAAGTTTTTTCCCACTCTGTGGGTTGTGTTTTCACTCTGTTGGTGATCTCTTTTGATGTGCAAAAGTTTTTTTACTAAGAAGAGATCCCAGTTGTTGATTCTTTGAAGCATTTCCCATGCAGTGTGGGTTTTGTTCATGAGGTCTCTGCCTACCCTTATGTCTTCAACATTTCTACCTACTTTCTCTTTTAGTATTTTTATTGCTTCCATTTTAATATTTAGATCTTTGATCCATGTTGACTTAATTTAACGCATAGTGATAGACATGGGTCTTGCTTTAGTCTTCAGCATGTGAAGAGCCAGTTTTTCCAGCACCATTTAATAACGAGGCCATCTTTCCTCCAGTGAACACGTTTGGCTCCTTTGTCAAAGGTAAGGTGGCTGAGCATGTTTGTAGTCGTGTCTGCATCTTCTAATCTGTGGCACCAGCTCCCAGGCCTGTTTTTTTGCTAATAGCATGCTAATTTTACCACAGTAGCTTTGTAGTATAATTCCAAATCGGGAATTGTGATGCCTCCTGCCTTGTCTTTGTTGCCCAGGATTGCCTTTGCTATTCTAGACCTTGTCTGCTTCCAGATGAATTTTAGGAATGTTTTCTCTAGTTCTGGGAGGTATGTTAATGGTATTTTGATCATGATTGCATTAGATCTGTATAACAATTTGGGGAGTATGGCCATTTTCACTATGTTGGTTCTTCAAATGCAATCATTTTAAGTAAAAGGATTAATCAGTTTTAGAAATATGAATGTAAACACTAAAGGTAAATGATTTGGGGGTACATATTCAGTTATTGGAAAAATTTTAAGCATGTTTGCACAAATTAGGTATGTCAATCTACTTTTTCATGATAAGTTTTATAAAATCTAAATGCAGATCAAATATTTCTTGTTTTAATTAATTAAGTTTGTGGTACATTTTAGGTTTACATGATGATCACATTCCTCACAGGGAATTTGTACCTGTGCAGGATATAACTGTATTTCCCCATCCCCCACCCTCCCTTTAACCCCCAACCCCTTCCTCGTTTACAAAAGCTTTGTTTCCACTTTTTCCTTCTTTTCTTCATCATTGTTTTCTTTCCTCCTTCTCCCCTCCCTAGTTTTCTCTCCCATTGGAACATTTTCTTCCTATCTCACAACATCTGTTATATCTTTTTCATTTACACTTGCAGTTTCTGCACCAGAGAAACAATGTGATGTGTGCGCACGTCCAACTTACTTCACTTAAGAGGATGGCCTCACAGTGCTTCCGTTTAGCTAGACATATCTCAAGGTGATCCTTTAAGTTGCATCTGTACTGAACATGGCAGAGTAGTACTCCAATTGTATAAAAAAACGACATCTATTTTATCCATTCGGTCAAGTATTTCTGGTGAAAATTTAGCATCTGAATTGATTTTTTTTTTTTGCGGTACTGGGGATTGAACTCAGGACCCTGCGCTTACTAGGCAAGCGCTTATTCCACTGAGCTGTATCCCCAGCCCCCCTGAATTGATTTTTAAAACTTACATGAAGAAAAAAAATCTAAAGTAGTGTAGTAATTTTTATACTTCTCCCGAGATGAAATGATCATAGATATACCGGGTTAAAAAAATTGATATGAAAATTATTATTTTCTTTTTACTTATTTTAATGTTGCTTCTAATCATTAACTTACATATGTGACTTGGACTAGATTTAAATGGCACTGTAGTAATCTGTATGCTACATCTAGGGTAATGTGTCCCATGCCCAAAGCACTGAGATTTCTCCTTTATTTATTTTTTATTTTTATTTTTATTTTTTTTGCGGTACTGGGGATTGAACTCAGGACCCTGCGCTTGCTAGGCAAGCGCTTATTCCACTGAGCTATATCCCCAGCCCTAGATTTCTCCTTTAGAACATCTGAGTGTATAAAATCTGAGTGTGCAGCCCAGTGTAAAATGTGTGAGTTGTATCTACTTCGTTTTGCCCACTCCCAATTCATTTAATTGTTTTCTAATGATACGCTATAAGTATTTTATTGATTTTCATTTTTATCTCTTTATTAAGTAAATGATATTTTAATATTTAATTTTATCCATTCCCTTGATTTTTGCCGTATACCTTCGTTTTATGTTTTAGTTTTTTAGCACTTATAATAGAGATTGCGGCATGTGTATGCAGCTTGTTACAGTTGACCTTTGCCTGGGCGTCTGATCTGGCTTCGCAGGGCTGAGTTGAGAGGAATTTGTGGTGGGCTACATACAAAATATATAATACATCAGTTGTAATACTGATGTTAACATACATCAGTAACAAAACCTCCTTGCTTTTCCTATGTTATAACATTGAACAAAGGGGCAACATAAGGTAGAATGAAGGTTGGAGGCCCGTGCACTTTAACTACTGTGTTACTTCATGAGCAACGCTGATTGATGAGCCAGGCACAGTTCCACT
The DNA here is from genome assembly GCA_004027595.1 of Dinomys branickii. Classification (NCBI taxonomy): domain Eukaryota; kingdom Metazoa; phylum Chordata; class Mammalia; order Rodentia; family Dinomyidae; genus Dinomys; species Dinomys branickii. Next base: position 104,553 of record PVLD010001652.1, read on the forward strand.
GTTCTTCTCTCCTTCCTGTTGTGCTCTGATGTTATTTTTCACTTCTACGTATATCATAACTTCTCATGACACTGTTATTAAAGATGCTGAGTTTATATACAATAAAGGTCTTTTCCATATTTATTCTTTCTCATGTTCTTCATTTCTTCTTATGTACGTGGGCCTCCTTTTGGTGTCGTTTCTCTTTAACGTGACTGCGCTCTGCTGACACTTCTTTTCGTTTATGTGCTCGGTGGTACATGGAGAAGAGGCCCTCGTGCACGCTAGGTAAGGACCCTTTCACTGGGCCGCGTGCTCAGCTCTTTCCATTTTATTTTGACACGGGGTTCCCGTAAGTTGTGCGGGCTGGCCTTGAACATGTGGTCCTCCTGCTTCAGTCTCCCCAGTGGCTGGGACGACAGGTGCGAGCCGGCACACTCAGCTGCTGTTTCTTTTAGTGAAGGTTTACGGGAGATGAATTGGCTTGTCTTCCATCTGTCTGACGTGTCTTGATTTTGCTTTCATTTCTGATGATATATCATTCCAGATCCCCCTTCAGCACCCGAGTGATGTCTTTTCATTGCCTTCTGGTTCCCATTCTTCCTATGAAGTCACGTCTAATGAGTACAGCTGTTTCCCTCGATACATGAGTGGTCTAGATCTGCTTAAAGCCAGACTGCCGGCCTGCTGAGTTCCCAGATAGCTCGCCTTGCTCTACAGTCTAACATCTAGCCCTTACTCTCTGGAGAGGACCCTTTCCCTGCTCTGTCCCCAGGCATTGCAAAGCCTCTCTGGTGACCCAGAGAACAGCCCAGTGCCTCAGGCAGGTGCCTTCTAGCTCGCTTGCCCATTTAAGGCTGGGGAAGTTCAGAGAGGCATAAAAAAGATGCCTAACACGTGAATCCTGTCCTCTCTCCCCTCAGCACCCAACATTTTGTTATTGTCGTCCTTTCCTACACTCATTGTCCTTGTGGTTGCTTTCTTTTTTTTATTTTTTATTTTTATTTTTGGTGGAACCAGGGATTGAACTCAGGACCTTGTGCTTGCCAGGCAAGCATGTGGTTGCTTTCTTTAAAGCATATATTTGAGGCCCCCTTAAAGGAGTATTGGAAGGTAGTGCAGTTAAATATACATGTTCAAGTCATTAAAATTTAATCATCTTGGGGCTGGGGATATAGCTCAGTGGAATAAGCACTTGCCTAGCAAGTGCAGGGTCCTGAGTTCGATCCCCAGTACCGCAAAAAAAAAAAAAAAATTAATCATCTTCCTATTAGCTAGGTCTTTCATTATTATTATTGTTATTGTTTTGTCTTTTTGAGACAGGGTCTCGCCATGTAGTTCAGGCTGGCCTCGAGCTCACTTTGTAGCCCAGGCTGGTCTGGAACTCACAGAGATCCTCCTGCCTCAGCCTCCTGAGTGCTCGGATTACAGGTGTGGACCACCACACCCAGCTTCCTTTCATTGTTATTAAACCTTTGCAGATCGATTAGGATGACTTATATTACTGCAAAAGAGCAGCCCCATTTCTATACCCTATCTCTCAGAAACTTATTTTTACAGAAAAACAAACTAACAATCGTGTCTTTAAAAGTAATTCAGCCAACATGTAGCCTCTATAGCTGCATAAAGTGTTTTTGTGTTAATCCTTAATAAGACATCTTGTCAGTTGGAGGAATGAATGCCTGTCGTTAAAGTTCAACTGGTTTCTTCATGGAGCAAATTTGCATCTGCATTTCCCATTTTCCTTTTACTCTAACTTAGGAACAAAAGCACAGAGGAGTTATATGTAATTGAGGACAAATGTGTACAGTTCACTACTTTTGTAAACAAGCAAAGTATCTCTTTCCATCAGCAATGGCAGGATCTAACAATGTCCTGCCAGAGTCCAGCAGTGGAGTAACAGGGACTCACATTAGAGTCAGAGGCTGGGAAAGAAGGGATCAGTTTAGGGTGATATCACTGGGAGGCCTGTTTTAGACTTGGCCTATCACTACAATTCCTATGGAGATCAAACTCTTCTCCAACCAGCACAAGAGCAGAAAGTAAGCAATGTTCGAAGTCTCTCCCACTCCTAGTAATTACCACATCTCCCCCGTTCCCAGAACTTCACATGCTGTATTCAGACATCAATGTCTCCTGGTTCACTTATGCAGTCCGATCTATGTGACAGCCTGCTTTTCCTGCTGTAGACATCACCGCCTCCTAATCCCTCACTCCGCCAGTACGGCAGCTCCAGATGCCTGGGTCTGTCCTCACTCCAAATACTAATACACACACACACACCTTGACTCCATTTGTTAACAGAGACAGCCTGGTTGGCTGTTTCTCCCAGTCAAATTTGGTTCCACATGAAAAGCCAGAAGAGTCACAAATATGACACAGAAATGGAGGATTAATCTTAAAAGCATACAAACTGTAGAAACCCGTCCTCAACATTACCTAGGCTGTGTGGAACTTTAAAAGAAATGTACACCAACGTGCATCATCAAAGTGTATCAAAGTCGTTCCCCGTGAATTTCCCCCCTCACAGTAAGTAGCTTTAACTCCATGCTCCACACTTAGCCAAGCCCACAGCAGAAGTATCCAGATCTCAGAGAATCACATGCCACAGCCTGGTATGTCCAAACTCTTGGGCTTACAGCAGTGGTAGCCTTCTGCTACACTGTCGCACTGTCTGAGCCCCTGCTCCGGGGAAGTCTGACTGCAACAATCTCATTCATTGTTTCTGCTACCTCAAAACGCATCCCCAAACCACTGCTCCAAATAAAACTTCCTGATATGCTTTGTGAATATTTTCACAAGTGGTTTGGTACCAATGCCGCCGTAGTTACTGAAGGCGCTCTCTCCCCCATTGTAGGTGATGAGTAGCACACTGAGGGCTTGCTGAAGATCTGCTGCCTCAAAAGGAGGTGGACTGGGGGGAAGAGATTTCTTTCAGGTGAGTCTTTCTGTGACCCACCCTGTCTCATGACCATTGTCTTGACATAAGCAACGTTAGCTGGTCTTTTGCATCTTTCATTTAAGACAATTTTTTAAAAATCCACTGAGAATTTGCTTGTTTTTCTTCATTTCTTCATTGAAGATCACTTTGATGTCCCCCTACCTCTTGGACTCAAGTGATCTTCCTGCCTCAGCCCCCAAGTAGCTAAGACAGCAGGCATGAATCACAGAGCCTGGTGTCCACTGAGAATTGACATGCTCAGTGCTGGGGATGCGCAGACCAATCAGACACAGTGCTACACTTTTGGGGCTTCACTCTTCGGCGTGGGTGCGAGAGGAAGTCAGACAATAAAGGCCAGCAGGATGGTACGAGGAACTGAGAAATTTAGGAATATAAAGTACAGACGGAGGAGGTAAGGATGGTAACAAAGCTTTGTAGTTGTACTGTTATATCTTCAGCAGCAGCCGCAGCAGTCTGCAGGACAAGAGCAAAAGCTCCGATTTGTAGCACTTGCCGGTTTCGGTGGTGTAAATACTTTCCCCGTGGCTCAGTTCAGGGTTCCAGTTCATCACCACTGAGTAAGACATAAGAAGAACTGTTCAGAGTTAGCTCTCGCAGGCCTGTGTAGGTGCCCTAGTTCCCTACATGGAAGCTTTTCCAGGGAAGATGACTCTGGACTTGAGTCTTAAAACAGAAAATATACGTTGGGTGGGGGTGGGGAGAGTGAAGAGAAGTATAGTGGACTGACTAGGTGGAGGGAAAACACTGGGAAAGTACACAGCGATGAGCCAGGGAAGTGAGAAAGTGGAATTTGCGCAGCCAGAAGTTCTATGATCCCCTGGGGAAGAGGCGTTAAGAAATCAGACTGGAGAGTCGGTGTGGCAGATGGAATGAATGCTTCCAGTCACTGCCCCTCTCTGAATCTATTTGCCACTGATTTGACAAATGCCTCCTCCTCTCACTCTGGGCTTTGATAGGGGATGTTTAGACCAACAGAATAAAGCAGAAGTGATTGTGAATCTGGCTCCAACTTTGGGTCTCATTGTGCTTCTTCCATTGCCAGGGAAAAGATAAGCCTCAGCTAGCCCGTGGGTCCAGGGAGAGGAAGCAGAGCTGCCCCGGGTGAGGCGGCCCTGCCAAGCTCAAATGACAGCCTCCAGCTGACATGGAGACACGTGGGCTGTGAAAATGACTGTTTTACCTGGGCATGGTGGTGCACACCTGTAATCCCAGCACAAATCCCAGTTCCCGCCCTGCCCTGGCAACTCAGTGGCTTACTGAAGCCCGGTCTCGAAATGAAAACTAAAAAAGGGGCTGGGTTGAGGCTCAGGGCAAAGGCCTCGGTTTCAACCCCCCACTGGCAATAATAAATAAATGAATAAGATACGAGGAGAGATGAGGATGAATCTCTTGCGAATGGGAAGGAGTCCAACAGACCAAGCGCGAGGTGTGAGAGGTGGGGAAAGCAGAAATAAGCAGAATAAAGACATGCCGTGTACAGGAACCCAACAACCTCAATGGATGCAAACATTGTATGACATAAATATGAGCTCAGATGAATAAGTCAACAAGAATGGAAATGAGAAAGGGGGATTAGAGGGGCAGGAAGGGGGGAAGTGGGAAGGGAGAGGGGTGTAAAACAAGAAACAGGTTGTACTCCCTATGTGTACCCGCTCCTCGAGATTCCTGGAAACTGCAGTACTGGAAGTGTGTGCTAATAGCTAGATCCTGGAAACAACCCAAATGCCCATCAGCCGAGAAATGGGTAAAAAAGATGTGGTATTTTTGTACAATGGAGTATTACTCAGACATAAAGAAGGATAAACTTGAGACTTATAGTTAAATGGATGCAACTTGAGGCCACCCTCAAGTGAAATAAGTCAGATTTACATGTGTAAACATCATATAATCCCCCTGATGTGAGAAATTGAAAGAGTAAATAAGACCTAAACTGTACAGTAGATATTATGAAATGGGAAGAAATTGTTTAAAAGGAAAAAGGAACTAGGATGAGGATAGGGGAAAGGAAGGAAGGGAAAAGGGGGAAAAATCCAGGTAGTTATACTACTAGTGTCCCTTAATTTATAGAAAAGGAACGTTTGTGCTAATATTGATTGGAGAATTTTTATGCACATGTCCTACACTCTGAGTAACTACTTTAAAAATAACAATATGCAATGTACTAACTATTGTTATTCTCCTATTGTCTTCTTATGAAATTTTGTTTTACCTTTTTTATATAAAATTTTTAAAAATAATTGTTTTAAAAGAGGGAGAGGCTTGCACCGTTAGGCATGAGGAACCATTACACTTGGGCTGGGCTGTGTAAAGCCTTTAATTGCTGGCCGTGGAGCAGGGACTTTATCCTACGGACAAGGAATATATGGGGGTATCATCAATAGATACAATGTTCAAATTTAAGAATATATTATAGTAAAGACACATTGCCACTTATCTTCCTTAAAGTACTCCCTTTGCTTTGAACACACTTATCCCACTACTCGTGCAAGTTTCTGAAGCAGCTCTGGAAGTCCTCTTTCATGAGTGTCTTTAGTTGTGCCTTATGGCTGCCTCGACGTCCTGAATTGATTCAAAACATTTACTTTCACGATCATTTTGACTTTGATGAAGAACTAGAATTCACAAGGTGCCAGATCTGGTCAATAAGGTAGATGAGAACACACTGTATCGTTTTCATTTGGCAGAAATTTCTGTAAATGTAAATGTTAATCTTTTCTGGAGTGCTCTCACAGACATGCCCAGAAGTGATGCATTACCCACACTTAGCCCAGTCAAGTTGACACATAATGTTCACCTTCCCTGGGCTGGGGATATAGCTCAGTGTCATAAGTGCCTGCTTGGCAAGCACAAGGTCCTGAGTTCAATCCCCAGTACCGCAAAAAAAAAAAAAAAAAAAAAAAAATTCACCTTCCCAGCAGAGCTGGGTTCTAAATCTGCCCTTGCCATTAGGACTTGGTGGTTGTGTTTTCCACACCTGCCTCCAAGGGCTAAGTGGGCTTATCCTTGATGAAGATCTGGTGCCGGGATGTGGAAAGGTCCAGTGAGGCAACACAGAGGGGCCCTGGTGAGAGGGAGGTGGCTACACTTGATGGGACATTGCAGGGCATCTTAGACGGCAGAAACAAGGGAGTGTGCCCTGGAACTCAGGACCCCATTAATGCATCTGTAAAGGTGCTTTCTGGATGTGAACAGTACAGAATCTTCCCAGGTAAAGCGTAGCCAGAAAGAACCACGGGGATGAATTCCTGCCCCTCATGATCACACTTAAATGCCTGTATAAGAACAAAGGAACTTTCCATTATATACATAATTATTTGAGGATTCCTTATTCGATCAGTCTGGAGACACTGTTGAAAAGTCAGACTTGGCCATTTTGGGGTTTGCCATCAGAAATTTTGAAATGTTTCATCTTTAAAGAAACGCTCTGAATAATTAAGCGATGCTCCCATTGACCATCCATAATTGGAGCACATTCTGACCTTTCTCCTTTCCCCTCTCCCCTTTCTTTCTCTGGGCCTCCCTTGAGGACGTCCCTGGTCTCACCCCTGCAGTGTCTGGCTCTCCAAATGCTGCCAGAGTGCTTTGTAAGGAGCCAGGACTGCTTGCCTTGGACAAGTGTCCCCGAAGAACAAAACCAACCCGAGGTTCAAGGAACTGAAACCTGGAAGGTGGAATTTCAGACACCGTAACAGATGGGACTGATCCTGGAACCCCACCCACTAAGCTCAGTCCCTGCTTCCCCATTGAGCAGATATGAAGCCATTTTGCTGCTTCTTCGGATTCACTGTCTTTATGCTTGTCACAGCAAGCCAGTATCTCGGTGTAGCTCTCAGCACAACCGCACTGCCCAGGGAAGCTGGGACTTTGGTGGGAAGCCTTTCTTGGGTTTGCTTTTTGAGTTCAGTGGCCCAAAACTGTTTCTTCCTGCTTTGTGTTCTCTAGCATATTTGCCAAAGGGTGACAGTTCAGCCACTTGCCCTGGTCTTTCTTCCTCATAGTATTTCAAATATTTGACCAGAATCAAGCATTCTAGGAGCCCACATTCTACCTTTTTCTCCCCAAAAATGAAATAATGTTTTTCCAAAATAAAAATATATGTTCATTAAATAAAAAACATATAATTTAGGAGACTATACAGGGGAAAGTAAGAGAGATATTCATGGCTAACATTTTGAGGTATGATTTTCCGTATTTCTACAAAATATATAAAAAAATTATTCCAGAGTTTAGTGACTTAAAACAGTGTTCATTTTTTCACAGTTCTGTGTATCAGGAATTTGAGGGTGGATCAATGGGGTGCTTCCCTCTTAGTATTTCTCATGGAGCTGCGATCACAATGTAATCACTAAAGTCTCCATTGGGTCAGCAATGTGCTTACAAGATGGCACACTCACACACCCAGCCTGGTGCTGGCAAGAACCTTGGTTCCTGTCCACACAGCTGCTTGCTTGTGTCACGCTAAGCAGGCAGCTAGCTTCCTCCACAGAGAGTGACAGGGAGGCAATCGAGAAGCCATACTTTGCCTCAGAAGTCACGGTCTGTCATTCGTACACATCTAGTTGGTTATACCTGTCCACTTGACCCAACATCCTACCCAATTCATGGGGAACATAACTCAAGCATGAGGATCTGCCACAAATATGTCTACCAAAGGTTACGTGATATTATGGCTGCTGCAGATAGCCTTCACTTGCAATCCTGGAATCACTGTTCCATGTTGGTACTGGTTTACACCTCCATTTTTAGTGGCTGCATAATATTCTATCATATGGATATAGCAAAATTAACTTAATTCTATAATTTTGAACATTTAATTATTTAATCGTCTGTTTATCATATGACTAGCACTGTGCTGAACATTATGCCCTCAAAATAAGTTTAAAGGAAGGAAGTGCTGGTACTCAAGGTAATTCATTCCATTTATACCTCAGCCTATAAAATAAATGCAGAAAATTCTCAGACAGTTGGCCTTTGTAAGGATCATTTTCTAAAAGGCTCAAAGTGGATTTTTAAAAAAAAATCATCTTCAGTTAGAGTTTTCAAATTAATTTTGGAATGTTAACAAGAGCTTACGGCAAACTAACCTAAATACGCAAAGGTTCTTGTTTTCTGTTTTGGGGTGACAATTAATGAGGGAGTTTTCATTAACTATTCATTGGGAGATGCTGTTAGATCTAATCTGAACCTTTTTTCCTTTCATTGCAAATGTTTGTCTAAGAGGTAGCTTTTCCCAGTGGTTTGGCTGTTTGCCACGACATTCTAGATCTTTCTACACAGATTGAAAATAATCAAGATATAGAAACCAATTGTTCAGCAAAGTGCTCCTTGAGTACCCTGGTTGCTCTTCGATGCTTGTCTTGCTGATGAGATAGTAAAGCAGGCAGAAGTTTTGATTTAGACACAGTCTGAATTTATTATAGACCCAGTGAGCTTGTTTTCTGTGCACTAAAAACTGTACTGAGGATGTGCAAACTTTGCCAAGTACATTCTCAAGGAGAATTTTCACACATGAGGTCAAAAGAGGAAAGCCGGTGTTGCCATCACTCTGCTGCTGTATTTACTCATCTATTTAACATTCTGCCAAATGGATTTAGGTTGATTTAAGAAACTGTAAATAAATATTGATACATCATAACAGAAGCTATTACTCACATTCTAAGTAAACCACTGATTCTAATTTGCTCACTATTTTGCTGTGACATCAATCCATGGAGAAAATTAGATTTTTACATATCATAGCAAATCACAAAGCCAAAATGTCAACTTCGTCTATCAGGCAATTACTTGTGGTGTTTATTTTGGGTGGAATTTTCTGCACATATTTACTTAGAAAGCTGCACGGGTCCTCCAAAATAAATAAGGACTATAATTCTTGCCAAAAAAATCCACAGTTCCAGAGAACTGCTCATCAATTTCCAGTGGCATTAATGAGGAAAGGCTGGAGACAGTCATTCACGCTGTCTTTATGGTAAGAGTAACCTACAAGCAAATCAAGATTAAGGGCAAGGGCAAGACAGATGGTTTGGAAGGCTGTCTCTTTTCTCATCAATCATTGTGGAATTTGCATTTCCCTGAAGTTCTCCTGGAGCACCAGGGACCTCCAGGGAAAAGTGAGAACTGGTTGGAAAGAGCAGTGAAACTTTTCAGGTGACAACGCCTCTTTACAGATGCTGAAGGGTTTTATGCTCTCATACCAGCAGGGAGATTTTTGGGGGAGGTGGGTGGGAAAACTCTTTGTGACAGGACAACCAAAACTGTCGCCAGGTTGGCAGGGGTGGTGCTAAGTGGCTTCTGGTTGAGACCTCATGCTTTGATAGAAGGATCCATTTCTACCTGAAAGGCATAGTTCCCCTATAATGGCGACACCATGTATTTTATCTTTTAGATGACATCAAGGCAGGGCCCACCCTCCAAGTTGAAAAACATGCCAAGATCCTGTGATTTTCCCCAAGAGGTGTGCTATTTATTTTGCAGCTACTGGTTTCTCTAGGCAGTGGTCAATCTCAGAGAGCCAGCTGAGAGGGCACTGCTGAGGCCCGGTCAAGCTGGGTCCCTTTGGATGAGTATTGCTTAGTTAGCCATAGAGCAGCATCCTTTGCTTATGTTTCTTACCTGAGGATTCTTCTCCAAAACATATATTTATAACCTTAAAGAAAAGATTTCTGCCTTTCTAGTGTGCAAAAAAAAAAAAAAATAGCACTTAGAATTTTCCAAGGGTGCTGCTGTTTTGCAACCTTCAGGGAGAGAAGTTAAAATAATGTTAGCAGGGGCAAAGATTAGTTCTCTTCCTAAACAATAGGAAATAATTGAAAAGAGACCAAAGGTTTCTTGTCTCCCTCTGGGAATACAGACTTCTTTCTCATCTGCTCAGATTGCCGGTTTCCTTCCTTTGACCAGCAGGCCATTTCCTAAAAACTGGGGCAGGGGTATTGTTATTGCAATGTAGCTTTAAGGGTTGGAACAGTAGCTCAGCAACATGGGGTTTGTCTTGCACATCAGAGGGTCTAAGTTTGATCCCCACCACTGCAAAATAAAACAAACCCCCCAAATGTTCCTTTCTGTTGGCCTACAACATAGGCTTAATTTGATAACATTTTATAATGTATTTACCTTGTATTTGACCCTATTGAGATAGAAATCATCTTAAAGGAGGGACACTGAATGTAACTGACTCTAATGGAATTGTTGCATCCCTTAGCTGTGGTATCCCAGCTGGGTCTCATCCTGCCCTCACTCCTGATTCTCACTGGCTCCCACTGACTGCTCAGATGCCCACAGAAGGCTCATCCCTACCAATCTGGCAGGCACTGGAGACATCACCTTCCACAGACTGTTCTGGGAGCAGCAGGAGGGCTGGGCCATTCATGCTTCCTGTACCCCAAGGGAGACCTTCCCACCTGCCTTCTCACTGTGCCACTTGCCTTGGGTGGGAGACTTTCATTCAGGCCCGGTCTTGTTCCACTCCTGCCATGTTCACCTCAGCGAAAAAGAAAGGGAAATTTCCTTCCAGATTTTGTCTTCTGTTCTAGCCAGAGAGTGGATAAATAAATAACAAAGTAAAAAGGAAATGCATACTTGCTTTTACTTAAAAAAATTGATATTTTATGCTTTTGTCCCAGGAAATATTCAGATGTCAGAAGAGGAGCCTGCAAAGAGGGTTTCTGCTCTTGGCCTTGGGTTTTCATTGTGGAGGAGGCTGGGGCAGCTCTGAACTCCTTGGAAGTCGGGACAAGCCAAGGAAACCTAAGGCATTAAACCCACTGGAAAGACGAGGGATTGGCGTTCTCCAAAGTAACTGTCTGTCAGAGAAACTCAGAAAGTGGAGGAGTTTGGTTGGCTGTTACATCATCCTGAGGCCCGCTAGGTGGACACTTAGGAGAGTTTGGCGCCAGGCAAGTATGATTGTCAGCTGGGCCTGTGCATGGTTTCTTTGGTTAGAAAAAAAGTGCAAACGAACATTTCCTTTTGCCAGAGCTGCCAGGAAACACAAATCTTAAATCAGCCCCCAGCTACGGTACAGTTACCATCCCAGGGCGGGGGTGGGCAGAGACCAGCTGTAAGTGCTTCCCTCAGATAATCTCAGTACTGGTTTTGTTCTTGCTTATGAAGCTTGTGGAAGTCGCAGATCAGAATCTAGGGCTAGAAAGGCAGCCTAAAGGAGAGCTGGAAGGTCAGTGTCCTGCAGGGGCTCTGTGTGAGAGGAAAGCAGCTCCACCATAGCTGCACGTGGCCTGCCCAGGCAAGCCCCCTAAAGTGATGGTCCTTGGCAACGTTCTGCTTCTTTGTTGCTCAGGGTTCTCCTGAGAGACAGAATGTGTTTACGGATGACAGGAAGATAGGTTGACAGACCGAGAGCAGATAGACCATAGCTAAGCTAGCTGGTTAGCTAGATAAAGATCTACTCTGAGATACTGGATCGTAGAATTATGGAGGCCAGAAAAGTCTCACAGTCTGCCCTTTGCAAGCTGGAGACCCAAGAAAGGTCACAGGCCTGAGAGTCAGAGAGCTGATGGCCCAGATCATAGTCTGAACCTGTGGGCTGAGACTGGGAAGTACCAAAGGCCCCACCCAAGCAGCCAAGCGGAGAGGGAGCAAAACACACATGACCTTCCTTCATCACTCAGGTCCCCTGTGAATTAGACAGCACCTGCCTGGCCGCCTGCCCGCTTGCCGGCCTGCACACACTGGGGAGAGCGATCTGCTTTCCTCAGGTTCCCAGGCAGATGCTAGTCTCTTCCAGAAATGTCCTCACAGACAGAGCCAGAATCACAGTTCTTCAGATACCTGGGCATCCCAGGATCCACTCAAGTTGACACAGAAAATTAACTACCACAACCACTTTCATTGAAGTTATGGAGAACATTTTTTATATTTTTATACTTCTTCCTTCCTTCCTTCCTTCCTTTCTTCCTTCCTTCCTTCCTTCCTTCCTTCCTTCCTTCCTTCCTTCCTTCCTTTCGTTCTTTCGTTCTTTCGTTCTTTCTTTCTTTCCTTCTTTTCCTCCTCCCCCTTCTCCTTTTTTTGGTCTTTTTGAGACAAGGTCTGGCTGTGCAATCCAGGCTGGCCTTGAATTCACTTTGTAGCCCAGGCTGGCCTTGAACATGAGGCAATCCGCAGCCTCCCACGTGCTGGGATTACAGGTACGTGCCACCACACCCAGCTCTTTCTTTTCCCTGCTTCCTTCAAGGAGCGTAGTGTCTGCTGTGTGTCTCCAAAGTGGCAGACGTTGCACAGCACCTGGAGAGTCAGACTGAGCATAATGAGGTGGGGATGGAGGCTTCCCCGAGGAAGCGATGACTGAACTGTGTGAAGGAAGAGAAGCTTGCTGCTGCTGAAGAAAACTTGCCTAGCATTTCCTGACTGTGAAACATTCCTTGTGCATGATTATACTAAGTCTTCACTCACAATTTAATGCACATTTGTTCAGCTTCTATCACATGTCCGAGGAGAAGTGGCACTGGGACCTCCTCAGAGAAGGAACAAAGGGTGAGGTGTCCTGTGCAGTCTCAGTAATTAGTACTTTACAAAGACCAAGATTTTGACATCTCTACAGATATCTTGGCTGCACTGTGGCTAACATTGTCCCAGTTACCCTTACGTTAGATACTTTGGGACAGCATTCACCCTTTTATTGATTCAGCATTGCTGAAGGTGAGTTTTGGAAAAGTCCCACCCTTTCCTCTTACACAGGAAATCCCAATCAGAGCATCACTTTGAAAATGTGCTACAGTTCAGACACATCGCCACATCAGCCCCCTCTCCCAGCCTGTCTGAGTTAAAGGCTTTTTATTGCACATTGCACAGATCCAAGCTCAAACATCCTCGCTAGCCCATCTTTAGAGTCAAATTGTACAATATGAGTGATTTGTGAGTCAAGTGTCGCTTCGGTCCACCAAACCAGTGTTTTGGAGGAGCATGAGGCACCCATCATGGTGCCACAGCAGAAGGTTCCAGGACAAAAAGTCTGGCTTGATGGCCACTCCACTCGGACAGAGGGAACCGTGTTCCTTTGGCAGATAGGGAGGGCCAAGTTCTCTTCTAATACAAACCTCACACCTCTATCCAAAGGGAAAAATATGTGTGGGAGTCAAAGAAATCAGAGACAGGACAGTTTTTCCCACTGTAAGTATCCTGGATCCCTTAGGTGAATGCCTATCTTCTTCTCAGCTCTTTCTGGATAGTCATACCTAACTGCACTCACCAGCCTGGGATAGCACCTAAGTCAGGTCAAGTCAAAGAAGAGTCTCCTCCCTGGAGTGGTGAAGTTGGGAGAGTTCTGGCAACTTTTGTCAGCATGGCCACTGGCAAGGCTAGCCTCTGAGGAGTTTCATGTCCTTTCAGGCTCACAGCCTAAGTAGGTTGCATCAGAAAATGCCCCCTGCCCAGCCAGTATAGTTCGGTTTCTTAGTGCCCGGTTATAGCTCCTGTTCCAGTTCTGGTTGCTCCTGTCTCTTAGAAACAGGTGCTCACTGTGACGCATAGCTGGTCACTGTGGTGCACATTGTATAAGCCAATCCCCAATCGACAAGCCATTCTGCCTCTGTGCTTCCTGCTTGATTATCTCATATAAGCTCTAGACCTCCAGAGATCAGGGCCTGATACTCTGGGAATGATCCCAATCAGTGCCCATCAACGTAAAATAAATCTACCTCCAAATCCTGGGCATCGTTTTGGTGTTTCTGCTTGCTGTCTACAGTTTGGAAAAGGAATTCATATCATTTCCCAGCAAACTCCCAAGCTGTTATTCCCAGGAGACTTCTTGAGGAAGACCTACTGCCTCCAACTGGACTGCTCCGGGGTCAGAAACTCTTCCATATTTCCAACTCTGGGACCCACAGACATTCCACTGTGTAGGCACAGAGGGTAGGTGCTTCACAAACCAAACTTGGCTCAGTGGGGAGACTGACACGAACCCATAGAGAGTGGGTGGTCACTGTAGGGATGTGGTGCTCAGGTATGGAGAGGACAGTCGTGGGCCACCTCCAAGAGTTATCCAGCAGGTTGTTCTCAGAGAGCGGGAGCCCATGGCTTCATGATAGTGCTGGAACTAAAGGAAGTCACCCCAGTTGTTCCCTACACCCTTCTCCCCAGCATCCCCCAGGGGCACCTGTCACAAGGCAAGGAAAGGACTCAAGGCTATGTCGTTCCAAGCCCATAGGGGTGTGCTGGGGCAGTCCTAGGCAATCTCTGGGTTCTGGCTTTCTCTCCACCACCAGTGCCAGAGAGAAATATTTCCCACCATCAGCCACTTTGTGCTCTCGCTCCCATGAGCACTTCAGCTCAGAAGTTGTTGCCTGGTTCCAGCTGCAACACCCTCCCACTCTATTCCTGGTTGGCACTGAGGCTGAAAGAACCAGGTGGGAGCATCACCATGTCCCCAGGTGTACACAGCGTGTTGAGAGCCAAGGTCCTGCACCTGGACAGGCATGCCACAGCAGCAGCAGAGAGCAGCATGCTCATGCTGGCAATGCTCCTTCCCAGCCCTGCTGTGGGCTGCCACCACACCTGGCCTCACCATGCAGTGCTGACAAGACTGGGTGAGAGGGTCACAGAGGGGTGCTGAGAGTTCTGCCCTACCTCTCTCCATGAAGTACCGGGTCCCACACCACTGCCTAGCCAGAGTACAACTGGTCTGGCCCCTTATCACTCACAAGTACCAGAACCAATATCAGCAGTGCCTGGGGAAACTCCATCACCCAGGAGGAGCCATGACTCTCAGTGTAGGACTAGACACACAGGATACACCCCACACGGTCTGCTGTCCACACCAGCCCTGCTTAAACTACTAATGTCTCTTCTTTGGTGTGATGGGCAGAAATAGTAGATCTTTGCAGCACTGATAAGGTATGGTTGTGGCCAAACTCACTAACCCCAATCAAACAAGTTATAGAGAGATTACAGTATGGTGCGCAGGAGCAAATAACTTCAACAATGTATAACAAACCAATTCACCAAGACAGAAGAAAGCTGCTTATTATGAAGGTAACCCCAGATAAGAGGTAGATACAGTTGTCTCATCAGGTGCACAAATCTCAACACAATAACCCCAAAATAAGAAAAAACAAGGCAATATAACACATCCAAAAGATAGTAACTCTAGTAACAGATTCAAAACATATCAAAATGGATGGAATGCCCCCCAAAATTGAAAATAATGACTTTTTAAAAAGCACAATGAAGTCCAAGAGAGCACAGAGAAATAGTTAAATGAAATTAGGAAGACAATGCAGGATATGAATGAGGAATTCAAAACCGAGAGACTTTGAAAAAGATCAAAATAAAAATCTTGGAAATGAAGAAGGTAATAAATAAAATATTCAGTTGAAAGCCTCGAGAGCAGACCAGATCAAGTGGAAGAAAGAATATCAGACACAAAGGCAGGTCTTTTGAAATATTACATTGAGATAAAAAATAATAAAGAATGAAAAGAGCATTCAAGATCTTTGGGACACCATTAAATAATCAAATATCCACATGATTGACCTATCTGGAAGGGAAGAAATAAAGGTTAAAGTCATAGAATATCTATTCGATAACATTATAGAAAACTTGCCTAATCTTCAGAAAGACATGGACATACAAGTACAGGAGGCATATAGAACTCCAAATAGACATGACTAGAAAAGATCCTCACCATGACACATTCTAGCCAAGCTGTTAAAAGTACAGGACAAAGAAGGAATTCTAAAGTCCACAAAAAGAGAAACTCCAACTCACATATAGTGTCAATCCAAAAAGGGCAGCTATCTCAGCAGAAACATTTCAGACCAGGAGGCCTGAAATGAAGTATTTCATGACCTGAAAGAAATGACTTCCAACCAAAATTACTGTAAGTTGCAAGGTATTTTTCAGAAACAACAGAGAAATAAAGACCCACCAAGATAAGCAAAAACTGACAGAATTTGTGAACGAAAGACTAGACTTACAAAAACATTTAAAGGAGTCTTATATCTAGAGGTGCAAGAAAAATAACTATCACAAAAACAGGTAAATGTATAAATTCATTAGAATATAGATACACAAAAGAGAAATAGAAAAAATCAAACATTATCGATACAACTAACTATAAAATGACAATGATGCATAAGAGAAGAAGAAAATAATAAAGGATATTGAAAACGATAAGATGTAAATCAACAAAATGACAGGCATAAGTTCATATTTTCAGTAATAATTCTGAGTGAATGTAATAATTCTGAATGAATGCAAATGGACTTTGTTCTCCAATGAACAGATATAGACTAGTTGAAAGGATTATTTTTAAAAGACCCTAAAATATGCTGCCTACAAGAAACTAGACTCACCAGCAAGGACACACAGACTGAAAAATGAAAGGGTGGAAAATGATATTTCAAGAAAATGGAATTCTAAGGTGAACAGGAGTAGCTACTCATTTCTAACAAAATAAACTTTAAGACAAAAACAGGAAAGATGAGACAGAGAAGGTCACTATATAATGATCCAAGGACCAATTAATCAAGAAGCTAGGTATAATGACTATAAACCTATATGTACCTAATGTCAGCACTCAGTTTTATGAAAGAAACATGATTAGGCCTAAAGGAAAAGACAGATTCTAATACAATAATAACACGTAGGGTTTCACCCTCAGTCTCATCAGTGGGTACATCCTTCAGACAAAGCAGTCAAGAAGAAATCTCAAAGCTATAACTACAATGTAGATCGAATGGTCTTAACAGATACTAAAGGACACCCCACCCAACTATTGTGGAATGCAGATTCTTTTTACTAGCACATGGAATGTTCTCCAAAACAGACCATCTATTAGCCACAGAATAAATCTTAAGAAATTCAAAGAAATTGAAATCACACAGTCTTTTTTGATTGCAATGGAATAAAATTAAAAACCAACAAAAGAAACTAGAAATGATATAAACATGTGAAGACTGAACCTCACATTCTTGAGTGAAGTGTGGATGCTGAAGAAGTCGGAAAAGAATTTTAAAGTTCCCTGAAACAAATGAAAATGGAAACACAATAAAGCAAATATATGGGGTGCAGCCAAAATAGAACTAAGAGGAAAGATTATATCAATGAGTGTATACACACACACACACACACACACACACACACACACACACACACGATTCAGATAAATAGCCTAATGATGTATCTCAAAGACTTAGGAAAAGTAACACTAAACTGAAAATTATTAGAAGAAATAATAAAGACCAGAGCAGAAATAAATGAAACAGAACCTCAAAGAACAATGTAAAAGAATCAACTAAAGAGTTGATTCTTGGAAAAGATAAACAAAATTGACCAATTTTCTAGACTAATGAAAAGAAAGGGAGAGAAACACAGATAAAAAGGAGATATTACAGAAATACCAAGTATCACTAAGGGTTATTTTGAAAAATTATAGACTAACAGATTGGAAAATTTAGAAGAAAGGGACACTTTTCTGGACACATATGATTTACCAAAATTGAACTAAGGGAATATTTTAAAAGCTGATTATATAATAATAAGTAATGAGATTAACTAAAAAGTGGTCTCCCAACAAAGAAAAGACCAAGCTAAATGATATCACTGCTGAATTTTACCAAACTTTTTTTTTGAGACAGGGTCTTATTTTGTAGTGTAGACTGGCCTTGAACTCATAGTGATCCTCCTGCCTCAGCCTCCATGCCTGTCTTATCAAACTTTTACACAAGAACTAAGACCAATGTTTCTCAAACTCTTTCACGGAATTGAAAGAGAAGAAACCTCTCTAAACTCCTTGTATGAGGCCAATTTATCCTGAAAACAAAAGCTGATAAGGACACCACACACACGCAAAAAGAAAATTACAGCCAAATATCCCTGATTAGCATAGATTAAAAAAATTGGTAAGGCAAATTCCATAGCACAGATTCACCTGGTGACTGCAGTGAGTTTCCAGGGCTTTGACCTTTGGTTGCCACTGGACCCCTCTGCACTCGAGGGTTCTGTTTTGGATTCTTCTACCTCTGACCCAGTAGATGGCCACTGGGACTCTTCTAGTTCTAATCCCATAAGCCTGCCTAGTAAATCACTTGAATAACTAAACATATATTTTATATTGCATTTATTTCTCTAGAGAACCTAAGCTAATGCTTGCACATGATCAAACTGCTTTCATTCCAAGGATGCAGGGGGTTTGATACACACAAATCAATAAACCTTCTATAGTCCATAAACAGAATGAAGGATAAAAGTCATATGCCCGTCTCAGTGGATGGAGAAAAAGCAGCTGATAAAATTCGGCATGTTTTCATGACAAAATCTTGAACAAATTTGGTATGGAGCATATCTCAGCATAGCAAAGGGCGTATGTGACAATCCTATAACCAAAAACACAGTGAATGGTGAAAAACTGAAATCATTTGCTCTAGAATCAGCAATCAGACAAAATATCTGCTCTCACATCTTTTTTTAAAATTGTTTTAATTCTTGGGTACTAGGAATCAAACTTAAGACCTTGCACTTATCAGGCAGGTGCTGTGCCATTGAGCTATCTCCCCGACCCTCACATCTCTAATTCAATATGGTACCAGAGATTTTAGCCAGAGCAAGATAAACAAATACAAGGCACACACACAGGAAGAGAGACAACAAAATTGTCTCTGTTGGTGAATGATATGGCTGTGTACCCAGAAACATCTAAGGTTCTACAAGACAACAGAACCTATAACTAGATCCAGTAGGATACAAAATCAACATAGTACATTCAGTAGATTTTCTATCTACCAATGTTGAATTTGCTGAGAAAAAAATAATGAAATCAATCCCAGTCATGAGAGACACAATGAAATAAGATGAAATGAAAAATAATATCCAGGAATAAACTTAACTAGGGTGGTGAAAGACCTCTACAGTGAAAATTACAAAACACTGAAGAAATCGAAGAAAACACTAGAAAGTAGAAAGACCTCTCACAGGATTGATGGATTGAAAGAGTAAGTGTTAAAATGTGTGTACCACCAAAGCGATCTACAGATTCAGGGCAATCCCCATCAAAATACCAATAACATTCTTCATCAAACAAAATACAATCCTAAAATTCACATGGAAGCACAAAAGATCCCCAAAGGCAAAGCAATCTTGAGAAAAATGAGAAACGCCAGAGGCATCATAATACCTGATTTCAAGACACACTACAGAGCTCTAGTAACAAAACCAGTATGGTATTGGCTTACAAAGGATCCTTAGCCTCTTCAACAAATGCTGCTGGGCAAAGTGGACACACACATATCTCTCATCTTCTACAAAAATCAACTCAAAGCCCAACATTGTGGTTGCTAGATGTCATATCAGCACTTTTGGAGGCTGAGGCAGGAAGACTATAAATTTGAGCCCAGCCTGAGCAACTTAGCACCTTAATAAGACCTTGTTCCAAAAGATTAATTAATTAAAAAGTGACAAGGAAATAGCTTAGTGTAAAGGCCCTTGTTTTCAATCTCCAGACTACACACACACACACACACACACACACACACACACACACTACTCAAAATGGATAAAAGACCTCAGTGTAAGATCTGACACTCTGAAACTACTGGAGGAAAACATAGGGAGAAGCTTCGGGATACTCACACAGTAATGGTTGTGTAGGTGGACTCCGTATTCACAAGCACCAAGATATGGAACCAGCCTGGGTGCCCATCAGCGAAGGGATGGGTGGATACAAACAATTCGGGTTGGGACAGTGGAATACTATGTAGCCAAAACGAAGAATGGAATCAGCAAAGTGGATTAACACTGGAGGACATCATGTTAAGCGACATCAGACAGACCCAGGAGGGCAAGTTTTGTATCTTTTTTTGTCCTGTAGAGAGACGAGGAGGAGGAGGAAGTAGAAGAAGAGCAGGAGGAGAAGTGGGGAGAAAGGGAGAGGGGGAAGAGGCAGGGGAGAGGTGCTCTGGACATAAAGAACGCGAGCTGAAACTTGAGCTAATACTGGAGCCCAGGACAGGCGCGGCGGTGGTGAGGGCGGAGGAAGCGGGGTGACGCTATGGAGGCGTGCTATATTCGTGTATGAAACATCCTAACTCCCCCTGCCCAAAGCCCTCACAGGCGGGGGAAGCGTCCGACACGACGCCCTCTGTGTCCGTCACTTAACACCATGCCCCGCCCCCCGTGCAGCAGCTGCATACATAGTTCAACTTGAGCTGGGTGGTGGAGCTGCGAGTTAGACCTGGATCTACCTGAGTCGAACGCTTGGGCTCTCGTTACTCACACCTCTTCTCAGCTCTAACTGGGAGAGAACGCCGTTGAAACCCAGCTAAACTCTAAATACATTGAAATCACATTTTCTGATTTTCTCCGTTCGATTTCATAAATATTTATCGAGCGTCACTGTGTGCTCAGTACCGTGCCACGCCTCGTGTCAAATACAGAAACCGTGGGAGCCGAAGGGGGCAAGATGCAGACAATTCGCACGAGAGCCAGGAAAGCATAGGAAGGAAGTACACAAGCACAGGAGGCAGCTGGATTATGTCAGGAAGCGTCGGGTGAGCAAAGGACAGGCAGAAACTTTTGTGGGGCTAAGGGTGGGACAAGTATTTCCAAGGGAGTTGGAGACTTGAACCTGCACCTCTTGCGAAGCGATGGAGCAGGATGCCGCATGTGGGAAAGGTTTGAGGGGTGGTGTGTCAGGGGGTCTTGCTTGCTGAAGTCAGGGTCTTCGGCTGGGAGTGGGGATTCTCCACCAGCACCGCAGGACTGGAGCCTGGAACCTCAGCGCTAGATAGGGGGGGTTGCATCTGGCATTTCCTTGTGCCTTCTCAATGGGGCAGGCAGGCGAACTTCCTGAAATAACTATGCTGTGCCGTGCCAAAAGGGAATTCTGAATGTGGGTCTTAATACATGAGAGACAAAGGTATACCAAGCTTGGGGCTGTGGGAAAAGAGGGAGCCCATCGACATCCTGTTCCTTTGGAGAACTTTAGTTCCTGCCGCTCACGTGGGTTAGCCCGTTACACACGTCTTGGTAACATGAAGGCAGTTTCAAATCTTATGTCAGCAACGCAACAGAAAACAGTTTTCCAAGCAATTCAGTCAATTACCTGTGTCTTGCAAGATCCGTGGGAGTATTACTCAGACCGCTAGTTCACAGTTTCATAACTGTACAATGTCAGAAAAGGAACAGAGCTTAGAAAACCTTGGTCCAATCCCTGTATTTAAAAAGGAGATGACCTTGACCGAGGCGGGTTACACGCTGCTCCAAGGTCACAAAGATAATTAGTAGCCATTAAGTTTTATTCCTACAAGCCAGGTTAATAGCCATGCGGTATTCTTCTGTAAGCTGAGCTAGATTTAGTAAATAATATTTGCCTTTAAACCATAGCGCAGCAATGCTACTGTCACAAACTTTCTTCTTGCCCTGCTGTTTCAGCTCAATGTTCTCTTCTTATTCAGAGGTTAAAGTTACATCTTAATTATCGCTGAATACGCAGCACTTAGCATCATGTCTGGCATGTACCAGCTACTTGATGCTTTTTTTTTAGTTGAGCTAAATTTGATTCACTGATGCTTATTGCCTTCTTCGCAGGGACTTTTGTCGTATGTTGCATTTTGTAAAATAGAAGAATCGTCAAATCATTCACTGGCAGGATTCGACAGAGGTTAGTCCTTGCTCTCCAAGTAAGGGTGCTAGACTCCAGGGGGGGGAAACGAAGGATCCCAGAGGTGACACCGGAACTCAAACTGGCCCCCAGGCCCCCTCCTCCAGATTCCATAATTTGATTTTTGGTGAAAAGTATTAGAGTTTTCAGCAGTTAGGACAAATTGTATAATACGAGCTTTTTGAGGGGCACAAAAATCTGGAACATATCTGCGCTCCTGTGTGAAACCAACGGCCAGCAAGTAGAACAAAAGTCTGTACTAGTGGCCAAATGAGTGAGTGGCAGGTGATTTCTGGGCAGACTAGTCCAATGAGCATGGATTTGGGCTGTTTTGAAAATACCCCATCAGTAAGAAAAACCGATGCTGAAAGAGGTGATGCAATTGAGGGCATGAGAAGATACTTTGCGTAAGAAGATGATTTGGGACACAGACTTAGACTGCTGTCCAAATCAACTGCTCTGAGGCTCTGCCCTTTCATCAGTGATAACAGTCATAGCTGGCCCCCCTGTCCAGTCCCTGCTAATGCACAGTCTCGGAGACCTGAGTGTTATCCCAGGACCAACGAAGGTCAGCCTCTCCCTGGAAGTGGAAAACACCCCCCCTCATGTCTGGCCGCATGTGGTCAGAGCATCCCTCCCAACACAAAGGACTGGTCATTAATCCTTCTCGAGTGGAAGGTCAGACAGAGGCTGCCAGCAATGCTCCGCTGGTTTTATTCAAGCTCTTGATGGCTGTGACCCTAAAACTCTCTTCACGCTACCAGTGTCTAGTGGAGGAGCCAGGGTGAAGGTGGTTCCAGAAGCCACTTGGTCCATGGCACAGCACCTGCAGGAAGTCAGACCATTCGCTGGGAAGGTGTTTGAGTCTGCTCCGGCTACAAAACCCCACCAGTGGAAGGCTTCAACTACGGAAATGCATTTTCTCATGATTCTGGAGGCTGCATGTCCAAGATGAGGAGGTCAGCAGACTTGACTTCTCTGAGGTTTCTCTCCTGGGCTTGTAGACGGGCACATCTCTGTGTCCTCACGTGACCTTTATTTTCTGTTTGGGAATTTCTGACGTCTCTTCTACTTCTTATAGTGACACTAGTCCTATTGGATTTGGTCCCAATCTTATGATCTCATTTAACTTTAATTATCTTAATTACTCCCTAGTCTCTAAATACAGTCACACTGAGGTGGGGGTTTCAAATTACCATCTAATCCAGCCCATAATAAAAGGAAGTCAGCCTCTCCTCTTTCCAGTTATCAGTGTTCCTTCTTACTACTACTTCATTTTTGTTGGTATTTTTCTGCAAAAAAAAAATTATCTGCTACTAATTTGGAAAGGAATGAGAAAAATCATCCACTAGTTGAATTCTTAAATTATGAAAATTGTAACTAAAGGGAGGAAGGCCTGAAAAGAAGAGATCACCTTGCCAGCAGGAGCAAGAGTGTTTCTGTGTTACTCTCTGCACAAACACGCACAGAGGGGCGAAGAAGCCGGGCTCCTAAGTTCTCCACAGAAGTGCGCGGGTTGGCTCCCAGGCTGTTGAGGGCATGGCTTGTCTGCCTGATTTACACAGGTACAGAGAGAATGGTCTGGAGGCTGCGGGCTCGCTCAGCCAAACGCCCATGTGTGCATGAAATTAGAATGTCAACATTTGATTCATGTTGCCAAGCTGTGACTGTGAAACAAATTATGTCAGTGGGTGGCAACTGCAATATTAGCCTAAGCAGATAACATTTAACTTGAAAGAGGGCCCATTCTTCCAACCCCTTCTCTTTTATTAGTTTAATATCAGCATTGCTGGACATAGAGGAGATAACATTTTGAGAAAGAGTGACATGCTTTATGTGGAGGCAATGGTTCTTTAGGACAGGCCACACTGCAGTGAAAGGATGTTTACCTCTGACCGTGATGCTGAAATCTAGCAGTTAGGTGAGAGCGATGTTGGTTTTTACAGTTGCCACCCACTCAGTGGAGTTCAAAGTGGATGGCTGTGCCCTTTGTGAGATAATCTCAACTACAATTAAATAACCTGTGTCTTCCAGAGAAAACTCTTCTTGTTGGGGAGAAGCTAGGGACTTTGTTCTTGAATGCCTTTCAGAATAAAGGAGGCTGGCAAATACTTGAAGGAGGTAGCGAACAAAGTCTTCCAACTTATTTTTTGGGCTTTTCACAGAGTGATGTTATCAGAGTTGAATTTGAGGTTTGAGTTGAAATCTGTTTTTTTTCTACTCAGTGAATTTATGCTTGTGCAGATTTAAAAGCCATTTCAAATTTATACGTGGCTGGAAATTTGTCAAGGAATTTCACACAAGAAGTGGGGGCATTGTTGCTGTGCTCATCTTTGATACTTTCTCAGTGAAGCAACATAAACTTGATCCACAAGAGAATAATTTTCTCATGAAATGAGGCACACATCTATCTGCATTTGAGGCCCATTTTTTTTTTAAACTAGCAATACAGCAAAACATCAATTTGAAATTTTATCCCATTACAAACATCCATGTAGTTAAAGTTAATGCTGTGAGAAATCCAGCTTGTAGCAGTGAAGTGTTTATAGGAGCAGCAACCAGGCCAGGACAGTCTCCTACTTAGAACCCCTGTTCTGTGGAATGGTCTGTTTTCCTGCGTACTTTCCATCTCATCACCCACCTGTTTGTGTCTGAAACGAGTTTTCCATTTTTCTTCATGCTAGGCATAAAGGCCCAAAGCCTTTATCAGAGGAGAAAGATGAATAGAATTTAGTTCTTTTGAGTAGATTTCCTATTTGATGAAGAGGGCGGAGGGGAGGTGTGACTTTGAAAGTCACCACACCACTTTTTGGTGCTACTGTTTTTATTCCAGCTCCCTCACACCAGACAAAGCAATGGCAAAATAATGTAATTAGCTAATTTTGAAACAGTGGTCAGCTAGTGCACATTTCTCAGGACATGTTAACAGAGCGTTCTCCTTTCCCCGGCTGGGTATATGTGATATAAACTCATAGAGGGGCAGAACAGACTGTTTTTGAAACTAGCAGCTGTAGGGCCGCTAACCACAAAATTTCTGCTTCATCTCCGGTATGTTTTGTTCAACGTGAGCGCAAACCCACCAATGCAATTGTGTGTACATGTTAAAGTTCCTTGGCTGCAAGGCCCTCATTGTCTGAGGTGCTTGTGAAAAGGCTCCCTCCGCGGATGGTCTCTGAAACAGATCATTGTACGGCCGGGCCCGAGGTAAGCGCCTGTTTGACCCACTAGTCTGGCCTATTGCTTCTGCCATGCCTACTGATGCAGAAAGCAGGGCCGCCCTTCCCTCTCAGCACACATCTCCACTTGGAAATTTCATTCATTCTGAAAACACTCCGTGGCTAGGCCATATTTTCTGTTCATTCACATGATGTCAGAGCCTGCCACCCATTCTAAAGCCTAACCTCTCTCAGCCAAGGAACATATCCTGCCACTTATTTCAACAGTCTGCATAACCGAAGGGAGCCGTTTCTCTTTACCGGACAATTGCAGGCTTGTGACTTCTCCATCGTTTGGAGACCATGGAAGGAACTTTGCCTGATCGTCTGCAGTTAACTGTCAAATGCATTTAATGCTTTTTCAGTGGGAGTAGGAGCAAAACCGCTCTCATCACACCATGTCGGGAGAGTAAATAGGGGTCCTCTGTCATGTAGGGAATTAACTGCATTCCTTCAGCCACAGATGTAAAAATCCAGTCAGTGAATGGAATAAACAATATTTTGATGTAAACCGATGATCAACAAGAGAGGACTGACCGTCTGGTCACCCAGGGGGGTTTATTCGGTTAACACTTCCATCCCTTAAAGACAATGGTGTACAATCAATGCATATAGGGCCTTTCAGCCCCGTTGCTAAGAGATACACAGTGTCAACAGAAAAATGCCGGATGTACAGAGGACAGCCCCAGGCCCGAGAGAGATCAACCCCCTCTGATGATATTTTAAACTTAATTCAGTTCCCGATGAAGATTGTGACAGGTTCCGTGGGCAGAGCAGAAAAGATGTTTGCACTTCAAAATCTGACTTCCCAAAGTTGCGCTGCTGTGTGCAGAGTGTATTTAATTTGGTAACAAGTACATCATGGCCCAAACAGTAGCTGGTTCAAGTAGGAAAAGGCACCCAGCAGGGGCGTCCTGAATATTCATTTCTTGAAGGGCGCAGCAGTCATGTTACAGTCTCCGCCTGAGTTTCGGAGCTGATCGTTTGTCTCAGATTACATGTGCATTCTCTCATTTTTTCACCTCCAAAATCTATTTTCGGAGCAGCCCCCAAGGCCATTTCCAACAGCTTCTTCACAAATTCTAAAGAAAGGAAAGAAGCTTGAATAGGATCACATCACCCCGTACAGCCATGAAAACCTGTTTTGTGGGGCATTCTTTAAACCGGCCCAGAGGCTCTTGAGGGTTTTTGTATTTATTTATCCATTTCTTTCTCCCCGTGTTCCCTCCCTCGATGGATATTTATATTCAAATGCAAAAGATTTCCATGTGCACTGAAGATCCATTTATGTGTTGGTTTAGAAGATCATGCAGCAATACTGAGAAATGCGGCTTTCTCATAAACAGATGTTTACAAATTCAGCCTTTGTACCGAGGAAAGCACAGTCCTCGCAAAGAGGCTATATTCCAAATTTGAAGGCAAGAACACTTTGGGAAAAAAAAACAAAACCCACAGCCCTGAAGTCCAGGAAGTATTAACCTCAGAAGCTACGCCTCATAGCCACCTCCAAAGAGCCGCTTTAGAAAACCTGCAAAATATCTTCCTAACGAGATGCTGGTCGACCCTGCATCCCCTGAGCTGGGGTTGACAATAAACACTTGGCCACACAGGCTCAAACAGTCGTGCAGACAGGAGGTGACAAGGGATATAATCAATTCACTGAGTCCAGGAAGCACTGTCCGCCTCGCCCAACACAAGCTTTTTAAGAGCCCAGTTATTTTCAGTGGGCCAGGTTTTGTTCCTCAGGAGTTTGGTCTGTTTATTAAGCCAATAACAGCCCAAGAGCATCTCATGCAGCAGGCAGAAAGCTCCCAAGGCAGGGTGTATTAACGCGGATCGCAAAGGAGGGTGGGCAGGGGGCTGATTGTTGATGTTTTTCTTCCTGTCTCATCCCATGAAGCTAATTTTATAGGGTTGTTCCTGTCATGTTTAAGTTAGAGGGAGGGAGGGGGAGACTGAAGGCAGATAAAACCACACAAAAGCATTCCTGGGCCTTGTTTCCTTGCCGCTGATGGTTTTCTCTCACAGAGGCATGAAAGACTTACAGGGCAGTGAAGACGCTGGTAGCAGAAACCACCAGTACGTTATCGCCATAATTACACCAGACACCTGCCGCAACCCCACAACAGGTGCCCTCTCTGGCACCAGGCTGCAGTGACACCTGTGTGAATTTCCCTGGGTCCTCAAAGGTGGGAAGCTGGTTTTCGAGCCTGGGCCACAGTACGAGAGGGCATGTAAGAAGCTCTGCAGAGGCTGTGGCTGTGAACAGATTAACACTCGTTTGGAATAATGATCACTCTGGCTCCTTTTCAAACCGCTCTCACCTTGGAGCAAGAACAACTGAGATGGAGTGACGGACAGGAGAGGAATTTTACTTGTAAAAACCAGTCTTGGTGCCCCAAATGCTTACTTATTAAACCCAGAAAACGCTAATGGGGCTGTGAACTGAGACGTGCTGTCACTGCTCTGCAAGCGTGAAAAGTGTGAGTAGGCCATAAAATCTTTCAGTTCCTGATACAATTGCTCAGCACCAACTCTTTGCATTTTTTTTCTAATAACCAAGTTTCTTTTTCTGTCTTGTCTGAGCCAACCCAAACCACTGCAGAGAAGTCAGTGGTCAGCTTGTTGTGCTTAGTTCCAGGGCAACTGATGAGCACTGTCAGGGGTGTTAGCAGGAATATCACACTCTTCCTCTAAAAATAAGGGAGTCTTACGAGTAGCCCCTAAGCAAGAGGACAGTGACGGCAGGTGAGGTGAGGAGAGGCTGACAGGGGATGGCATTTTAATCTCTAGTTTCCAAGGCTGATTATTTTCCTGCTATAGGTCTTCTTTTCGGGGAAACATAGTTTGGGTAATGACAAACCCCCAATTTCGGGTTTATCTCTGATTTCCAAAATGCTTTGCATGCAAAACTGTTTTCTGCATAACCATTTGAGTCAAAAACAGACTTATCATTCTCTGTTTAACCCCTAAAAGATGGCTGGGGATATAGCTCAGTGGAATAAGCGCTTGCCTAGCAAGCGCAGGGTCCTGAGTTCGATCCCCAGTACCACCAAAAAAAAAAAAAAGAGTGAGTAACCCCTAAAAGATGCTGCTGGTCTCCCATTTGGGGGAGGGAAGGGTGTGTTTCCTGCTTTGCCCTCCTGGCAGGAAGTGTCTTGAGCTAGATTTTTCATACTGCTTCTCCTATCCCTCTTGTGGCCAGCAGGCCACACTGATAAACAGCCTGTGGACGCAAAGATGTCTACAGCAACAGGAGGAGAACAACAAAAGCTAGGGTGCACTACAGGAAAGCATGATTTCAAAAACCCTGCCAGCGTGGACAGCAGACTTGACCCGGAGGCTCTCGTGCTGAAGTTGGGCAGTTTCAGGAGGTGGGGCACTCGCTAGAGCATGCCACTGAGCAGCAGAACCAAGCCCAGCCAGGTTAGATGTGTTTATGGAAATGTAGAGGGACAAACATATTTTAATTAAACCACGAAGCTAAGTCAGACTGTTTTTCAAAAATTTCCACTATAGGTTGATAATCTTTAATCTAAACATCTGAATCCTAAACGCTTCAAAATGTGAACATTTTTGAATGCTGGCCAGTGGCAAATTCCATGCCCGTGACCGGCTGAAGTGAAAGCAGACACACTATACATACTGTATAAAATTGTCTTCAAGGCTGTGTATAAGGTGTACGTGAAATAGAAGCTAATTTCATGTTTAGGCTTCGATCTGCTCTCCAAAATATATTATCATGGACATGCAAATATTCTAAAATCTGAAACCCGGAACACTTCTGGTCCCGAACATTTCAAACACTCATCCTTTATTCCACTTTTCACTCTTTGTCTGATCTGCTTTCTCTTAGGTAAGATCACTGTTAGGATTCCCAACCCTGGCTGTCCGCACATCAGAGTCACCCAGCGACTTCCGAAACTTGACAGACACTTGGATCCCACTCTTAGAATTCTTCTTTCAGTGGGTCAGATGGAGCCCAAGCAATATCTGCTAATATTCCCCAAGGGAGCTAGCATGCAGGGTGACAGTTGTTGATACGGGGAAATGGAAACTGGAGAAAACATGCCTTAATTTCTATTTTTCTGTCAATGGAGAAGTAAAGGTCATTATTCGACATCAGTAGTAAAACATCTTTGTTTAGCCCTGAATCAAGACAGTCTATAGGAACTGACTTTGACTTAAGTGACTCGAAAGAGAACCCCCAAGTGGGAGACAGGAGTTGCTTATAAGTGCCCCACGACAGTGTCAAAATGCTGGAGAAATGTGGGGGGGGCATCCAGGAGGGCTTCCTGGGAGAGGTGTTTCTTGAAATGAGGTAGGAGGTGAAAGGTTTCTGGGAAGCAATTTTGGGTGAGGGGAAGGGAGCTCTTTCCAACGCTTGGGGCCCTTTTAATGGAAAGAAGAAAGACTATTTTGCTTCTTTTCCTTTTTAACATGCTTTTCTTCTGCTTCCAGAATAGGAAAGGATACGAAAGCTAACACTGTTTATCATGGCAAAGACATTAGAAGAGCATTTCCCTTAAACCCTTTGCACTGAAATCCCTTCTTCATAGTATCTTTATGAGGTAGGTTCCTGGAGTTACTCCCATTTCATAGGAGAGGAAACTGAGGGTCAGAGAGATGAAATAGCTCAGTCAAGTTAACACAGCTGAGCAATGGTCAGGGTCTTTGCTCTTCTCCCTTCTGCCTCTCTTTGGGGAGTCTTTGGCTAAGGCTGCCTCTTCTGTCACAGCCCAGTGCTGGCTGCGACAAACGCTCTTCTCAGAAGCTGGTGGCCGGCTGCACCGGGAACCAGCAGCTCCCAGGAAGAGGCTGGAAGAGGCTCCTAGGCCCTGCCTCGTTCAGCCCACATCTTCAGAGCTGCATAGAGAAGGCCCCAAGGCCCTCAGGCTCCATCTTTCCCTGACCCCTGGATTCCTTTGTACATAAAAATCGCCTAGAGACCGCTTCCATTTGTAGAGGCCCAGGTCATCAGGGAGTGTGCCAATTATGAAGGGTACAGATCAGCACAGTGGTACTGAAGGTATCATTTTCTTCTTTGTTGAAAGAATCGCTAACACAGCACGTGACGACAGGCGGTAAATACTGATGGCTTTGCCTGAGAAAGTCCGGCAAAGAGTATTGGACAAAAAACGTTTTGAAGAAGGCGTGCAGGAACTGGTGTGGCCCAGGCCGGTGAGGCCTTCCTTCATTTGCTGTTACTCCAACCACTTACTGTGACCTAAGATTTACTGGACACTGACCACACACTGGTGTTTAAGGCCTAAAGTGCTAGCGCGGCCACAGGAGTCTCCCACAGGAGGCAACGTGGGAAGCGCCACGCAGAAAAAGTCCAAGATCCCAGGCCTGTAGGGGGGAGTGCAAGAAGGAAGGGGAGGCGTCTTGGGCTTCCTGGAGGAGGCATCGCTTTACAGAGGCCTGAACTGGAAGGAATTCAGCGGACACCGGCTGTGGGAGGGGAGACCGGGAGGTCAGCTCCGTGGAGGTGGGGGACGCCCAGTCTCTGGCGGTTGTCTGTCTCTCCTTGTAGGCCTGTGGGCTGCAAAGGAAGCCCAGGAAGAACAAAGAAGGCGTTTTCTGTCAACTTCCAAAACTGCCCCGGCTCTGAGGAGTGGGGGCAGGGACGGACTGAGGTGGTTCGGGCAGAGTAGCCAATTTACAGCCGGGCCTCCTCTTGAGTCAATTAAAATGTTTTATTAGCAGGAATTTGAATCTCTTACCTTCATTAACATTTAACAGTAAATGGGAGAAAAAAGGTAAATAAAATATTATCTGGCTTTTTAAAGGTCATTTCAGACTGAGC
The DNA here is from genome assembly GCA_004027595.1 of Dinomys branickii. Lineage (NCBI taxonomy): Eukaryota > Metazoa > Chordata > Mammalia > Rodentia > Dinomyidae > Dinomys > Dinomys branickii. Next base: position 135,125 of record PVLD010001652.1, read on the forward strand.
ATTATAAACTGTGAGCCTGGGCTGGCGGGATGGCCCTTTGTGTGGAGTTCGTAGGGGAGGCACCGTGCCGTGGTTCTTTAGCCGCGTCTTCCCCCAGGGGCAGGGAGACCCCGCCGGCAGGTAAGGCGCTCAGAGGCTCATTGACTGCACTCTGCCCCTTTGGGGCGGGGGGGGGGGGGGGGGGGGGGCCTTAGATCTCAGATGATAAATCCTCCCGGGGGTGCGGGCCGCAGTAATTGCTCCCTTGATCAACACCTGCTTTTCAATCACCCTAGGCTAGTAGCTCGCAAAGATGAAATGACACACCTGACCATTTCCCAAAGGCAGGAGGCTCACAGGGACCCCACGCACACCGTCCGGGGAGGCTGCAGAGGGCCTCCGGGAAGCCTAGGTCGCTGTCAGGCACTCTGGGAACATTCTGCGGCGCTTCGTTGCTGTTATCGGAAGCCAGCGGCAGAATGAATGCAACCTAGCAAGGACATAAACGTTCAGCTTGAAGAGAGTTTTGGTTTTATAGTGTTCTAAAAGGCAGAGTCAGAAATGATTTAAAAGCTGCCGGAGGAACGATTCCATCCCTGTGGTCCCTTGGGGATAAACCCAGAAGGGTGGAATTCTTGCAGCCTGTGGCCCTTGGAAAGGGAGCGGGAAATCCAGATGCCACCCAGGTGGGGGAAAGATCTTCCTAAACTGCTTCTATCAAAATGAGTGGACCATGAGGGAGGAGACCCAGGCCTCCCAGGGCTGAGCTTCTGAGGACCACTCAGCCTGGGTGAAGAGCAAGCAGAAAGAAGGTGACACCAGACCAGAGCTAGGGGCCCGGCACACCCAAAGCAACAGTGCAGTCTTCCCTTCACCATGAGGATGTTTGCCTTTACCCCATCTGAAAAGAGGGAAGAAAGGAATTCACAGCAAAATAAATATTTCCCAATTTTAAATAAACATTGCTAACTAGTCACTGTGATGGCACTCCTGAGCGCGATACAGTCATACAAATACAAAAGAAGAAAAAAAGAGAATATTTACATATATAAGTACAAGTCCTAAGTCTGGTTTTACTGTGCTAGAAGCCTCTGGTCTAGTTCTCCAAATGTCAGAGGCCACTGCTTGCTGCCCTCCACGCTACCTCAGTTAGCAGCAAGGGACACGGCCTTCCTGCTGTCCCGTGGGAAGGGGAGCATCACAGACTTCAGCACAGCGCTGGTGAGGGCCTCCCCAGTTTCACTGGAGGACCTTATTTTGCATTTGGTTCAGCAAAGAAACGAGCGATGTTTCCTGGGAGGCGGATAAGCAAAGTTCTACATGGCTCTCCAAGATTCACTCTACTTCCTTTTTCTGCTGGAAAGTGCGTATATCAAGAACTTGTCTACCCTGAAAAGTCTGGGGATTTCACGGAGCCAGAAAGGCCCTCTGGCACCAAGGCTTAAGGTGGGAGGCAGAGAGGAGACCACCCACTTTCAGCGTTACATGGAGCACCAACCTGCACTGTGAGGTGTGCTCCATGGGAAATGCACACGGCATCTGTGGTGTGTGTACACATGTGTGTATACGTGTCCAGAGTTCTACACAGTAGATGTGTACACTCTTATCCAGAAAAGTTGTCCCATTGGGCCTCTGTTAACCCGTGCATCCTTTAAAAGAATGTATTGAGCAGGGCACGGTGGCTGTGTACCATTAAGCCAAGCTACTCAGGAGACTAGGGCAAGAGGGTCACAAGTTTGAGGCCAGCACGGGCAGCTTCGCAAGGCCCTGGCTCAAGTAAAACTGTAAGGGTTGAGCGTATAACTAAGTGCTCCATGGGTTCAACGCTCAGTACTGCAAAGGTACACAGCAGTCAGGCACTATACTTTTACCTTCTTGAACGTCCATATGAGCTGGATCTATAAGCGTTACATAAGATGAACCAAGCTTGGCTCCTAGAGAGAACACAAGTTTTTCCCCAGTCAGTTAACACCAGCCTGCCCTGCCCCCACATGGCAATTAGGAAGTACGTAAATGAAATAACTGTTGATCTCTGCCAATGCCATGGAGCTTTCTTCCCCCTTTGATTGAGTAACTCAAGGTATTCCTTGAAAGAAAGGCTGGTGGGGAACCTTGAAGACACAGGTGCTTACCCCAGGGGGGTGTGGAGTGGAGACAGAGAACCGGGTGTTGGTCTACAGCCCCCCACCTGTCCTGTGCAGTGCAGAAACACACAGCCTCAGGGGGAGGAATGCAAACTCCCTGTGACTGGTGAAGAAATCAAGGTGGCTGCTGATGACTGAATTAAAGCTCTCACCTCCTCGTTTAGAGACAGTTACCTTCTGCCTTTGTGCACCCGGGGAAGCAACAGATTAAAGTAGACAGATACGTCAGTCTCTCACGCACAACCGTCCCCATTAAGCAGGTTGGGGAAAGGCCCCTGGGTGTCCCTGTGCCTCTCTGCCTTCCCCATCAGGGAAGCTCCATGAATCCCAAGCGGCAGCCACAGCGATCATTGCTGTCCTCCCGGCTTGGGCTCTCCTTCCCAGTGCGGTGCCTGGACCCAGCAGGAAGCCGCAGTCCCTGCAAATGAGATGCTCTGATCCTGCCAACACCAGCATACACCACTTTGTTGGAGCTCTGATCTCGGTGCTTGTTGATTTACAGTGTGTTATTTCACTTAATTGCAACTGCACGCTATGCATTGGATACTAAGGCCACTATATGAGCAAGAAAGTCAAAGCACTGGGAGGACATGGAAATAGCTCAAGGGTTCGCACCTGTTGACTGATTCCGCCTCTATAGTTCCAGCCCCATTGGCATGACCTGGGTCTCCCCACATCTCAGTGGTGTCACATCTAGGCACCAGTTTCCCCTTCCGCAAGGAAGCTGTGGTCACAGGAGGTCCCTCTCGGAGCCTAAGACGACGATGGCCCAGGCGGCTGAGCCCTCAGCAGAGGTGAGTAAAAGAAAGACCCCTTAAGACAGAGTTTCTGAAAACCCTGCTCACATTTCCAGGTGCAGATGACACACCAGGGTGTGACCCAGGAAGCTCACCTGCCAGAGGAAAAATATATCCAAGGGGAACTGAAACCTCCTGAGAAAGAGAGATGGAATTCACGGCCATCTCCAGAACACAGTGACACACACACACACACACACACACACACACACACACGTGCATGGATGTACACACGTGCACGCGTGTGTGCACCTGCACTCTGCTACTGTTCAGATCAGAAGTGTCTTCCAAAGGCCACGAGGTGAAGGCTGTCACCAGCCTGCGGTATTGACGGGAAGTAGTGGCTATTTAGGCGGTGGGGCCTCCTCACGGGAAGTCTCTGGGGGCGTGGCCGTGAAGGGATATTAGGACCCTGGCCCTAGGAGGTACTGAGAGCCTGGCGTCTTTGTCTTGCTCTCTTTGCTGTCTCAGCACAGGCCCAAAGGCCATGTGGCCATAGACTGAAAACTCTGAAATTGTAAACCATAGTACAGCCTTTCCTTCTCATAGACTGTTTATTTAGTCATGGATGGAAAGCTCACACACACACACACACACACACACACACACACACACCGTGCACAGTGAGAAGACGGAAAGGGTTACCTGTACGGGCTTGCAAAGGGAATAAGGGTGAGGAATAAAGGGATAAATAGAGAAGCGTGACCCTCTTCACCCTTTACTTCTGAAGTTAAAATTCCTAAACGAAGTGTCTGACTGCTCACAAATAATCTAGGAAGAGGACTCCTGATAAAAACGATGAAATTCCCAAACCTGCCAAGCTGTGGCTGCGGCGCGGGAGCTGGCAAGTGGAAGGAGAGACAAGCGCTCTGCCTGCGAGCAGGGGCCGTGCTCCTTAGAATTCCACAATTACGTGCTCCCGCTGCTCATCCATCGTCAGGAGGCCGGCTGGCTCCAGCGCGCCTGCCTGCTGGGAGGGCACGGCAGAGCTGCAGGCGCACATGAGGGATGGCTCCGTGCTGGACTCGCCAGCGGGCAGCGAACGGGCGGCGGGGGCTGCAGGTCAGAGAGAGCTGCTGGATTCAGGCTGCAGGGAGTGAAAGGGTTTGCAGGAAGTAGAAACCAACCAACCCTCACCAGCTCAGGTATGTCAGAAGCCGCTCATTTCAAGCCAAATTGTATACTATATATATATATATATATATATATATATATATATATATATATACTATTGTATAACAGTGTATATTATAGTATTATAATAGTATATTGTATAGTATTATAATAGTATATATAATAGTATATTGTATAATTGTATAATATATATATACATACATACTATATATTTGCAATACATAATAATTACGTTTGTTTTGGGAACCGGTATGTAGACATCTTACATTTTCATCATTCTTACTTCCCGTCCCCCACCCGCTGCCTCCTCCTTCCCCACATCACTTCTCATCTCTAAAAAGTCTGCCTCCGTTTCCTGCCATCTTCCCTTTATTTTGCTCTATGACCTATTCCTAGTTTGGGTTTTTCAACTAAGAGAAACCGTGTGATCGTTAACCTTCTGTGTCTGATTTATTTCATCAGCATTGTGGTCTTAGTATCCATCTCAAGCAAAAATTCTACTTGCTTTTCCTCTGCTCTTGTTTTTAAAATAATTTAGAAGTCATATAGCCAAGCAAAATTTAAAAAAAAAAGAAATAGCCTAACACATGGCCAGTGTTGAAAGTGCAGAGATTTTCTATGACTGAGCAGCGAGCGTGCATGTACGTACCACACCACACACACACACACACACACACACACACACCCCAAGCAGAGCAAATACTCTTGATGAATAAAAATGTGAATTTGAGGGCAAATGAGGCACGAAACATACCGGCCAATAAACAACACAAAAGAAGGTCATACTAAATTCTTTATCTAACTAGACTAGGAAACATGTGAGCTAGGAATACCCAGCACAAAAACACTTTCAAAGAAGTTGCCTTTCCTAACAAATACAAAAGGGCTGGTGCTTGTTTTGTTATTACAGTTCACGCAGAAAGCAGTATCGGCTCTTACTTCCCTATATTTTTAAGACAAGTGTGTGTGGGGGCTTAAAAATCTGAGAACACGTCCTTGACTTGTCATGAGAAGATAAAATGTCCCTAAAGTACCTGCACAATCACAGCTCTTTTTGGAAAATGTCTCTTCCAGAAGATCCTCAGGATGGTGAGGTATCTTTCAACTCACAAAACTCCTTCACAGCCACCTCACAAAGTGGAAACGTCAGGGAGTATTTTCTCCATGATCTAGATGAAATTGACTCCAAAAGTTCAGGGGATTTTCTTGTATTCTTGTGGTCAGGGAGGAACAGAGGCTACCAGGATCTGATGGACCCTAATTGATTCCTGCTCTGACAAGCAGCCCTGTGGCTTAAGAAGGCCACTGTACAATGGGTAATGTCTGGCCCTTGTTGCTTCTCTCTTCCAGGCACACCTGGTCACAAGAGTCTTCATTCCAAGGTATTTCCCATCAACCATCCATTTCTCAAGGGGGAAGGGCCATTGTGGCCAGGAGCCAGACAGAAGCCACAGTCTCTATTGGATACCCAAGTTAGGGCCTTGGAAGGAGTCTAAACCTCTACAATCCCCAGGTTTCTCTTCCATTGTATTGTGTCTTCCAGAGCCCTGGGCATAATAAAGGCTTTGGCCATAGTAAATGTTCTCTTTCTGTGCCACAGTATGCGGAGGGAGTGCCAGAGAAGTGTGCATTTGGAGATCTCCAGCAGAAGGCATGCACAGAGCAGCCTGAGCCTCTCCAGCCGATCTCCAGCAGGAAAACCTCAGAAAGCAAACTTTTCTGGCCATAGAACATATCCGACCCTCCAAAAAGACGAAGATGCCTATTGCAGAGAACCTTCCAACCCACCACACAGCCAGAGGCATCACAGGTCAAAAGAAAGCAGATTGTTTCAAGATTCTCAGATCAGTCTGTGCTGCATGAAAAGGTTCCCAATCCCTGCTGCTTCTGAGCAGTCCCTGAGCCCTGTGGGTCTCAGGTCACCGCAAGCACCCCAAGCTCCTCGGGGGCTCTCCCTGTGCACTAATTAAAGAAAGCGACATTCTTTCAAAGCATTCCCTTCATCTGACTTCCAGCCTTGCCTAGCTCTAGGGTTTGGGTGTTGCAAAGCACAGGCGCAGTTCACACACCCTGCTGGGCCTTCAAAAGCTGGGAATCACAGGAGCTCATGGAACAGGCAGCAATGGGGATGTTCCCAGGCTGTCTGGGGGTTCTGCTCTGTGCCTTCACTTCACAGCCTCATTGTTTGTCAAGCAAAGGCAGGATGGTGGTCCAGGGCACCCACACCTTCAAAAGGAAATGCTGCAGGTAGTGTGACCCCCTCTGTACCTGCTCAGTGCCCACAGGGACACACAGCGTCAAAGGAGAAGCATCATTAGACTTTTCTCACTGATACCCAGTGGCCCAAGGGAGAACAGGAGAGATAAAGGCCAATCACATGAGGAGTTATGAACCACACCGAGCACCTGGAAATCAAAATTAACTTCCAAGAATAAGAACATACAGGTAGGGCCAATTTACTCAGAACCAGAGAAAAATATATGCTTTGTGATGACAGATGAGTCTAAAATTCCCCAAGAATTTACTACTCGGCATGTTGGTTAATAACCTACCCTAGCTTTGTTGAGGGATTCAGGTTTTCCTTATCTGCACATACCCACAAAACTCTGCTTCCTAGAAACTAGGTAAAGGATCCCTCAGGGAGACAGGGATAATGTGAAGTTTCCATGAGTACAGAGGTAGGGACCAGAGATGTGTAGTTTGCAGGAGAGAAAGCACGTAGCTTTGTAGATGCCCGAGCTCAGCAAATTGGTGGGGGGACTGGATAGAGGGAAGCTAGGTGGAGATGGGGAATGGAGTGTCATTATTTTTAGTTTTAAGAGAATAAAAAAGAATTAAAAAATTAGAAACGATACAGAATTTCACTAAAGATGGTGGGAATTCAATAACGATTGTTACATTGCAAACTGTTGTCTTCGGATTAGTTGTTCAGAGTACCACATATAAAAGCACGCACAATTGGTCCAAAACAATTGAAAAGAAAAAAAACTTAAGCATTAACTGTTCCTTTCAACAGACCAGTAGAATCCAGCGTACAATTACCCAGCTGTCCTTGTTTATACACATGTTTTTTCTGCTTCCTTCTTTCTCTTTCTCCTTTCCCTCATCTCAGCTCTTCCTTCCTTTCGAGCAGTTTCTTCCCCCGTCACAGTATTTGTTGTACCTTTCAAATGGTTGCTTTCGTTTGTTAGGGGTAAGGGCTGATCAGAAGCTGGAAGCCAATGTTCCAGTGCCAGTGGGAAACACATTCTGCCACCTAGGGTATTCTGAGGAATGTCCCTCGGCTCGAGCTCATCTTAAGAGAGAGCCTCTGTCAGGGTCAGCCTCTGTCCCACTGTCCTCCCAAGGGGATTTCCCACATCTCTCCTGGAGGCTTCCTGGGGTCTCAATCCCAGCGCTTCTCTTGGCCACGCCCGTTCCATTCCTAAAGCACTTCAGCCTGTGCCTCTCGTTTGGGAACAGAGACCCATCTGGTTCCAGAACCGTCCTTGTCCCAGGCAGAGCGGGATTGAAGGCAACAGAACAAGACCTTCCTGCAGATAGGAAGGACATTCCAGCAGGGTGATTCATTTGTCTTATTTTTTAGATTTTATAATTAGCACCACACACTAGCTGTACAAAGTAATGGGTTTCATCGTGACATTTTTATACAGGCATACAACACGCTTTCATTGGACTACTGTTGCTAAGCTATATGTAAGGTCTCTTCTCCTTTTCCTCACAGCCAAAACTTCTTTTTTTTTTTTTTTCAGTAGTGGGGCTTTAACCTCGGGCTTCAAGTATGTCAGGAGAATGTTTGACTATTGATCTACATCTGTAGTCCTTGTTATTTTATTTTTGGAAACGGGGTCACGCTAAGTTGCCCAGGCTGACCTCAAACTTGCAACCCTCCTGCCTCAGTGTCCCGAGGAGCTGGGGTCACTGTGGTCAGGTGCCATGCCCAGGTTCATTTAAGGGTGCTCTTGTCAGATATGCCAAAAAAATGAAGTTTCCCTTTGACACAAGTGCTTCCCAACAACAGCATGTCCATACGGGAATGCAGGGGGCTGACTTGCATAATGGCCTCCTCTGAGAAATACAGAGGGGGAATAAAACCTCTTTCCTTTACAGTTTTAGGTTCAGGAGCTAAAGCCTGTGAATTTAAATAACAAAAGACAGATTAACAGAGGAAAATACCCAGTTCACTCATGTGTTAATGTGAACACACATGGGAAGAACATGATGAGAAGTAACTCAAAGGAGAGGTAAGAACTGAGACCTGATATCCCATCCTAATAAAAGGTGGTAAAGTGTGGCTGGATAAAGAGGAAGGGCCCTGGGGCTCGGAAGGGAAAGTTGTGGAAAAGTTACTAGGAAATGTATGGTAAACAGAAGCTATTTAACGGGGTTTGTTACGTAGATAAGTCCTTCTCTCCTTCCTGGACCAGTGCAATTGATTCCACCTTTACAAAGACAAATTCCCGTTCTGCTTTTAGACAGAAAGGGGGAGGGCACAGAGCTAATTGTTCTCAGCTCAGAAACAGTCCCTAGGCAGGCCTTTAGCAACACGATTTTGATGGTAACCTGCAGGGAAATTAGGGGAGATGGGCACCTTGTTCTCACTGATCTGCCTGCCTGTTTCTCCCCTGCAGGAAGAGCTTAGGCAACACAGAGGCACAGAGGCACTGGCGTGCCTGGACCTCCAAGGAGAGCAGAACAGGTGAGCCAGGCCCCAGAGTTCACATCTTGGGAGACAGCAGGATCTTTAGGAAGTGGGTCCCTAGAGGATGTGGCCTCAGAGGGATAGTGGGACTCCAGAGTCATCTTTCTTTTCTCTTCCTGGGTCATGAAGCAAGTGGTTTGTTCTGCTACTGGCTCGTGTCACAGTGTGCTGCCCTGCCATAGGCCCAAAGCAATGGGATCATGTGGACTTGGACTGAACCTGCAGGCCCTTTCTAAGTTAATTGTCCCAGGTATTTCAGCCCGGTGCTAGTAGGTGACTAACACATCCCTCCATTTTGACAGAGAAGCTGGTTGTTACTGCTAATGTTGCATAGAAGTCAGGAACAGATCTGGTTTAAAATGAACCCTCCCTGGGTCTCCCTCTTCCATAGAGGAAATAGATGGGCCGTCAAACCAATAGGTTTCTGCACCCCTTGTGGCAGTCAGAAGATCCTCACCATGGCAACCACCTTGTCTTCATTAACATTATTTTAATGCCATTTACATATTTTAGTCCACTTTCTCTAACTCAGCAAACCTTCCCTTTTATCCCATCTTGCTGCAAAAGGATTGGCTAGTCCTTAGCAAAAATAACAGATTTACTGCTTCACTTCTTGAAATGCACACGTGTTTATTAAGTCTTGCCTTAAAGCAAATTCAAACATTTTCTATGATCATTTTTTGCAAGTGTCAGAGATCTGGCAATCCAACCTCAGGATGGCTTTTAATACACAGTCTGCCATCTGCAGCCAGGTAAGCGTAAGTTGTAATATTTCAGTGCCTTCCAGGTACTCTATATGACCTGCTAATTATCTGTCAAAATGTAGCCATCAGACACAAATCAAACAGGTAAAAAAAAAAAAAAAACTTGATCTAATCTCTGCTTTTTCCAGTTTCTAAGGCTTTGAATACCACATTAAGCCCATGTCTTTGGCTAGGACAGCACATACTTTAATGTATTCCCCAAAGCCCACAATTCTCTGCACAGGGCTGTTTCTTTTGCTGCCTATATTAACCAGCCAGTTCCCTTTCCTCATCTCGGAGTGTCTGAGCAGTGCAGAGCTACCTGAACCCTGCCTTCCCAGAGGCATGCTGCAGCGCCACAGTAGAAATATCTTTTGAACTTGAACATAGCATTATCTGCCCACTGGTCAGTAGCATAAGCACCTGCCTGTCATATTTGCCCACCAGGAGAAAACCCAGGCTTAGAGGGGACTTTTGGTAAAGAGGTCTGATCAGATTCATCCTGTTCCAGGAGGACAGCTGTCCAAGAAGGGAAGAGCTACCATGTGTTTAGGTTTTATTTCCCTTCCTGAATTCCAACAAGAAGTGCTAGTGTTTGGTAAGAAAGCTAAATTCAGGTATACTTGACACCCTTACACAGCCAATATCCAACCAATATCGACTGAGTGCCAGACCCTATGCTAGATGGAATACAAAAAAGAAAAAGGAAAAAAATACAGACCCAGAATTCTAAGATAACAAATATTAATAACTGAGGATTTTATAGGACAGCAATGGCCTTTGTTTGCTGATGGCTTAGTGTCTACTACCAATATGCTCCATTTTGAAAGGTAGTTCACCAATTAACAAAGTAAATGCGTGCTGTTGCACTCTCATGAGGCTCCATGAGAACCAGGACTTCTTTATGCTTTCTTTGAGCTGTATCCCTAGCACTGCCAACATAGTCTAACACATAATAGGAACTCAGCAAGTACATGAATAAATTAACGATGCCCTTGACCCACAAGGAGGGAGGTAATGATCTCTTATAACCTTTAACTAAGCAAGTGGTTCAGTAATACCATTACTTTCTTCTAACCAGCAAACTTAGGAGTACTCTGCCTTACACCATTGGAAATGATGTGAGTGAATTTTCAATGACCTGAACAAATGTCTATAATATTTAGTCACATGAAAAAGCAAGTTACAAAACAATATGCCTAGTTATAAATATCCCCTGGCCATTTTGCCAAAATGTACATAGTAGATCTTTTTAGTTGATGAGTCTTGGGATAATTTTTTCCTGCTTCTTTTTGCTTTCTATGTGTTCTAAATTCTGTGCAGTGAGCATATATTATTTTCCTAGCCACATATTTCAACATTACTCTAAAAGAAAGATTACATCTCAAGTCTCAATCTGATTCTAGTTTCGGGTTACATTTTGATTCTGCGCGAGCTCCTCTGTTTAGCTGACTATACCACAAACTCTTGTAGGACAGAAGAGAGGGCGACACACTTCTTAACTGAGGCTGTCATTTCACTTCACAATATGTAAGAGAAGAGTGGTGGCTCCAGGTACACCAGCTCATGGCCAGCCTGTGATGGGTGTCACAGAGGTAATGATGTTATAACTCTGGGAAGGCCCCCTAGAGAGAGAGGAAGGACGTTAGAGCTATACTTAGGAGGGCTTTTCTTGCAATTCAGGAGAATTATGCCACCAAAATCCGTTTAAAGATAATGGGCTATCTTTCAGTGGCCTCCAAAACCAGACTTCACCTACACGTGACCTGGAGTGAGAGGCCAACTTTTCGTAAAGAAATGTTATTTTTCCCTCTCTCTTTCTCACCTAGGAAGAAGGTTTAACTAGGATTTCAAAGCTTACCCTTTCTGCACTTCTCTGGGGCCTGGCAGCTGTTGGATGTTGGTGTCTGTGTGCCAGCTACTTGCTCTGCCAGCAATGTGTTAGGGTAATCACCCACTGAAGGATTTCAACACATTACATTTCCCCAGAAGCCTTTGTCTAACAAGGTAATTTACGACCTGTTCAGGAATTTGGTCTTTACAGAACAGTAAATTCACACTTGCACTGGACTTCAAAGCTGCCGTTATGAGCCTCAGTAGCAGACGGCATCCTGCAACCCAGAGCTAGATCAACAGATAAGTGAGTTTTTAATGATCTCTTTCAGGCAGACTGCAAAGGGGAAAAGCTGGTGGCCCCTGCAGCATTTGGCTATTCTGATTGCAAAAATTCAACCCTAAAAGTGGGTCCTTCTCACAGTATTAAAATCAATTCATACACTCGGTACAGATATTAGGATCTGTAGACTTTGGGAAGGGTCCAGAAAGACACAAGTGTTCCTCATGGGAAGGTTAGTTACTCCTGTTCTTAGTAAGGTCTTGTTGGAATGCCAAGAGAAGCCCACTCTCCCAGCCCTGTGACCCAGCTAAGACCACACTGGTACACCCATGTGAGTACCATGAGGTGGGAGGTAAACTCCTTAATGTCTGCAATCATTTCACCAGCCCTGGGTCCAAGGGCATCTTCCTCACACAGGAATCCTGCATAAAACCGCCGAGACCAGGTGTTCTGGAGTACAGTCTATATTCTGCTTGCCTAAGAGTCACCTAAGAGGCTCATTTAGGAAAACAAAAACACCAAGACCTGCCTCCCTGCTGTAGCAACTTTATCAGCTTTTAGGAGGGAGGTCTAGGAACTGTAATCTTTAGCAAACAGTCCAGATGATTCCAACCCACATCAAGTTTGAGAAACTCAGGAAAGATGAAAACAGACAAAACGAGCCCTTTAAGCTTAAGCAATTTGGGATGAGCAAGATCACGTGAGATCTTTTGAGAGCCACCCTTTGAGTTACTCGCCCTTGGGCAAGTGGCTTAACCTCTCCGAACCTGTTTTCTCAGGTTTGAAAAGGCAGGAATACCTCCTGGTTTTACAATGATGAGTAAATTCTGGCTTTAGAGGTGGGGCCTGCCTGCACCTTCAGATTTTTTCTGGTGTGTGTGCACCCACGTGCGTGCACGCATCCGTGCTCTTCTGCTCTTGGTTTCTAAGCTGCCATGTGGGGCAGTAAGGAAGGTCTTTTTGCTGAGCAGCTCCCCTGGTTCAGTAGACATCATTTTTTCAAATGAAATCATTGTTAGACCCTTAGCATAGTAATCATATAGCTTTCTAGAAACAGCAGCTCTGTGCAAAGATAGGAAAGGTTTCAACTTTGAGCCACTTAGCACTCTCCGTCTACCCCACGAATCTACATCCCTCACCCCAACAAGCCTCCACAGTCCCTTTTTTGGGCCACCATGGTCAGCAGAAAGGAGAGAAAGAGTGTGTGTATCTGGGTTGGAGGTGAAGTGAGAAACAGAAAGATCTCTGATGCCAAGGTGACAGAGAAACTGGAGGCACCATAAATGGGCTGTGCCAATGTGGGAGAAAGAAGCAGATTCAATTTCTGACACACTCAGTTGATATTAATACTAGCTCCCTGTGGTTGCAGGAAGAAATGACAGAAACTTGGCGACCTAAAAACTTAGAAGTGTGTTTTCTCATAGTTGTGGAAGGTGGAAATTGGTGTTATTGGGTTGAAATTCACATGGTGATAAAGCCATTCTCCTGCTGGCACTTGGGAAGAAAACCACTCATTGCCCTTCAGGGTCTTGTGGCCACTAGCAGCCCTTGGCTTCTGTTGCCCCATCCCTGTACTTTCCCACTACCCTACCATTTCTTTTCATACCTGTGTGATTTTCCTGCTACTCCCTCTTACAAGGACACCCTGGACAGTTCCAGATCATCTCTCTCTACCAAGAATTTTCACTTAGCATAGCTACAGTGGTCTCTCTTGCCACATAAAGGAATAGTTACAGGTCTCAAGGTTTAGGACCTGATATCTAGCTCTGGAAGAGTCTCACTCAACTGGCCACAGTCACCCATTAAATTTCATGTTGATCCCACATGCAAAACCGATTCACCTACCCAACATACTCTTAACCTGTACAGCATCAGTTCATGTCCAGAATCCCATCTAAACATCAGGAGCTTAAAAGTTCCAAATTCATCATATAAATCATCCAAGTACACTAATTATAAGTGAAACTCTAAATATGATTTATCCTGGGGGCAAAATTCTTCTCCACTAAATGACATGCTTGCAGAATACAGTGATGGGACTCGGACAGGATGACAGTTAGATGTTTCAACCTAAAGACAAAAAATGGACAGAAATGAGAAGTTAGTGCTCCTCAGTACATTAAAATCCAGCAGAAAATTACATCAGGTTTCAAGAACTGGAAATGATTGTCTGAGGCTCAAGACTTTACTTTCTGGGCTCCTGGCTCTACCCATTGGGCCTAAGACTCTACCCTTAAGGTCAGTCTTACTTTCTTGAAAGGAAGCCCACGGTTTTAGCCTATTTCCTATCAATATTGGTTAATGTTGATCGTCAAGTGGCTAGATTGAAAGACACCCAGAAAATTGGAACAGGGCACTTTTGAGTGCCTGTGAGGCTGTTTCCAGGGACAGTTGCCATACAGGTCAGCAAACTGAGGGAGGTTGACTTTCCCTGAGAGTGGGCAGCACTGTCCCATAGGCAGGGGGTCCAGGTGGAACAAAACACTGAAGGAGAAAGTGTCCATGGACATGATATGCGAGCTCCATTCTTGAGTGGGTGCACATTTTTGCTCCTGCCATCTCCTGTTGACATCAGACTCCAGATTCTTCAGCCTCTGAACGTGGACTTACATCAGTGAGTCTCCAGGAAGAATGCAGACCTTCAGCCTGAGACTGGGACCGTGTCAGTCATCTCTCTTGTTCTGCAACTTTCAACTTCTTGGATGGAGCATCTTCTGGGTTCCCAGTTTCACCACCTGCTGACAGCAATTTTGGGAATATTCAGCCTCTGGTCATGTGAACCAACCTCATAAATCCCGTTAATACTTTCCAATGATTCTATTCCTTTAGAGAATCTGTCTAATACTTGCTTGTATAATTCTGGGAGTCAGACAAGCTTCCTTCATTTAAGCTGGTAATGTTTCTGCTGATACAACTGTCTCAAAATAATTGTCAGTCTCCTGTGTATATCATGATGATTCAAGCCATTAGAATGCAGCAGTGATGACAAACCTTTCAGAGACCAAGTTCCCAACCCAAAACCCACTGATTTATTGCAAAGCGCCAACACTGCAATCAAACCTGAACACTAAGGTCCTAGTTTAGAAAAAATAACTCACATATTAACATCTCTTGTCCTAAAAGAAAAACACAGTAATACGTGTGCCATAGGTTCACCACCACTGGATTAGAGGATTATCTACAGATACTTCCCGGATAACCGCATCTGTAGTCCTGACTTTTACTGAAATTGTTGAGAGGTTCCATGAGGCAAAAAAATATCTTCGCAGAGCCCTCTGTGTGAATGAATGCTCTGGTGTCTGATGCTTCCAAAGTTTAAACAAAAGTTTCCAGAAGCAGATCCTTGACTTTCTACTGCATATTTCCCTGAAAACAGAGTTCCTCATTTTAGGGTCTATCAGCGATCTGGACAAACCAAACATTTCCATAAACTATTTGGTGTCGGTTACTTTTTGCCTTTTTAGTAGCCATTCCCTCTGTGTATCCCTTTTCTCATTTTATTTTGCATGCAGCAAGAAGAAACTAGACTGTACCTTCAACAATTTCTTAGCGATCTCATCAGCTAAATACATTAAGATGTGGATATCTTTGGAGGAGGCATAATTCAGCCTTATATGCCATTATACATAATTGTTATTCTGTTTGTGTCTAAGTCAAAACCTGGTTATAGGAGGAATCGATGAAAAAGATGTGGTATTTTTATACAGTGGAGTACTATTTAGCCACAAAGGAGGATAAATGTGAGACTTTTATAGGTAAATGGATACAACTTGGGGCCATACTCATAAGTGAAATAAAACATCATGTTGTCCCCCTAATGTGAGAAACTGAAAGAGTAAAGAAGTTCTAAAATGTACAATAGATATTGTGAAATTGGAATAAATTGTTCTAAAGTGAAAAGAAATTAGGATGGGTGAAAAGGGTAAAGACAGTAGGGAAAAGGGAAAAAATGCGAGTCAGTTATACTGCTCATGTCTCTTAGTTCATTAGAAAAGAAAGCTTTTCCTAATATTGCTTGGAGAAATTTTTATGCCTGTATCTTGTGCCCTGAACAACTACTTTAAAGATAACAATATGTAATGTCTTAACTATTGCTATTGTCCTATTATTTTGTTATGAAATTTACCTTTTTTACATAAAATAAATAACACCTACAAAAAAGGCCTGGTTATTACTGAACACATCATTCGTTCACACAGCAAACAGCTGAGCATCAAGAACCCAAAAGCCAGATTCAATTCTGTGAGCACTTCCAAATAATGACAATCTGGAGTGTTATGTTATTTACACATAATCACACAGCAGATCTGTGACATGTGTCACACTAGTTTAAGTTATAAACTCCTCTCTAGGGCAAACTAATTTTATTCACATTTAAAATATGCTAAGATCTTTGGCTCATGTATTTGCTTTGCTGAAAGAACCCCTGAAGGGAGGTCATAGTTTTGGGTAGATAAGTGAAAGATGAAATAGTTACTTGGCTGTAGTATTCATGTACTCCCCACATGCCTGTTGGTATCCATGTGGGGCACTCCTGTGACCCCAAAATGCAAAAACGATTATACACACCTGAAAGTTGAATATGTTTTCAACACAGTGAAACTTTCCTCTTGAAGAACTACCTTCTCCTATATTAAAATAATAAAATACTATCCAAGTTCCCCATCATAGCTCACATGTAACCTTGAGTGGAGACAAGAGAGTGAATGGATGCTGCTGGAGGAATGGACGGGATTAGTATCCATTAATCCCATCTGCCAGTGAGACCATTGACACAGAAGGGCTTATAGAGTTTGCCCAGAATCACGCTGCAGTTACGGGGGGAGCCAGAGTCTGGATCCCGGCATCAAGGCTCTCAATGCACCTCTTTAATGCCTACACAACCTCTCAAAATAGATTGAGTCCCGCCTTACAAAGGAAGGAATGGAGCTTCGAGGATAAGACTGGAAACAGGAAGCTCCTCAACTACTAGGAACTGGGGATAAAATTAAGATCTTTCAGGCTCTGACCTCACACTCTCCCCGGTGTGAGCTGCTGCCTCTAACGAGCAAAGCTCCTTGGAGCTCCTTGCAGGCCACTCAGGAGCTCTTGGAAGAAGCTTGCATTCCTGCCCCGAATTTGTGGGACTTCAGAGAGAAGGGGCTGGTCATGTTGGCCTTTTCTGCCGTATGAGTAACTCCAGCCTTCTCCTTTCCAAGGAAATGTGTGCTGCTCAATGAGTTATGTCCAAAGTGCTAATGTACAGAGAGCTTGTGCATCTTGGGAGTCCTCTGGGCAATAAGACCCAAACTAACTGACACTAATGATCAACTAATTGGTCTTCAGGGGTAACTTGAATGCAAAAACTATCTCCCAGATGAGAGGAAGCTGGCTTGTTGCAAATCATTTGGCGGAGGTGTCCAATCTACAGGCCCCAGCATCAGAGACATGTGGGTGTGACTGCAAGATCTTCATCCTGTACCAGCTGGTGACCTTGGACCTCATATGCAGCCAGGGTGAGTCTCAGTTCTCTTCTACGTAGACTAGGGATGATGGTGGCACTAATTTTATTGGATTTTATACAATTTAAACAAGAGACTACATGTAAAATGCTTATTCACCACTGAGCTTATAGTAAGCAGACCAGAAACACTAACAGTGAGGATCAATAATGAAAAAACTACAGCTGATACCACAAAGAACTGGGGCCCACACCAGGTTGTTTGGTGGATTCTGCATCTAGCCATGGTAACCTTCCTCATAGTAATAGTAACTAATATTTACCTGAGAAACACATAGGTCTTATTTATAGCAAAAGCTATTCTAAGTGCTGCACACATGGTGTCTTGGTTAGTCTTCAGAGTATCTCTGTTTAGTCTTCAGATCACTGGATTATCTCTCTTTCCCAGAGAGAAAAACTGAGACTCAGAGAGAGCTGACCTGCCTTACCCAAGGTCACACAGCTGACAAGAGAGCAATCCAGGGACTGGATCGGGCAGACTGGTCCCACTGTCCTTGTTAATACCCACTGCATTGCCTGGTGTTCACTGTGACACGGCAATAGACTGCTAGTGCAAAGGGGTAACTTTCGTGATTCTCGCTGGTCGATTTCCAAGGTCCATCCTGGCTGACACATTTTCAGTGGCGGGGAAGGAGAAATGTCTGACTGTCCAACTTACGTGTGGATGTGAGAAATTCAGCATTCAGTGTCTCCAGCTGCCAACCTCCTGCAGCCTTGGGGCAAAGGAACAGGCTTGCAAGTCCCCGCAGTTAACACTGGCACCAGCCACCTGGCTGCTAGATTAGTGGGGGCTCATGAACAGACATCAGGAGTCTGAGCTTCCCACCCAGCCCCTCTCTTTGAACAGGCTGCAGCTGCTTCCGAGGTTGTTCTTTGGCCAGGATGTGGTCAAAAAGTTCACACTTAAGAAAGTCCATTTAAGAGGATTTAAAAGAAAAAACAACAGAAGCAGGTGGAGTAGAAGTAAACTAGTCACCTTTTGCCCCTAGCACTGCTCCAACAGCTGGGAAGGACTGGGCAAACCAGCAACGCTGAATCATAAACCTCTCTGTAACTCCAGGCCCACCACTTCTTTGAACAGAGTCCTGCCAGGGACTCTCATTCTGTAGCAAAATAACCTGCAGTGGGAGAGGGAATTGCTGCTGGAACTTAGGGGTGACGTGCAAGGCGAGAAGAGTAATTTAAGGATTTGGAAATCACTAGCAAAGGTGACGTGGCCAGTTCATTGTGGAACTGAGACAGCATCTGTAGAGCCCAATGTACCTATTACTTAAGCAACCACTGGCACGAAGAGATGGAGAAAGCATTGCAGAGGGTTAGGCTGCTCTCAGTGACTGTCAGCTTATATGCTGGAGCTACACCTCCTGGGAAGTTGAGATAGAAAAAGAATGGGGGGTGGTGAGGGGGAGATTGGTAGGGGCTGGATACACTGTGATGCCTTGACTCAAAAATCAGAAACATTGACTTGAAAAAAAAGTGATGTTACCTATTTTGGTATAAACTGCCAAATTCAAATCACAAATATTTTAGTACCCCTCTCCCAAACATTGCACATCATACTCTCCTTTCCAAAAAGAGCTGTGGAGTAACATTCTAAATGCCTTTGAAGAGGCTGTGACCACTTTTATGTAGGGTTATAAACAGAGTGACTAACGTTCCCTGTTTGACTAGGAAACAAAGGGAAACATTTAGTCTCCAGGCAGCCAGAAGTAATCACCCTGGGTATATAAAACTAGCAAAATAAACTATAGTTATAAAGAAGGAGTGAAGTCATAGGATGTAATAGGATACTGACTTTTCTGTTTAGTACTGAAGTTCTTCAACTACATAATATCACAAATAAAGAAAAATCGTTCATTTTGGACACCTCTTCTAAAACAATTGCTGAGGGTAGAACTGTCATGAAATTACTACGTTTAGTTTCAGAGAGCCTCTCAGCCATTTACATCTCTTCTTACGTCTCTTCAGGGTCATGCCAATTAATAAAAATGGCAATCAAAACATTTTTAATAATAAGAGCAAGAAAATAAGGTCATTTAACCCATTTCAAATCAAGAACGTCTTTTAATAGAAATCATAGTGTTAGATTTATTTTTTAAGTTAGTTAAACTTTGAAAAATATCCAGTGTCCTCAAGGTTACTGAATTTAATTTGTTCATAGAAAGGACAATTTTGATTCTGGGATCTGCCGCCCCATTTTACACATATATACACACTTTTGAACACTTTTTTGAAGAGTAGATGTTTAAATAGACTTAATCTATGGCATATGTGAAATACATATCAGCTATTCTTTGCCTAACTCTGAAATTCCCCCTAAGCAGTGGATCTATAACTCAAATCACAACCTAAACTACAAATTCTTGTTTAGATTAGGTTCCAATGAAAATGTTAATGTCATCACTATAAAATATTTTTTATCTTTGTTTCTTTTTTAAAATAATGACACATTGTTATGGTTGATACATCGTGTCACCTTGGGGAATCTAGAGGTTTGGCTGAATGACTCAGCAGGAAGCCAGGGTGCTTACTTTGTATATATCCTGAGCCTATGGAGAAAGAGGGCATGGAGATTGTGTGAGAGCTACACGCCCGCTGGGTGGGACTAGCCTGTTTACACTGTAAGGGAGGAAAAGAGATTGCTTGCTGCCATTCCTCCTTTTGCTCTTGTGGATTTTGCTGTGCTCTGCTGCCATGAACGTTTGCCTTCTGCCATGTGCCACTCTGCCTCAGAACCAGCCAAGTATGGACAGAAACCTCCACAAACTGTAAGCTAAACAAACCTTTCCTTCTTTTATTTTGAGCATTGGGTATTTTGTCTCAGCAACGAGAAAAAAGTAACCAAGACACACATCAAGTAGCACCCATTGTTTAGTTTGACCTGATGCAAAATTTAAGCTTGTAGGGTAGACTTCCAGGAAGATGGTAGAGTAGCAAGCAGCAAAGAAAGAGCCTTGCTGAGATCTTAAGTCCAATTGTTAAAATACGGCAACATGAGGGAGAGGAGCAAAGTGGATACTTGGGGCCCAGCAAGGGTCTGAAGCAAGAACTGTAGCCCACAGGGAGAGTGAAGAGAGGGATCTCAGTGCAGAAGACATAGCAAGTGGTATTTTCTCCATAAGTCCCAGCTCACAGCGTGGGAGGTGTGGCTTGTAACTGCAGATGCATGGTGTCTACCAGTGACCACACAGGCCTCCACAGAGAAACACACCATGAAAGAGAGCAGTTCTTTGGACTGCAGTGGCTAGTGAGTTACCAGTTCAGACAGCCTGCCAGGTCGCCATTTTTCTTTCTTTTTTCTTTTAATTTAAGGTTGCCATTTTGGAAAGGGGCCAAGTGAACTCAGAAGTCAAAGCAGCTGTGGATTTGCTCCATCTAGCAGCTCAACGTGTCAGGGTGAGGTACAGCTGAGTTCAAGCTGGCAGGAGTTCAGGGAGCCAAGTTTAAGCCAGCAAGTAGCTGCGTTGAAGCCTGCAAAAGACACCTGGAGTGTGGTGGGCTGAGCAATTTGGGTCCCAGTATCACTGCCCAAAACCAGAAGCAGCCTGAGCTTCAGTGGATTATCCACCACCCTGCCATAATCCTATGATTGGCCTGCTGGGATTAATCAACAGGGATGGGCCCTGTCTGCCCCCTTGGTCTTCAGAGACATGCCCTGAAGTGGACATTTTTTCCCCTCTTGTTTCTTTTCTTCCTTTGTTTTGTCTTTTGCTCTTTTTCTTCATTGTTTGTTCTTGCTTTTATATGTGTATAAACATTGTTTCTAGTTTTTGTTTGTTTTGTTGTTGGTTTGTTCTGGTCTTATTTCCATTTCTCCCTTCACTCTTTCCCTCCTGTCTTCTTCACCAGTTTCCCGAAGCCTGAATAATCCTCCTTTGTCCTTCAGCCTTGCTTGTAATCTCTTTATCTTCTTCTATTCTCTATTTTTTTCTGCTACCCCCTTTTAAATTTTCACCCTTAAGGATAAAATTGCCATATTGAGGGTGTATTCACTATATACAATTTTTCGGTCTGTTTTAGATTTTGTTATATAACTATGACTTTTGTGCATATAGTTAAATGTGGAAAATTAATAGTTACCAGAGTTTTTTTTTTTTTTTTTTTTTTTGCGGTACTGGGGATCGAACTCCGGACCCTGCGCTTGCTAGGCAAGCGCTTATTCCACTGAGCTATATCCCCAGCCCCAAGTTACCAGAGTTTGCAATTTCATAGGCTGTGTTTAATGCTGTTGTTATTACTGGTTGTACTACTTTAGCCAATGTGACATAATTTTTCAATCAGTTGTTCCTCCTTGTATGCCAAGGCTAAGATTATCTGAGAGACATCAACCATGTCATAGGCCAGAGCCAAAGAACCAGTGTCTATGACAAATAGTTAGCAACTTCTTATCCACAATAAACTGGAGAGGTGGGATCTTGCAACAGACTCAAAGCCCCAAATCCAGCTAATTTGGAAGACATATCTAAGAAGTAGTTATTTCTTAAGGATTCTCAATACTAGGAATAAAGCTACTTACCATAAGGAATTTACAAGCATCGATGCAGGAATTAAATGAAAAAGAAAAAAATAGAGAATGAGTAGACACTGAAGCAAGATGCAGTGCCAGACTTCCAGATCAACAACTACAAACCCAAGGGGCAATCAGACGGAACAATTAAAAAATCATCCGCCTAGACTCTCTGAAGTGTTAGCAGTGGAAGTACTGAAGCAGATGAATGAAGCTCTAGAAAAAATCAAATCAGAAATAATTTCTCAGATAACTACAGAGGTGATGGCCATAATGAAGAATGTAGCTGTAAATCTAGAGTAGATACAGACTTTAAAAAATGGAAGAGCTGAGGAAAATGATGGAAACCATGATGCCCAACACAGAAAAAAAAAAAATGGAATCCACGAAACAGATTCAAACAGATATCCAGGAGATTAAAAATTCTATTGAAAGTATACAGAGCAGAATGAACCAATGTGAGAACAGAATATCAGATCCAGAAAACAGTATTAAGGTTAGCAATCATGAAAAGAAATTTTTCTTAAAAATAACAAGGGATCATGAAAAATCAACCCAATGGCTGCTAGATAATGCAAAGAAGGATAACATAAGATTGATTGGGGTCAATTAAAAAGCAGAAGATAGCACAAATGACAGAAAAAAACCTCTTCACAAAAGTAATAGCAGAAAACTTCCCAAGTATGGGAAAAGAATTTGACATACACATAAGTGAGGTATATAGTACTCCAATTGGCCATTATAAAAAAAATTCACATCAAGGCATATAATAATTAAGATTGCAGAAATTAAACACAGGAACAGAACATTAAAAACTGTTAGAGAAAAGGAATAAATCATCTATAAAGGAAAGCCCTTCAGAATCACAGCTGACTTCTCAACACACCCCCTTATGTCGGGAGAGCTTGGAGAGAAGCATTTCAAGCCCTAAAGGAAAGCAACCACCAGCTCAGATTGATGTACCCTACAAAACTATCTTTTAAAACTGATGGAGAAATCAGATACTTCTATGACAAAGAACATCTGAAGAAATTCATGGCCACTAACTCAGCACTCCAAAATGTTCTGAAGGACACTCTGGAGAGAGCTAACAAGGGCTACAACACCATAAACCCCAACAAAATGAATCCACCAGGCAAGGCAAGTAATTAAACAGAGGGGAAAGAAAGGGGATCAACAACAGGAAAATAACATGCCAAGGATAAGTCAATACATATCAATGATAGCCATCAATGTGAAGGTCTCAATTCACCAATCAAAAGACACAATGAAAGGATGGATCAACAAATGTATCAGGAAACAGAACGGGGAATGGATTAAGCAGAATGGATCAAGAAACAAGAGCCAACAGTATAATATACACAAGAAACACAATTCACGGACTGAAAGTCAAAGGGTGGAAAACAATACTTGATGCGACAAGAACCTGGGGAGAAGCAGGGCTAGCTATTCT
This sequence comes from Dinomys branickii, assembly GCA_004027595.1. Classification (NCBI taxonomy): domain Eukaryota; kingdom Metazoa; phylum Chordata; class Mammalia; order Rodentia; family Dinomyidae; genus Dinomys; species Dinomys branickii. Next base: position 158,200 of record PVLD010001652.1, read on the forward strand.
ACTTGCAGACAAAGTGGATTTCAAGCCTTCTTAATCAGGTCTTAGAAGAAGGTCACTACACCCTTGTAAACAGGGTGATCCAAGAGGTCAAGGTAACAATCATAAATGTATATGTACCAAATACCAAAGCACCTAACTATATAAAACAAATATTAACAGACATGAAAAATCAAATAAGCATGAATACAACTATAGTGGGAGACCACAACACCCCACTGCCACATATAGACAAAAAAAATCAACAACATATATCAGACTTGAACCGAAGTTTGGAACAAATGAACTTAGTCAATGTCTACAGAGTGTTTTATCCCACAACATCAGAATACACATTGTTCTCAACTGCACACATGATGTTCTCCAAAACAGATCATATACTGGCTCAAAGCACATGCTTAAGTAAATGCCAAAGAACTGAAGTTATCCTATGTATATTATCAGAGCATAGCACAATAAAACTAGGAATTGATGCCAAAAGAAACCACAAAAACTTTATAAACAGATGGAAATTAAATAACATCCTCCTGAACAACCAATGCATCAAAGAAGAAATTAAGCCAGGCGTGGTGGTACACGCCTGTTATTCCAGCACTTGGGAGGCTGAGGCAGGGGGATTGTTGGGAGGTTGCGGCCAGCCTGGGCTACAAAATGAGCTCAAGACCAGCCTGAACTGCATAGTGAGACCCTGTCTCAAAAAGACAAAAAAAAAAAAAAGAGGAAAAAGAAATGAGACACTTTCTACAGATAACTGATAAGACCAATACAAATTACTGGAACTTGTGGGATATAATGAAAGCAGTTCTATAAGGGAAAATTATAGCAATGAATTCCCTTATCAGAAAAATAGAGCATGCTCAAATAAAGATCCTAATGTTTAACTGGAAGTTTCTAGAAAAAGAAGAGCAGGTCAAACCAAAGCTCATAGGAGGGGAAAAAATTATAAAGATCAGAGAAAAATTAATGTGGTTGAGACTAAGAAAATGATACAAAGAATCTATGAATCAAAGAGTTGGGTTTTCTGAAAAGATTAAGTGTAAGTCACAAGCCCTTATCTAACCTTTTCCAAAACGGAAAGAAAACACTCAGAAGCATGCAACTAGGAATGAGAAAGGTGAAATCACAACAGACCCTGCAGAAATCCAGAAGACCATCAATACTTACTTCAAGAACCTGTATCCTGAAAAGAGGGAAAACACAGAAAACATGGACAGATTCCTAGATAATACAGATTACCAAAGCTGAATCAAGAAAATATAAAAATTCTAAATAACCCAGTATCAGTCAATGAAGCTGAAGATGTAATTAAAAACCTACCAACAAAGAAATTGTTGTTGGATGGATTCACTGCTGAGTTCTATAAGAAGCTTAGACAAGATCTAACGCCACTACTTCTCAAAGTCTTTAAGAAATTGAAAGGGAAGCAATACTCCCAAACTCATTTCTGGAAGCATTACCCTGATGCCAAAACCAGAGAATGAACCAGCCTAAAAAAGAGAACTATAGGACAATTTCTGAAATGAACAGAGACATAAATATCTTCAATAAGATACTGGCAAACAGATTGCAGCAAATCATCAAGAACACTGTATACCATAACCAAGTAAGATTTATCCCAAGCATGCAGGGATGGATTAGCATACACAAATCAATATATGTAATACACTATATTAATAGAACAAGGAGAAAAACAACACAAATCATATCAATACATGCAGAAAAAGCATTTGACAAAGTCCAACAGTCATTCATGATTTAAAAAAAAATCTACAAAAATTTGAATAAATGGTCTTCATCTCAGTCTGATAAAGGTCATCTAATATAAACCAACAGCCAACACCATACTAAATGGTCAGTAACTGAAAGCTTTCACTCTAAAATCAGGAACAAGTCAAGGATGTACACTATCACGACTCTTACTCAATATAGTTCTGGAAACATTAGCCAGAGCAATTAGACAAGAGAAATAAATAAAAGAATAGGAAAGGAAGAAGGTAAATCATCATTATTTGCAAATGATATACATAAAAGATTCCAGTGTCTCCACCAAAAGACTTCTAGATTTAATAACCAAATTCAGCAGGATAGCTGAATGCAAAATCAACACTCAAAAATCAACAGCATTTCTGTACACAAATAACAAACACACTGAGAGAGAAATAAGAGAAACTACACTTTTCACAATAGCACATTTCAAAAAATGAAAAATGAAATACTTATGAGTCAGTCTAATGAAGGAAGTAAAAGAATTCTACCTTGGAAACTAGCACTGTGTAAAAGGAAATTGAAGAGGATATCGGAAAATGCGAAGATATCCTTGTTCTGGGTAGGAAGAACCAATATAGTGAAAATGGTCATATTTCCAAAGTTGTTACACAGATTTAATGCAATCCCAATCTAAATACCAATAGCATACCTTAAAAATACGTAGAATAGCAAAAGCAATTCTGGCAACAAATGCCCTGTCCAGTCAGGGGCATCACAGTTCTTCCTCCATCAGGTCTGACTCCCAATCTTTGCTCTTTCTTATATTCTACCAGACAAACCTGTTTCAACTTGTTCTGTTCAGAACAGGTTCCAAAAGGCAGAGCAGAAAATGCAGGTCTTCTCTATGGAAAAATCTCTTATAAGAACAGTAGACGCTTACTTTAATGTTGTACGTCCTACTTCTAGTTTTAAGAACTTTGATTCTCTATGTGAAATATCATGACTGTAGGGTGTCTGGAACTTACAGCTTGTGAAACAACATTCTGTCTTCACTGAATTTGCTTTTGTTCTTTAAGTCAAGGGCTCATTACAGGAGGGCAGGAACAAATGGGCCAACCAGTGTGCTATCTCTGCTCAGCGCCAGACCTTTCACGCCACAGCAACTCCTAAGACAGACAGACATTAATTATGGATGCGAGCCCTAATGTCACATCTTCACTGTCCAATGCCAAAGTCCATCTTCTGGTTACAAGGTTCTGACCGTCTACCATACGAGTCAGAAATGTGGAAGTCAACCTCGACCTTTTCTTTCTTACTTCTCTCCTCTACTTTTCATTAAACCACTAATTTTGGTCTTTAGATACTTACTCCCTCATCACTGTTACTGATTTAATTTGGGTCTTCATGATTTCTACTTCATCTTGCTGAGCAGTCAGAAACCTGTCTGTCCCCACACACATATTCCCAATAATACACTATACTGTGGCCTCAGCAGACTTCTGAAACTCTCATTTGATCATAGCCATTGCTTAAAATATTTAATGGTTCACAATATAAAATCCAAACTCCTTATGGCAAAACAAACAAACAACTCTTTTCATTACTCTATAAGATTTTTTTTTTCTATAAGATTTACTCTTTCAGTCATTCCCTTGTGCACCTCACCAACACCTACAGTTCTCTCGATTCAACTAAACGTGTTTCCTGGCCTCTTGCTATGTGCCAGGCAAAGCACTAGGTGGTGCGGATACTGTAATGAGCAGGGCAGTGATGGTTCTCGGCCTCATGGCAATAAGAGTCTGAAAGAGGGGGTGTGGGTATAGCTGAGGGGAAAGCGCATGCTTAGTGTGAACAAGGCCCTGGCTTTGATCAATACCAGAAAGAAGGAAGGAAGGAAGGCAGACAGGACAGAAAAAAAAAAAAGAGTCTGAAATGAACATCAAGTAAATAATTAGCTGCATGATTAATCTAGAAAATGGTTAAGTGCAAGGGCACATGGCAGAGAAATGAGTCAGGGGACGGGCAGCACTGATCCAGAGAAATGGAGACTGGCATGAGCTGGCCAGCAGAGATGAGAGGAGAGGGCAACCCCGTGCAGCTAAGCTGCACTTCTGCGCGTGCGTCATGCCCTTGCCACCCCTCCGCACATACCCTGCCTTGCACTGGGCTGTTTGTCTCTCCAGCCTCGCGAGCCCTTGGCAGATATGATAGCTGGTACATCTGTCTGTGCAAATGTTTGTTGGTGGTGATGGCAACAATAGGTATATTTTATGTGATGGTACTACAATATATGAATAAATTATTGATAAAGTTTACAACAATCACCCTAAATAGACAGTATCCTTATTTTTAGAGAGAAAACTAAAGGCCGGAAAGGCTAAGAAAATCTTCAAAATCAAATGACCGGATGGAGTCATATTCAATCCTAAATCTATTTAATTTTGCAGACTTTCTATTCTACTGTGGCACCTGGCTATCAATACTCATAAGGTACATTATGACCAAGATCAAACTCTGCCAGATGCCAAATTCCCGGGAAGAGGGAAATTCTGCTGCCATCATGTGAACAATGTGGTCCTCCATACCATTTGGGAGTTCAGTAAGAGCCCTCCTGTACCCACGGGTATTTTTATCCATGGCTGTACAGAAAGAATCCAGATTCTGGACCTGTATCCCTGAGGACAAGGTCATGGTAAGTACATCATATCCCTGAGGACAAGGTCATGGTAAGTACATCAAATCTTCAAATAGCACCTGCTCTCTACTAAAAGCCTGCTCCTTGGCAGCAGCATCTGCCAAACTTTCCTCGGCATTCAATGGTCCAGAGGAGAGCAGAGTAAGAATAGGCTGAAGAGAAGGCCTTTATTGTGTTCTCTGGTGGTCTGGGGAAGAGCACTCAGGACAGAGGCCAAGGTAAGAGTTACTGCGAAGGGCCACAGGTGGAAGGTGGTGGGCAGGGAAGTAGCAGGTATAGTGGGTGGCAGCACTGGGGTCTTAGTAAAAGACAACCAAGAAGCTGTCTTGAAACTTAGACATCTGGACATGCTTCAGGCTAAGCAGGAAGCAGCAGATTCAGGATGTGAAAAGGACAGGGAGTCTCAGAAGAGGGGAGAGGTAAGATCTCAAAGACACATGTGGGGTGAGTTCAAGGGCACAGGGAAGGGATTAGCTTTGGTTGTTCAATGACTTCCCCAGTTAGTGGGACAAAAGGAGGACAGAGGAGAATTGCCATCAGGAGTCTTTGTGATCACAAGACACTGGGATCCCCAGTACTAAACTAGGATTTCTTTACTACAGATTACATGAGACACTTTAGTAACTACAAAGTTAGCAGCCCTTAACACGAACCTTGGGGGATGTTTGGGTGTAATTCTGGATGGTGAGATAAATTTATAAATTCTAGGAAGCTCCCAGAAGCGGTGACTAGAATGCTAGAATGTATTACATAACACAGAAAAAAGAACAGAGAGCGATATCCTAGGGAAAAAGAACAGGATGAGATATTCTGGGGGTCAGAGGCATCTGATGAGAAAGGGGACTAAGCTAGAAGGGGGAGTGATGAGCTTTGTGTGCATGCCCATTGGTCCTAGGTTCCTTCTTCATCTCAGACCTTGCTGTACGAAGACCATGATAAAAGCAATTAGGGAACTATAAAGACCCTTGAATTCTCATTAAATAGGTGAATGGATAGGAGAGTGGTTGGATGGGTACTCAAAAGGACAGACAGATAGATGGAAAGGCAACCGGAACACCTAGAGAGAGAAGAAAGTATAAAATGAACCTATATTGCCATATTTCAAACATGACTCCCGATGGGGAGATTATCTGTGCTATGTTATGGGGTAGATATAAAGTATTGTGGTCTTTCCTCTGACTTTCTGATGAGGTCAGCATCAGGAAAGAACTGAAGAATGGGAAGGAGGGATTTCTCTCAAAGTGTTCGCTTCGTGAGAACTAAGAAGAGCAGTTACTCGTAATGAGCACGTTTCAAAGTAAAAATAGGAAGAAGCACTGAAGCTTAGCTTCATAGCTGAGTGAGGTAGGCTTAGCTTCTAGAGCTACGGAAGGGAAAGTTTGTAACAAACACTGCAAGTTATGTCCACGGGAGAATGTAACCGTACTGCTTCAGACAAGCCCAAATCACTGCTCTGGTTGGCAGGAATGGATGCTCTCCTGAAATTAAAGAGATGGCATCAAACAAGCCTCAGGTTTACAGTTTCCAAACCTTTGCTCTCTGTGTTACCGACTCAAGCTTATAATGGTTTTGTAAATAACCAATACTTACAGACTTATCTCACTGTTTTACTTTTTTAGAGAACAGGGAATTCACATATTCATATTTCCGTGTGAATATTTGAACCGTTTCTTACCTAATAGCCAAAGTGCAAGGCTTGCATTGCTAGGATAGCAAAGTAACTTGTTTGGGACAGTCAGATAAAGACGGGAGGTAAGCTTTCACGGGGGAGAAATACCGAGGTAAAGGCAGTGATACATAAGGAAAGTGCATTTTCGCTGGACAGCCTCGCGAGAATTCTGCGTGCTTCCAATTGCCGAGTTGACAGCAACAGTCTGCTCTGGCCGTCTGTGGACTCAAGTGCTCGACCCGCCCTTGGTGCCGCCTCACACGCGCCTCAGTCCAGCTGACTGAAGACAGCTCCTGATTTGTTCGTCGAAACCTCCTCCGTCCGCAGCTGCCCGCTCTCCATAAATCACACTTCATTCTTCGAGTTGTTCAGACCAAAACTATGTGCAGTAGTAATCCAGTATCTCTCTCACACTTTTTTTCACGGTCCTTATCAGATCATCCACAAATCCTGTCGTCTCTGTCTTTGAAACACGGGTCTAGAAGAGACTGTGCACCCCGCAGCCTCTCCCTGGGCTCCCTGGCCTCCCGCTTCGCTCTGCCCTCCCCTGGCCAACTCAGCACTGTGGTCTCCTTGAGGCTTTTCCGTTGCCTCCCCTGTCCGCGCCTTACCAGGGCCTGGCTTCTGTCCCCCCCCCGCCCCGCGGCGGGATGCTGTCCTCCCTGCGTTCCCCATGTCCACGCGACCTCCTCGTTCTTGCCCACGGCTTTAGTTGAATTTCACTTTCCCAGCAAGGTCTTCCCTGGTTACATCACCCAGTTTCTCAGTCTCAGTCCCCATTCCCTGGCACCCCCTGTCCCCCTTACCTCATTCGTGTTTCTCCATCTGCTTTTTTTTTTTTTTTTTTTTTTTTCCGGGACCGGGGATCGAACTCAGGGCCCTAGTGCTCAGCGGCAAGCACTTAGCCCACTGAGCTGTACCTCCAGCCCTCCATCTGCTTTTCTTACTGCCATATGACATTCATATTTTATTTGTTTAGCTTACTATCTCTCTACTCTGAGGAGATTTGTAAGCTACATAAGAAGTGAAAGTGTTCTACCTTAATTCATTGCTCTAGCCCTTGAGCGACACTTAGCACTCAGTAGGTGTTTGAGGAAGGAAGGAAGGAAGGAAGGAAGGAAGGAAGGAAGGAAGGAAGGAAAGAAGGAAGGAAGGAAGGAAGGGAGGGAGGAAGGACAGGAGGGTAGATAGGCCAATAAATATACTCCAGTATTACCAGCGCAGAGTAGATATAGTAACGATTATTGAAGAACGAACTCAATAATTCCCCACCTTTAAATTGGCTATTAAAAGAAATATGAGACCCAAGAAAGAAAGAGTATTTAATATGTGTATTTGGAAACACACATGGACACACACATTCATACACAATGAATTTACGAGTCTTCTACAGAAACTGAAAAAAAAGTTCCCATAAGAACAAGTCGTGATCACTGAAAGCCATGGTGCAATTTCATTATTACTAGGTGAGCTAGGGAAGACGTCACTGAGAATGCCGCTTCATACTGTTGTCTGTGTTATTATAGCTCATTGAATACATGACTAATTAGTGGGCTTGAATGAATTGTTTCTTCTCTTAGCTCTCTGATCGGGGTTTTCTCCTTAAAGCCTAAGTTTCTTAATTTAAAATTTTTCTTATAATAGCAGCTACCAGGAACCAACCCCCTAAACTATAAAAACTTCTGCCCTGCATTATAAACATAAAAATAAATGACATCTGCATTATGCAGTACTAAAGCTCCTTGTTCTTCCATTAGGATAACTTCTAATGAGAGGTCACAGTAGGCAAGATTTCACCTCCTCAACCCATGAGACAGCAGACAACACCATTAATATTTTCTGTTACCAAGTGAGCATTAGAAAGACAACAGTCATAAAAATGAATTAAATGCAAAGAAAGAAACAGGAATAAACTAATAAAAGCAACAGCTTGTAAAAACTGTAAGGAATCTACAACAGAAAAGCTCAACAGACAAGAGTCGGTGGTTTGAAGAAGTTAATACAATCGATAAACCACAGCTGAAAGTGATCAAGAAAGAAAAAGATGTAAAGAAGCACACGAAGAACAAAAACGGAATATTATATATTCTTCAGAAAATTAACAGAATGAGGAAACTATAGGCCACTTTTTGCCTATATATTTGATGGCTTATGTTAAAAGGAGACATTCCTAAAAATTTTTGATTAAGTCAAGAAGAAATAGAAAACTTAAGTAGATTTAATGGTTTAAAAAAATCGAATAAAGAGAACACTGAATTTTTGGTGGCTTCTGCATAAATTTTACAACACGTAAAATTAAGGTTAATTTTACTTTTCCACAAGTCTCCAGAGACCAGAATGAGAGAACACATCCCCAGCTATCATGAGGCTGGTATAACTTTGATTTGAAATTTTGTAAGGTGAGAAAGGTAAACTGTAGACCAATCTCATTCATGAATGTTGATACCAAAAAGACCTTACGAGATTATTTATAAACCAATCTTGTAATATTAAAAGAGGATAATAATATGATATAGTGTTGTTGTATTAGTCAATGTTCTGTCACTGTGACAAAACACCTGATAATCAACTCCTAAGGAGAAAAGGTTTATTTTGGTTCTTGGTTACAGAGGTTCAAGTCCATGGTCTGTTGGCCCTGTTGCCTTTGGGACTGTGACAACACACTACATCCTCTGTCACCTCCAAATAGCAGCACAAGTTTAGGACCAAACCTTTACCACACAGACACTTATCCAAACCATAGCAAGAGATTATACCAGTATGCAAGCTTAATAGTTGATCATCAAGGTAATTTTTAGCAAACAAAAACTAGGGAGGAAATTCCTTAATCTGATAAGAAAAACTCTATAGAATTCTGACAGCAGACATCAAATTTAATAGTAAAATATCCAAAACTTTCCCTCTGAGGTTGAGAATTAGATGAGACTGCCTGCCGCGACTATTTCCATCCAATCATGTACTGGAGGTCATACGATGGAGCATGAAAAAGAAGTAAATGTTATCAAAAAATTAGAAATAAAGAAGTGATGTTCTCACTGGCATTGGGGACCCGGCCAAGATCTGCAGCAGCCTGTGTGACAGTATGACAAAAGGATCAAATAGGGAAGAGAGACAAATCTAGTAACGTATGAAGTGGGGCTGGGAGGTCAGTGCCTCAGGACGGGCAGAGACAAAGATGCTCCCAATCAACTGTCTATTGTGTGTGCAATGATGGCAGGAGCTAGAGGAAGATTCAAGGTCGGTAGAGGTCAGCGACTCAGCTGACTCAGAGGGTGACCAGATAATCCTGGGATGACTCAAGAGGTCAGAGATGGTCCTATGCTAAGAAGGACCTGGCCCTGGAGTGTTTTTAATCTTAGTGGTTTCAATTTAGTCTTACTGGGTGGGAGAGGATGGCCCATCCCCAAAGTGTTAATGCAAAATCTCAAAAAGGTGACACTGATAACCCCAAATCTCCCCTTTATCCCTCAGGGAAGTGTGCAAAATTAGCCATTGTCAATCTGTGGTCCCCAGTAACTATGTAAGTCAAACTTGAAAAAAAATTCTGCAGATATATTATAATTCACAAATTTGGGAAGTTTTAGATCTAAAATCAATATATAAAAATCACTTGAGAGACAGTCCTGCAGATCTACCTTCTTAAAAGAATGTGCCATACAAACCAGCAGGAAGGTTCAATTGTCAGCCCTCCCTAAGGGTTTTTAGTGATCTCGTGGTGCCTCAACACAAATTGTAACAGGTTATTTTGGAGTAATTGAAGACGACTATAAACTCACATGGAAATGGAAAGCACTTCAAAAATCTAAGACTTTCTCTTTTGTTGTCTTTTGGAGGCAGGGTCTCACTATGAAGTTCAGGCTGGCCTTGAGCTCACTTTGTAGCCCAGGCTGCTCTCAAACTTGCAACAGTCCTTCTGCTTCAGCCTCCTGAGTGCTGGTGTTACAGGTGTGTGCCACCATGTCCACCTTCTAAGACATTTTTGGAAAAGAATTCTTGGGAAGTAGTCTATGTAAGACTCCAAGACATAAAACTAATAGTAATCAAAATATTATGGAACTGGTACAGAGATCAACAAAAATACCAACAGAATGAAATATAAAGCCCTAAAACAGACTCTTACACTATTATGGTTTATACCTGGATGTGCCCCCAAAGCCTCATGCACTCACAGGTGGGCTTTTCAGAGGTGCTGGGTCCAGGATGTATGAATATGGATTAAGAGTGTGTGGTGACTAAATTAGTGTGCTGATTAGTTTGCTATAGTTTTGCATGTGGCAGCAACCAATAAACTTGCTGTCTCCTGCCTGCCCTGCCATGGGCTGTTTCTCCTCTGCCATGCCACCCTGCACCAGAGCCAGCTGACCATGGTCTAAAACCTCTACAGACTGTGAGCCAAAATACACCTTTCCTCCATTAGCTGGTAGGTATAGGGTATTTTGTCTCAGCAATGAGAAAAATAACTAAGACATAACACATAAGACCATTTGGTACATAGCTGAGGTAGCAAAGCAGGACAGTGGTGAAAAGACAAGTTGTCAAATAATGACGCTGGAACAACTGGATATCATGTGAGGAAAACTGAAATCAGACCCCATCTTATCTACTGTTGAAATAATAAATTGTGACTATATTTAAAAACTATATACACAGGACAACACTTTAAAGATGTTATACAAAAAATATTTATAACCTCAGGATAGAAAAAGATTTCTTCATCAAGACATAAAAAATACTAACCATAAAGGAAAAGATTAATTTCCTTACATTAAAACCATATTTACCAAAGACAGCATTAAAAAAGTGAAAAGAAAATTTTTGTTATAAAAATGGATGAAGCTAATTGCCAACACATATAACTAATGAGACTAATATCCACTATACATTATATACTAATAAAGTATACTAATATATACTAATATAGCATACATACTATCATGTACTAATAAATGTCTGGAAGGGAATGGCTACCACTTTGAGCACCTCTTGTAATTGCAGAGGCCAAAGGTAACTTGTATTAATCTCATGATACTTAAGTAATTCGGTAGTAAGGTATTTATTCAAATTTTTCTTTTCCTGGTGTATACATTTTTGGGTGGACTCTACGTGTCGCTAGGAAGACAAATCACCCAAGAGGAAATCTGACAAAGACTCGGACAGAAACCTCACACGAGAGCAAATCCAATAGCCAATAAACACACCAAGTCTCAGTTACTAAGGAAACGCAAATTTTATACACCTCTACTCTTTTCCTATTGCGAGAAGTTAACAACTCTTATCAGAACAGAAATTCAGGATTTGGGGTTGGTGAAAATACAAGGTAGAAATAGTAAATTCTGGAAAGTATTTAGCACTATCTCATAAAATTGGAGACACCATGCTTTGTGGCTTGGCGGTGCCACTCCTAATTCTGTATAATACAGAACACAGACTCATCTATATCAAGATGTATGTCCACGTGTTCATGTAACTGCACACAAATGAGTGGATTATTCCTCAAGGATGTTATTTTTTATTGCTTTATATTTTGTGGATTCATTCTTGTGTTACATTAGGATACAGTTCCATGGTAATCAACAAAGTAAGAATTACTGATTTTAGATGTAAATAGTTTGTACTACTTTCAATTTTGTAGAAGCAAAACACACATGAGAGAATGAAATCTTTCTTAAAATGGACCCTCCCCCCATAAAAGACATATGCCCCAAACTCCACAGCAGCATTGTTTGTACCTGTTGACATTGGAAACAAGTCCATGTTAACTAAGGTGAAGCTAGGTGCTGTGGATAAAGGTTCACCTTTTATTTCCACATCAGCCCAGTGCAGAGGCTCCTAAGTAGAGTGCCCTCGTGGGTAGCTCTCATTCCAGCAGTGACCCAGGAGCACTGTTTTCTTCTATTTTGTGGCTATACCATCCTCCACATATGGCTTTCAAGGTCATCCAGAGGTCATCTCCAGCGCTCATGGAGGGTAAAGCTCATAAAGGAGTATGCATGGAGGTTTGTATGGGTTCTTTCCCTTGCTGGGAAAGAGGCTGGGAAATGGCATCCAGACTCTCCCAGGAACAGGCGGGCAGCAGCTTGCCATTAATCCCTGCCAGAAGCCAAAAATTCGTGTCTCTTATACACGCCGATGTGTTTATACAATGGGGTGTGACTGGACACACGGAAATGAACAGACCATAACTATACATGCTACCACAGATGAATCCAACAAAAGCAATGTGGAGCAAAGGAAGACAGACCCAAAAGAATACTTAGGGGCTGGGGATATAGCTCAGTGGAATAAGCGCTTGCCTAGCAAGTGCAGGGTCCTGAGTTTGATCCCCAGTACCGCAAAAAAAAAAAAAAAAAAAAAAAGAATACTTAGACTGTGGTTTCATTTCTATGTCTATAGAATTTATGTACAGTACAAAAATAGCCAAAGCAAAACTGAGCTGTGTAGAGAAATACTATAAACAGGAGCAAGAGCACTGTTGTGATAACACTTGGGATGGGTTCAGTGGCCTTTGGGCAAGCTGAGACATTGGTGGGAAGCCTGTGTCAGGGGCTCTCAGCTGAGTTCTGGCATTTTGACAGCATTTACATGGATGTTTAGGAGCTTTTCTTCAGAAATATTTTACATACACACACACACACACACACACACAGTAGTGCAAAAAGCCAAATGTGCCTTCCCACTTCACCTAAGAGGGCCGTGCTGTGTTACACAGAGAGTGTGGTTTCCCTCTGGCTGGGACACCAGTGCCTTGTGGCCAACCAGACACTTCCCTGTCTCCCTGCTAGACGCCCAGCGCCCTGCAAACCTAATTTCCTCTGATTTACCATGTTGAAGGGGAAGAGAAATCGGTGCTACCACTTGACATAATGGCCAAACACCCGATTCAGTCCCCATAGGTCCCTGCATAAATGTTATCATCTGCTGTTGTCTGCCATAATTGCTGCCCCTTTCCCGGGTTGATGAACAGTTCCTGCCACCTCCTAGCTTTGCTGCTAGCTGATTGCGGCTTTGCTACGGGTGTTGCTCTGCTGCTCTTCTCGTGATCTCTTTATCTTTGTTTCCTCTCGTAACTTGTAAATTCCAGGGGCTCATCACTCCCTTGTTCCAGACACTTCCCTTTCAAATCTGTGTTTTCCACCCTCCAGTGCACAATTTGTTTTACATTCTGTCCCGTCTCCCTTTCATCATCCTCGAATTCTGCAGCTGGGAAAAGCCTTCCTCCTGCTACTGAGCCCTTGAACATTTTGTTTTTCCATCTCGCAGACTCCAACACTCGGCTTTTGAAGGTAGATAATTTGAAGTATTCCCATGTCCCCTTGCATAAAAGACGTTTGTACTGGTGTCCTTCAGCAGAAACTTCTCTCTGCCTCCTACTGAGACATCCAAAGGGCCGGTTGGCTTCCAGCCCTCTGTTCCAGAAATGGTGGCATTTCAGTGGCAAGATTCCCACTACCTCTCGATGGGGAAGCTAATCCAAATGGGATATTCCGCGTAGACGGGGACCACATGGGCATGGTGGGGGAGCTTCTCCATGGCGTCCTCCGGTCATCACAGAGATCCCAAGCCCAGGTTCCACCCAGAAAAGCAGACTTGGGCAGCTTTTTCTCTCCAGCTTTATTTTAGTCACTTTCGAGAATGACATCCACTTGTGACAACCAGCAGGGAGGGAAACTCTGGGCACAGAATTTCTATTGTTTTTTTTTTTCTCCCTGAGATATCTTCAGAAGGCTGTTGAACTAATTTTCAGGCTGTTTAGAGCTGAACTCCAGCCATACTGGCACAACTGAGGGGCAGTGAGTTTTCTTCTCTTTTGAGAAAGAGACACCAACCACAGAGCTACCGCTCACAATCCTGTAAGTAAGTATGTGAGCAGGCCCAGAGCTGGGAAGCCTGGACAGACCATTAAGGATAACTTCTGGTGACTTTTCCGGTGGCTTAACTTCAGACCAAGTGATCCTTTACTTTGGTGGGTTTTGCCCTTAGGTTTCTGTCCCATATTCAGGGCAGATGTTTTTAAAGGGTGTTTGGGGAAGGAGAATCCTATTGCACCTAGGTGAGATATTATGTAAGGCTTCCCACAGCTACCCTCCTCTTTCTGTTGTAAATTACCTTGCACATGCCTATGGCAAGGATTGTGTTCCTATTTTGATTTTAAAATAAAAGGTTTTTTAAAAAAATGGTCACGTACTACTTTAAAAAACAGACTGTCAAAACTAATGCAATAAATTACAAAAAGCCAATCAACCTAGCATGATTCAGTTAGCACTTCTGGTATCTTAGGGGATAATTTAAAAAGTTAGCATTGTTAAATTTTTTTTAAAAAGGCAGAGATTCAAAACCGTCCCTGCTAAAAAGAGAAAGCATCTACTTTGGTGTTGTTCTTATGGGTGCCAAGTGTTACAATAACATGATGTTAATGTAGTCCTGTTACACCCTTAGTTATGCACGGCTACATTGAAAAGGCAACTTATGTCGGCCCATAGAAATACTACCTGTGGAAAAACATTAAAAATTCCAATCTAGTAGAATGTATTGATCATATAAAGGCTCATCAGTCCTATCAGATACTTGGCATTTTAATAGTGCTCTGAATCTTCGATAATTGCTTACAGGCAAAGTAATTTAAAAAGAATAGCGTAAGTAATGTTCACAGTATCGTGTAGAGGGTATTTATTTTTTAACAAACTTCCTCCTACCTGAACTAGTTGCATTCTTTTAGAAGTGTTTTCTTTGTAAAAGAGGATAGAGAGGATTCTCTAAATGATGTTTCATAAGTCATCTAGTCAGGAAATGATACATTAAGGCTTCCAGCCACCCTCAAACTAAGCAAGAGCATACACCTATGCACACATTTAACTGATGTTGGTAATTGTCACCTTGACACTGTATGGATTTTTCAGGTGACTCATGCACTGAGCAGTAACGCAAAGGGCTTTGGGTCGAGGTCCCTGACTTTAGGACGATGGTGGGTCCCTTGCACAGCTCGTGCTTTCTAGGAAGCCAGAGGAAGAACACGCACTTTTCTCCACGTTCAGTACAGCCTTCTGGCTTAAAAGCTTCCTCTCTGATAGAAATTTTACAGGAGTCCTAAAACACAATCGATCATAAAATAAAATTTGCATATCAGTACGGCATCTGCAGCTGGAGGAGGGAACGCGTGGGTGGGGGAGGGGCGAGCTCAACTGCTCACCTTTCAAAGAAATAAGGAAGATGAGGGTCTTTTTTATGCTTCTTCCAGCAGCCAGGGCATGCTCGGCAGCACCCCCCAGGACACAGAGAATCTCTCTTCCCTGATCGGAACACGGTCCAGGGCTCTCTCCATCCTGGGAGTTAGCACAACCAGCTCGGGGTTGTGCCCTGAATCCTGGAAAGCCACAAATCACTGGTTCAAATAGACCCGCTTCTTCAAAGGAAAGAAGGGGGCGTGGTGAGGGGGAGAAGGAGGAGAGATGCTTAAAGTGATTTAAGACCCCCCTAGGAGAGGGGTTTTGGCACCTGGGCCTTTATGCTGGGACAGGGACTATCTGGCAAGTAACAAGAGACACTGAAATGTAAAAGGGGCCGATTAGGGTGGCTCAGTCTTCCCTGGATTAGCCGAGCATTTGATATAAATAAGTAAACACCCAAATCACTTCCACTACAGCCCCAAATGTCTCCCCTTTCACTTTCTTTCTCTGGTTTTTCTCAAAGAGTGAAAGGGCCCAAAGATTAGAGAAGGAGGTCTTGTGTATTCAAAGTGCTAATTCAGAACTTCTTTCTCTAATACACTCATGAAACATTTTAATTGTCTGACTTTGCATTCAAAAGCCTTGTTTGCGGCTCCTAATTGCAGGCTGGTTTGAACAAATAATTGAAATGCATGACTTGTGGGGCCTGCTTAAACAATTATAATGTGCTTTGCCGCTAGGTGCCGGTCCCCCTCCCGCCCCGGCCCTTTCTGCATAATGACAAGCAGCTCGCTTGATATTTGCAGCCCAGTTAAAACCTTGCTAATTTGCTGCACCGCAACCAAGGCCGCGGCTGTGGCCGTACCTGCATTAGTGCTTGCAACAGCAAAAACGACTCCCATAGTTCAACTGAATGTTAAGAAGACCTTTTCATTTTCTGCTGAGAGAATCCCACTGGGGTTTTGTTTTCAAAATACAAATCTTTCATGTGCCTGTTAGTTTTGTATCCACACACAATTTATGGAGCTATTGCCCTGAAAATTCTCCCCCAACTGATTTTAACAGAGTCCTCCGTGGAAAGGTTCCTTCCTCGTGAGCAGTTCGGGCAGGATTAGGAATGACTGGCAGGGTCCAGATCCAGGCAGTGTGGGACCACACACAGGGAGGCTGCAGGGAAAGGACTCTCGCTTTTGGAATCTAGAACAGTGACAGATGCTCCTCCGTTTCAGTGTCCTTGTAGAACTCAGAGGTTAAGGAAAATAAGACTGCACTTGCTTACATTTTGGACATTTAATTTTTTGATCTTTTTAAGACCATGGTAAAATATAGGTAACCGCAAACTTGCCAGCGTAACCATTTTCAAGTGCGGTTCAGCGACCTCACACACAGTCACACTGCTGGGCAACCAGCGCTGCTGCCCACCCACAGAAGAGACTCTTTCTTTTACAAAACCAGAACAAAATCACCACTACACAGCAACTCCCTATTTCTCCCTCTTCTGACTCCCCACCCCCTCCCACTTTCAGTTCCTGTGAATTTGACTCTTCTAGTTAGAGCACTTAAAAGAAGACCACGTAATCTGACGTATTTTAGGAGATGATAAACATTTCACTTTTTAAAAATAAATTACGTGTCAGTGGAATCATCTAGTTCAGTAATTCACAATTCTCCTATTGTCTTACTTATTTCTGTTTGGGTGTAGGAATGCTTAGTGATTTTGTGAAAAGTAGATTCAAAAAAATTCATGGTTTCAAGCTCCCAACTCTGCCTGATAAAAATAGCACTTGCTCTGGGCACCTCTTGGGTGAGCCGGGTCTGGGCAGGTGGCCGCAGGAGGGGGCCTCTGGTGGCCCAGGCGCTGTGCTTCATACACCGTTAGCTCTAAGTTCCTCTTTTTTACAGAGGAGAAGATGAAGCTCAGGGAAGCGGGGTGACTTGCCCAAAGTCACACAGCTTCTCTGTGGGAAGAACTGGATCCAAAGTGGTCGGGGAGACTTCAAAGAGCTCTTCAAGACACCGAGCTGCACAGCAGGAAGGATCCACAGGAAGTGGTATTTCAAAGACACTGCCTACTTGGCAGGGGGCGTGGGGATTAACACCAGCTTGTCCCAGGGCACAGGTGTAACACGTGGAGGGGGACAGCTGTGGGAGGGGAATTCCTAGCCATTGTTATGAATGCATTGTGCCCAGCAGGTGATAGTAGAACCCTACATGGAGAATCTCTGGCCTAGTGTTTCTTAGTCTTGTTAATCTCTGGAAAAGAGTCTTTTCATAACCCACGTTTGAGTTAAGAGCTGTTCACCCCAACAACCACAGCTGGTCTTTACTGAGTCATGATCATGCACCAAGCTCGCCCTGTGTCACCTGAAAAGAACCGGCAGGCTCACACACTTAACACTCCCTGGGACACACATGGTCTCCAGTAGAAAGGGCAAGCACTGCTGCAGAATCCTGTTCAGCCCACTGCCTTCCGGGACCATCACTGGGCCACACTGCAACAAGTGAGGTGCTTTGCTGTGGGACGGGTGGACCAAGCCATCTGGGGTGCACATTTGGGTCTCACAAGTCATAGCAAGTGACAGAACACCAGCAGGGTTTTTCCAGGCTGCCAGGAAGGTAGCAAGAAGGTACCTTCAGGTACGTGCTACAGAAGTTATGTACAGCCTCAATCTTAAATGGAAAATCTTCACATCAGTAATCTTGTTGCCTAAAACATCAATATCTTTCTGCTTCCTAGAAGCACAAATTTAAAATTCAGATGCATGCTGTGGAAATTAAATGATACAGACATCTATGACAGACTTCTTTAGGAAGTGTTCATTCACAGCAGAATGGTTAAGAATGAACAGCACCTTCGGAACCTAACTCAAGCTCAAATCCTGCATCTTCATTTATTAGATGTGAGATCTTGGGTAAGTTACTTAGCTTAGACTAAGTTTCCTCATCTGTAAAATGGAAATAACACCACTCCCTATTTCAAACAGATAGTTGAAATCATTATCAAATAAACATAACATAGTTATTACTTCAAGTTGAAAGATAGTTAGACTTTCAAAATGTTCTTGTTTGGCAGGGGGTGTGGTGATTAACAACCAGAATTTAACCAGGCTGTTTGTGCCTACTTTAAGATTTTAGATCACCCAAAATGTAAGAGAACATTAAAAAATATACTGTAAGGGGAAATGTCAGGCACTCCCATAATTATGGCAAACTCCACAGAACAGTAGTCTCCTGTTAATGATTATCCAACAGTATGAGCCTCCCCATTAGTCTGGGGCTCCTGCATAGGCTAGATGGCCATTGGTCAAACCCAGGCCCTCACAGAGCAGCTGAGGCCCAGTCGGTGGATAAGAAGCTATCGCTCTGCCCGCTGACACCAGCCACCTGTCCGGCCATGGCCGCACAGCCAGTCAGCACTGAGGGAAGAACACAGTGCTTTGTCCCCGGCCCCTGCTTCACCCAGCTGCCTTTGCTCCCACCTCTACACCTCAACCACTGAGTCTCAAATACTGAGAACATTTCTGATTTGGCTTTTGTAAGTGCAACTAGGAGAGCAGCTGAAATAGAATAAACACAGAAAAACAGAAACCCACCCAAGCTCTCGGTGCTGACTTACCTTTTGTAGATTTGAGTCACTGGCTACCACCTGCATCCCTGGGAAGCCACAGCTGACTCAATCTGCCCTGTTCCCCTGGCAAAGGAGGGCACGGGCAAAGGCAAGGCTGCCTACTCAGCAGTTTGCTCTTGGCTGTTGGCGAGACTTTCGGGATTTATAAGTGTTAATGGAAGAACCCAAAGTTTGCGAAAGTGGCCTTCCTTGCTCAGCCTGATTCAGTGTTTTGCGTGTGTTTTCTTCTGAGGATCTCTTTCTGTCACTTTCATCTCTAAGTCCTGACCCAACTTGAGACACACACGAAGTTGGGACAGTAGAAGCATCCAGACGAATACCTGATTGCAGTAGATGGAAGCTCCTTGAATACCTAAAAGCCCCAGCACCATGATACTCAGAAAGGAAACCAGGAAGCAAATCCCCACTTGTTTTCTTTAAGTAGGCCATTATACGAACTCCTCGCTCTGGACATTGACAAGTACGAGGAAAGGATTATGTTCCTTCCCAGTCAAAGCTCTATTTTAGCGTAGCTGCTAAGCCCCTGTTGATGAGGCATAGCCTGCTTTATGGGGGAACAGTGGCTGTCAAATGTAGAAGGCAAGCCTCAGTGATGCTCCCCCCAAAAATGGCATCTTGGAAACTGAGAAAACTGTAGAAGCAGAAAGGTCATTTTCTGACTTTCTCCTGCCTTTCCATGTGAGAACTGGCCGTAAGAGAACTCTGACCTGCCTCTCCTGAAAGTAGGTCATGAGATCCTCACCTGAGACTCTCTGTGTCCTGCCTTGCACTCAGAGAAGAAGTGAAGATAGAGAGATGCCACAAATGTCCTGGATGGATGGGCCTTGGTAAGTCCCACCACTTTGTTACATTAGGCCAAATCCTTATCACCAAATGAACATGACTCATGCTCAATCATCAAACCTAAGCATAATAATGCACAGATTCTTTTGGGTCTTGGGGGGCTGTCACGTGAAACTTTGGGTAAATAATGACTTATACCTGTCACTTGTTTATTTGTCTTTTGCTGTAGGAACTTGGTGATGGGCAAGGCAAAGATAATATTTTTCTCTCCTACAGATGGCTGAAATTAGAATCACCTGTTACAGTCCCTAAAAAACTAAGGGCGTCAAGGAAGGGTCATCTGTCTATACAGCAGGGAAGGCAGGGAATTTGATTCATGTGGTAACAGTGTCCCGGCCCTCTCCCACCTTCCCCAGAGTCCACACTACTCACCAATCTCTATGTACCATGGGGCATCAGACTGTGAGAGCTAAGCCCTTGCTCAGTCTTAGTGTACAGAAGTGGCACTGCCAGGCAGTATGCACTTCTTGAATGAGATGCTGCTGTACAAGGTAGGCAGCACCACTTCCAAGCAGTCTCATCAGAAATACTCCACCCACATCTAGTCAAGGTTACAGGAAAGACAACAGTCACAAGAATAAAATAAATGGTATCACAAGAAGGAAGAAGAAGAAGGAGGAGGAGAAAAATGAGGAGGAGGAGGAGGAAGAGGAGGAGGAGGAGGAGGAAGCTCAACTAACTGAAGAACTGAGATACATTTTATAAAAGAAATGGCCTCATACCCTCAATAAATCACGAGAATGGAGAGGAAACAAAGAGATGGACCCTGGCATAGATGAGTCACAAGAATTATCAGCAGGAATGCCATCATTTTTGGAGACCATCTTCTTTCTAGAACAGTGGCCAGTGCAAGAACCAGGCTACACTGGACAGAGAGTGGGCACACACTTGCCAAACAGAAGAGCAGATAAGTAAATGAAGAGGAGATCACGCTGCTCCTGAGAAGGTGGTGTGCTCTGGGTTGCAGCTGGTGGGCAGTAAGCCCTGGGAGTACAGCCTGATCTACCAATTCCTGGGCTGCCTACGTCACCTTTCTCTATTCTTGCTTTTTCGTGTATAATCTCATTCTATATTTTAAGTCTGAAGAAACAATCCTAAACATCGGTCTTCGTTGGATCCTGGCCTGAGTAAACCAGCTGTAAAAGGCATTTTGAGGTCAAGTCAGAAACTGACCACCTACGGCTACTAGAAGACTGAATAGCTGCTGGATCTGACCATTCTATCAGCTGAGATGATAGTATTTTGATTACACAGGAAGCAGTTTGCTCTTGTTTCCTAGATGTGCATACTCTAAGTTTTAGAAGGAAAAGTCATGATACTGGTAATTTTCATGCTCCAACATGAAGAATTTGGTGAACCATTTAAGGTAACAGGTTAATACTACTGAATCTAGGAAACAAATATATGGGTATGTACTAGGTTATTCTTTTTTATGGAAATATTCATAATAATAATAAGAGGAGAGAGAGAGAAAGAGAGAGAGAGACCCAGCCAGCAAAAGCCTTGAATGCTCAATGAACAATTTTGCATAATTAGTGTTCGAATGATAGCAAAGAAAAAATTTAGACACAGCTGTTTTCTAAGCTATTTAGCATCAACCCTGACTTATTAGTAGAAATAACTTTATTCTTAAACATGTTCAGATTGCACACATTTGCACACCACCGAAGTCCACAACATCATCTAGGACGCGTTTCTCTTTCAGTGTGCCGCAAACACTCCTCCTGACATTCCCTGGAAACCTGGGTCAGGAGGACACAAAGGATGAGTGAACCCAGTGACTCTCCAGCTAAAGCAGCCTGCAGCTCTCTGCTGTGGGAAAGTCTGCGCTGTAGCTCTCAGTTAAAACATTGTTTGTTTGTTTGATGTTTTGGACAAGGTCTCACTATGTAGCCCGGGGTGGCCTCAGACTCATGATCCTCCAACTTCAGCCTCAGGAGTGCTGGGACTACAGGTGTGTGCCACCCCTGTTAAAGAACGCATTCTGCAACACAGTCATATGGCAGTTCTAAGCACATACCCGGGAGAGGTTCACAGGGTGACTTGGCTTCTGCTTGACACTTTGTGGACCTAGATGAGTTCAGACGTTGACCAGCTTGAGGGATGGAGAGACAGCACCTCCTTCCTTCCCGTCTTCTCCACCTTGTGTACGTCTCCACATTGACCAACAGAAGGGGAAGCATTTGTGTGGTGCCCTGCACAATGCTGCTACCTCTCTCACCTGTGAGACAGATCACACCTGCGAGCAGGAGGCCGCACCTGGTAGGCCACCAGCTTCTAGCTGCATGTGTTAGAGGAAATAAAATGTACGTGAGAAACGCAAAACAGGGAGGAGACTGTGGATTGATCACTCTGTTTGGAATAGGTAGACATGGGGTTTAGCTCCAGTTTTGACTCTAACTGGCTATCTGGCATCAACACAGGACTTGGTCTCCCAGAGCTCTTTGATCTGGTCCATTATAATTAATCCAAAACTTCCCGTCCTCTTCTCTTTCCACCACCTACCCATCCATGCGCTCATCCTTTCATTTCATGAGCATTCTTGAGGACTCAGTATGTGCCCGGTGCTGTACTCCACTAGGAAGAGAAATCAGCTTGCTGAAACGATAGACTTCCCCAAGCAGAGCACAGTACTCTCAAATTGGCTTTGTCAGCCTCCATTCCCTGCCTCTCCTTCTTGTGCACGATTAATTGAGAATAGCAGCGGGCACTTTTAAGAAGGCCAGGTCTCAGCTAAACCACAAAGAAACTACAGGGTGCAGACCAGTGATCAGCATAAAAACAACCCAACAGTTCTCTTAAGGTTTTAAAGCTGCCTTTGTGTCAGTGTGATCCAGGAAGCACAGCTTGGGGACCACAGACGGCAAATGGGTGGCTCACGGCCTATCTGGCTACAGCTGCTTGAAATATTTCTTATACCACCACCCATCAGAACTGGGGAAATCAGAGCAGGAGGAGGGGCAACAGATATGTTCAGAAAAGTGGCACTGACTATACAGTGGGGTCTTTGTTCTGTTGTGGCTTTTGCATGCGTTTGACCTCTGCAGCCACTGGGTTTGGGATGCTCATTCTAAAGTAAAGGGCAAGTTTTTCCTTATACTGGGTCTCAAAAGGAAGCTGTTCTCTAATATGAGGGCGGGGGGGGGGGGAGGGAAGGAAGGAGAGGATGCCCCTTTTAGTAACTTCCCAACTACAGCAGAGATACACAATTTCACACTGTTAGAGTCCGGGGGTGTTATTTAATACATGGAGAAATCAAATACACTTCAGAGAAACGAGAGAGCTTGACTCAAGCCAGATAGAAGAGGCCCGACCCGGGTCTCCCAGCTCTGCCCTGCTGTTTTTCCCTCTTCTTTCAGATGCCCCAGCCTGCAGCGAAAGTGAAACTGCAACTTCTATTAAACTGTGTTTCTCATCGGCTCTGAGCGCGACTTTGGGTGCACCATTTCCACTCCGAGGTGATTCTCTAAAGTGAAGTCTGTCCTGGCATTAGGAGCCCAGAAAAATGGGCCCCCAAGAGCAAGCTCATTGGCAGCGAACTCTGCAGTGCTTCTCCAGTTTTCCAAGAAGCACTTCAGAGCTCTGAGCCCATCTCCCTCCTGTCGCAGAGAGCACGTGTGTCTGCAGGAGTGGCACAAGGACAAGACAAAGGGCAGGATTTCAGAGTCAAATCAGACCCAGGGCATCCTTTTCTATGACTATTTCCTTGGCTGGAACCCTGAGCAAACTGCAGAACCTAGTTCATACTTTTTGTGTTGGAATGAGATAAGATAATACCAAGCCACAGCAAATACACAAAACATAGTAGTTACTATAGTCATAGCTAGGTAAAGAAGTATGCTATGTACCTGAGTTATGTTCAGTTGTGTTCGTTTGGAAGAGGACTGACAAACATAATTCTCATCCACAAATTCTTGAGGGATTAAAGTTCAAACAGAAGTCTGGGACAAAGATCACAGCGAGGAGGCCTGCAAGAGAAGATCCATCCTAGCTGGTACCTCTAAGGGCTGCTCCTCTGCTCTCCCGAGTGTGTTGCAATGGAGGTGCATTATCAGTGGAGTATGCCTTCTCTGATCTAACAATCAACAAAGCTTCCTGAGAACAATATAGTGGCTGCCTTCTTCCCCAGCAGGTATACCGACCACATCATTTCCATGACAAACATCCTTCACCAGCATGGTCCCTGTAGAGCTGCAGACAACACCCTCCTAGCCACTCCCTCCTATGTGACCGGCTGCAGTGGCTGCGAGTGTGGAACCTGATGGTCTCTAAATGCTGGGGGTGTGCACGGGCAGTGGGGCTGCAGAGGGCTCGGAAGCATTTCTGATAGGACAGGAGAGCACAGCCAAGGAGCGGACGCGCACATAGTATGGGAGTATTGTGAGCCACCTGGGAAAAACAGGTAGCTCAAGGTTTAGCGTTAACTTCAGCACAGTGACCCTGCCACCAAGAGCTTATAGAATGAACTTTTTCCTGCTCTCAGTGACCGTTAATTAGGATTGGCAGCTTGGCTGGATTAGGAGACACCAACTGAAACTAGTAAAGTTTGCTCTGGGTGTATCGAGATGAGCCGTGAGGGCACGGCCTTGGGGTCTCTGCCTGGTTCCCAGCCTTCTCCTCTCTGGCACCCTTCCCCAGGGCTGCTCTGCTTCCTGGCTGCCATGCAGGGAGCTGTGCTGCATCACGGCCTTCTGCCATGATGTTCCGCTGCACCTCAGGTCTATAGCAGTGGAACCAGCCAACCACAGACCAAAACTTCTAAAACCATGAACCAAATAAGCTTTTCCTTCTTTAACATGTGTTCATCAGCATGGCTCACCAGCAATAGGAAAGGAGTCTAATAATACACCCTCCTCCAAAATACTGAGCTCCTACCAACTACATTTGGAGCAGCTTGAGGGCACTGATATTTCTCGAGTTCTTCAAGAAGATCTAAGAGGAAAAGCCCAAGTGAAAGGGACATGTTCCTGTGAAAATTTTCCTCAGCAGTCCCTCAGCCTCCATATGAGCCTCTCCTTGCATGGCACAGAGACAGGCCCATTGCTAGTCCCTAGGACCAGCAAATTTCAATGAAAAGGGTTGTGCATTGTGGATTATCAGGGTGAGCAATCTTCTCAATTGATTTGTAGAGGATCTGCCTTATTAGAAGACCTAAGGTTTACTCTAAAAAGGAATCATTCTTGAAAGTTAAAAAATAAACAATTAGTAAAAGACAATAGCAAAAGAGAGATTACCAACAGTGCATTATTGGTATGATCTCAAGTTAGTTTTTTGTCAGTAGCATATCTATATGTGGGTATATCACAGAATGTTTATGGCTGTTAAAGTTTTCTTGGTAGTGGCTAACTGTGACCCAGCTTTTCTTTTACCAATCTGTTTATCTTTTTGGCCTGTAAGTAAGTATGTATGCATGTATGTATATATGTATTTATATTCCCTGATTTAAAAATCAACTGAAGAAAGATGAACTAGTGGAAGTATCCTAAGGATTAGCAGTGTGGGAAAGTCTGCTTTTCCGTGAACAGAATGGCTGTTGTTTCCCTTGGTGGCTGACAGCAGTTCCTGCTCCTAGCTGGCGTTTCAGGACATGCACACCTCAGGGTCTGGGTAGTGACAACTTCAGGGTCCCATCTCCCTACATTTATAAACTCTGAATCTAGGCTTCCCATGTTTGCTCTCTTCCTTGGTAAAACAAACTCCCATAAGAAAGGAGGGTTCTACCTTCCAAGCGAACTCTTCTTTGTTAGGAATATAGGTACACTCTCCTTAGTGCTTGGCTGGGTGAAACTGTCTGGGTCCTCTGGCCGTTTGCCATATCTCAAGTTTTCTTTTAAGGAAGTGAGAGCCAGAGCCCTCCACAAACTGGCAGGGAGTAGGAAGAAAACCCCAGAACTTCAAACTCAAGTTGGTTTGCCAGTGTGTTGGTCAGTTTTCTGTCCTGGAGACAAAAATACCTGCAAAACTCAGCTCAGAGGAGGAAAAGCTCATTTTGGCTGATGGTTTTCATAATCAGCCCATGCCCTTTGAGGCGTGTGGTGAGGCAGAAGCATCATGCTAGAAAGGTGTGGTATAGGAAGGTTGCTCACTTCAAGGTGGCCGAGAAGTACAGAGTGAAAGGGCCAGGTGGGGAAGGGTCAAGGACAAGACACAGTCTCCAAGGCCAGGCCCTGCGACCCACTCCCTTGAGCTGAGCCCCGCCTCCCAGGTTTCTATCATCTCCCAGTGTCATCAAATTATGATCCCACCAGGGCGTTAGTCCACGAGGGAGGTTAGAGCCCTCACAGTCCATTTGCCTGCTGAGGTTTTCGCTTTGGAACGCATGACACTCTGGGAGGGTATTTTAGATCTGAACTATCACCACCAAAACAGAGGAAGCTGCACATCCTTCCCTGTGTGCAGACACTTGATCTCATGAAGAATGTGAGAAGCAAGCTTTCAGCGCTTGTTGACATGTACTTTCACTGATGTTTCAGGCCTTAGTTTATGCGCCTTTTCTACAGGAAAAATCTCCCTGCCTCCTTGGGCCAGTAGGTCCGCCCAGTGTATATTACCTCTGTGCTCAGGCACTTTGCACTGTCACCGTGTCATGGATCACAGCTATAATAATTATTTGTGGTTTTTTGTGTGTAATTATTTATTCCTCCCACTTGACTACAAGGGGAAAGGCCATGTCTATATCTTTGCTGTCATATTCTCAATACCTCCTTGTAGAGTTTGAACATAGATAAATAGTTCTTGAACAACGGAAAGAATGAGTGAAATCCTTCTCCAGGCCTTTTCTGGAACTCTTTTATATTTATGCTGATCACCTTTCCATGACTATAACAGATAGCCAGAGAGAAATCATCTTAACAAGAACAGTCCATTTGCTCTCAGTGTTGAATCTGGGCACAAACTGGTTAGTCCCAGTTGTCAGGACCCATGTTGAGGTAGAGCAGAGGAGGGCTGCATGGCCCAGCTTGTGTGCACATCCCCAGCGACCTACAGCCTGTCGTAGTCTCCATGTCTTACGACTTCCACCACACCCCAAAAGCACGGAGATGAAATGCCTGGTCTTTAACACCTGGGCTGTTGGGAGACATCATGGAAGACCCAAACCATAGAACCACCTTTTGAAACTCAACTTCATAGTCACTGCTTATAGACCTCAAAATGAATAAATAAAATATTTCCTGTGCAACTGCCTGAGAGCTATTATGGGATATATGTGGTTCTTTATACTTTTCAAGGACTTTTTAAACCCTGAGTGGTATAATTGTTATGGTTGTTGGTTAGCAAACAGTTTATCCAACCAAAGTCACCCACAGTACAGACCCTTCCACAGTATGCACAGACCTTCAGGAATGCACCCCTTCCTTGAACAGCAGCCCTGCCCCGAAGTCCTTCTGTGGAACTTGTATTCCCATTTTAGAAGTCCAGGGGCTGGGGATATAGCTCAATGGAATGAGCGCTTGCCTAGCAAGCGCAGGGTCCTGAGTTCGATCCCCAGTACCACAAAAATAAATAAATAAATAAATAAAAATTAAAAAAAAAATTGGGGCTGGGGATATAGCTCAGTGGAATAAGCACCTGCCTGGCAAGTGCAGGGTCCTGAGTTCAATCCCCAGTACCGCCAAAAAAAAAAAAAAAAAAAAATAGAAGTCCATATAGCTCATGGATATGAACAATAATATTTGGAACTCATCCCAGATATACTTTGCATTTTAACGGAGGCCCTTGGGATGATTTTAGATGACACAAAGTCTTTTTCAGTAGGTACAAATTTGCTTTAATGTAATTTAGAAAATAATTATAAATAGACACTGAATTATTTCTCAAATACTACTTTGGATGAAATGTGCATAAAAGAGTTAATTTAAAGAAAAATGTCAGATAAAGAGAAGAAAAAGTAGATCACTGGCCTAGTAAATACTGAGAACACAGCATGTCATGATGGGGTATAGGAAATGCAACCTCAGACTATGGGCTCTTGGCGTTTAAAGAAAAGACAGCAGAAGCAGGAAGGTCTCTTTGCCCTCCATGTGGCACTGATCTCAAAGCAGGTCCCAGATCCTAGGGAGATCCCCCTCCAAACCTAGCCCTCTCTCCCTCCTGAAGACCGTCACATGACCAGTGTCCTGCCTGTACCTTCAGGGGAGGAGTGTCACTCAGAAGCAACAAGAAGAGCCTGGAGAAACAGACCCCGGCCAGCCCCTCATGGTCTCTTACTGTTGGATTGCGTCCTTTTGTCCTTCAATCGTGCTTCTGCCTGACAATCCAGAAAAATCCACAAATTACACATTGTGCTGCTATAAACATGGGTGCACATATATCACTGTGGTATGTTTTTAATTCTTCTGGGAAAAATATTCAGAAGGGGAATAGCTGAGTCAAATGGGACCTCTGATGCTAGATTTTAAGGAATCTCCACACTGATTTCCATAGGGGCTGTGCCAGCCTACACTCCCACCAAGAGTGCAGAAGGGTGCCTTTTCCCCACAGCCCACCAACGTGTTACTGGTTGATTTTTTGATGATAGCCATTCTTTCTGAAAGGGAAAGAAGCTGCTCAAAAAGGAAAGAATAACTGGGATGAGGGGAAAGAGAAAAGAAGGAAGGACTCACTCTCTCTCTCTCTCTCTCTCTCTCTCTCTCTATATATATATATACATATATTCCTAAGATAATTACACTACTATTTTCTATTAGTTCATTGAAAGGAACAATTCATTTATTATTGTTAGACTATCTTACATGCCTATATCTGGTGATCTGAGCAACTACTTCGAAGAAAACAATACGCAACATAATAACCATTGTTAATTTCCTATGATCTTGTTTTGAAGTTCTGCATCATTTTTGTTTTTTATTATTATTCTCTTCAAAATACAAATACACAATTTTCCGTTTCTTTGCTTCTGAAGACTCCCACATCGTGTAAAACTTATATTTTAAAATTTGATGTGCTTTTCTCTTCCTAATCTGTGTTTGTTACAGGGGTGTCATTATGAACATTGCAATGTGTGAGAAAGAGAAATCACTATCCTGTAGGTACAGCAAATAGCTTAAGTTTGGGACACATGCTTACAACTGAAAAGATATGAACACAATAGGCACTCAGTAAGTGTCCATTCACCCCTTTAGCTAACAAACAAGTGATAAGCTCCTACTGTGTGCCCCAAGTGCTAGAGAAACAACGGTGATCAAGTTAGCAAGGACCTCTTTCCTCCTCAAGCCACAGCCATTCATTGGAAGGACGAGGCAAATGGATAAATGAACTAGGAAAGAAGGAAGGAATGTCAAGAAGAAAGCGGTGCAAAATTTTAATGAATGCATTAGGGGTAGCGAGAAAAGTTTCGAGCTGGGTCATCTCTAACATGTCCTCAAATAATACTACCAGACTGTACTTTCTACTTCCTATGAACAGAAGCAATATAGGCCATTTCATTTGTCCTTTCATTTTTGAAGTTCATTAGAAATAGATTTTTCCAACAATGAGTGTTTCCTTTAGCAATGTCTAGGGCCACTGACAGATATTTTGATGATATCAACTGGATGCATTGGACTCATTAACATCCCACAAAGCCAAAGATGTCATGGAAAGACCACAGGTGATCGCCGTAACTTAGAAACTCAGGAATGTGATGGGAGGGTATCCAAGGAGGCCCGATACTTGCCCACCCATGGGAGGGGGGAAGTTCATATCAACATCACTGTATTCTGGAAACCTTAGGAAGACTTCAGATAGACTTATGGGTGTCTATTAAAAGGAAATGCATATCTGAGAAGCAGGTACAGTGAAGCCCTTCATGTCTGACTTTGGATGCCAGTTCAAGTCCTTAAATTGGAATCTCAGCCATTCCAAGGCAAATATACTCTTCCTTATACTGATGCTCCCCTGCAGTATTTCCCCCAGCTCAGCAAGGCTTTCTAATGAGGATGGGTGGTTCTACACCTGGTATTCTCAATATATCAGTGAATAACAACCAGGAAGATCTCGGTGAAGGGAGGATAATTTATTACTCACGTTACATCCACCCCACCTAAGAAATGTTCTGAAGCAAACTGTCAAATCCTCCCCTCCCAGAATTCACTTTTCACACTTGGAAAATGGATATAGGCTGTGAACAAGGTCCACTCCCTCACTTAGCCCTGTTGCCCCGGGGTCATTGGTGGAACCCTTCCATATTTTCCAGCCACTTCTGTCAACTTCCTATTGAGAGGATAATGCTACCTAAAGGAAAGGGGGACAGAAACAGCATCACATACTATGAACCAATCTGTGTTTGGACTTTATAATTTTCTACATCAGGCTGTGAGCTAACTGGAATTAATCCTGTTACACAGAAGGAACAAACAGGAAATCCAGAAATAACTTATCCTAAATCACACAGCAGATGTATAATGAAATAAGGGCATGTGTTCAATTGAGCCAGGCATGGTGGTGCACACCTGTAGTTCCAGCATTTGGGAGGCTGAAGAAGGAGGACCGCCATGTAACCAGCCTGGGTTACATAGTGAATTCAAGGCCAGCCTGAACTAAATAGTGAGACACGATCTCAAAAAAAAAAACAAGTTTGAGTTGAAGTACGGCTCCAAATCTAAAAGATCACATCTGTGTGTGCCAATTAGGTCTTGTGAAGCCAGCAGTTATGCTGGAGCATCACAGTGCTCAGAGGCAATGTGCCAGAAGTCCTCGGTATGCAACAGTAGGAATAAACGCAATGGCAGGTGTGGCACTATATTCCTTTCAAAGTCAAAAGTCAAAGTCCAATGTCATGGATGTGAGGCCACAGCTGTGCCCTACTTGGGCTGAGGGAATGGGGTGCTGGGATCCTAACAAAGCATGTATTTCCTGGTCACGGCCCCAGCCCCAGTAGATGGGGAAGCTGTGGGGCTAAGACAGTGCCTTCCGCCTTTCTGAGAGTTGGATTAACCAGCACGTTCACTCCCTTCTGTTCCACCCTGTCTAGTGGGCAGCAGCAGGAGGCAGCTTTGCTGGGGTGGAAAGAGAACTTGATCAAGCCATGCTGGGCCACTGCCTAGTGGGCATTTTGAGCAAATCACCTAGCAGTGCTATCCCCATCCCCTCACCTATAAAATAGGGAAGTTCATAACAGCACACCCGCCATGGATAGGAGAGTCCATGAAAGTGTGTCAGACGCACAATACAGGATGAACTGACAGGCCAGAAAGGGAAGAAGAGAACCGACACTTATTTGAGAACCTTAATATCTTCACCTTCTCTGTGTGATTCATAGATAAATATTCAGGGCACTCTGGACACACTGCTTCTCCTATTTCTTAGAACAGTTTGTTCAGGTGCCCACTGTCACCCCCTTGGAAGACAAGGAAACAACAGGACCTCACGACATTAACTGACCTAGCCAAGGCCCTCAGTGAGTTTGGAACAGATTTGGATTTGAATGAAATGAGATGCCCTGGATTTCTGCAGCTGCACCCTGCCTCTCAATATAAAAGATAATGTTTTGGTACAGGAATGAGCTTTCTTTCATTGGAAATAATGACATCCAGATGACTGGGCGTAAAGCTGTGACAGATTAGACACCTGCCCTCAAACTCTAGAACTGTGGTTGCACCCTGAACGTCTCACTGGAGTTGTACATGGAAAATCTAACTGTAACTGTAAATCCTTAAGTCTAGTTTTGATGCACTCACCCATTCTTTACTTTAATGCTTGCTTATTGAATATCTGGCCTATGTATGAGTTGCTCTGGGTGACAGAGTGGTTAATATGGCAGTCAATGAGGAAGAAAGTGATTCCGGGAAGGAAGATTGCTCTGAAGTCCAGGAGTTGTGTCCCATGATGTGGTCTCCTGGTGATCTATGGGGTGGGAAGGGAGGCTCCTTTACGTGGGGGTCAAAGAAGCTCTGTTTGAGAGGGTTCTGGATCAGGGCCTGGTGATGAGACAGAATCAGCTAGATGGACACAGGAGGCGAGAATGCTCTGAGCAGGGGAACGTAAATGGGAAGGGTCCCAGGGAGAAGGAAACTCTCCGCTTAGAGGAACAGAAGGAACCTGCTGAGACTGCAGGCAGCTGAGCTCAGGGGACAGGAGGCACCCGAAGAGCAAGAGAGGTCGGCAGCGCCTGAGTCACGTGGCTTGCCTCCTGCAAACCATGTTAGGACGTTTGAGCACACGCCTGGGGGCCCAGCACTGAGATGCGGAGGCAGGAGGATTGCAAGTTTAAGTCTTGCCTGGGCAATTTAGTAAGCCTTTGTCTTGAAATAAGAAATAAAAAGGGCTAGAGATGTTTGAAACCCTAGTACGACCCCTAACCCCAAAGTCTGAGTTTGATTCTGTTTGTTCTAGGAATCCTTCAGGAGAATCTAAGGCAGTGGACCTTGTCTCTGCTTCCCACACTGGGGGACTCATACAAATTCCCTGCACATGAGCATTTGCACTTTTGAACACAACTGAGGAATTGCAGCAGGATAAATTATCTAAACTTTTCACAGTTCATGACTATAGCCAATCAGTGTCTACTTGGATTTGGGCAAGAATGTGAATTCCTCTAGAAGCCTCTAGCCAGTATCCCCACAGAACCACCAGGCTGTAGATCATAAGTGTCCTTGTTTATTGGAGGCCCAGAAGTTATTCACCTATGAGGCCACTGACCCTAGGCTGGATCCTCTCCTCAACAGGGGTTTGTGGCCACCATTTCCCAAGCCATAACACCCTACAAATTCTGATTTATACCCCAGTGTGGTGCATCAGTTTTATGTCCCTGTGCCAAGATCCTCGAGATAACCCATATATAGGAGGCTCACACTTCAGAGACTGCAGTCCATGGTCAGCTGGCCTCGTGGTTTGTGGGCCTTTCCCACGGCAGCACATCATGGTGGAGGGGTATGGTGGAGCAAAGCCGCTTACCACAAGGTGGCTGGGAAGCAAAGGTTCAGGCAAGAAGCCAGGTTTCCAGTATCCCCGTCAGGGGCCCGGGCCGGGTAACCTGACTTCCTTCCCCCAGGCCCACCCCCTAGAGGTTCCGTTACTCCCCAGCAGTGGCGCAGGCTGACAGCCAGGTCTTTGAGGGACACTGGCAACTAAAGTTATAGCAACCAGCATCTTGTCACCTCCTCCAAACGCTCCTTTCTTTCACCACTGGAAAGAGCAGACTTTAGAATGCTGTAGTTTTGATAGAAACTGTATTTGGACGTAGACAGAGGAATAACTTAGAACTCTCTACTTTGCATCAAAGGACTGAAGCTCTCTGAGCTCAGTTCTGCTGTCTATAGATGGCGGTAGAAAAAAAAATCTCACAGGATAACTGTGGAACACAAGTGGGGTGACATGAAAGCCTCCTGCACAGTGCCTGCCATGAATGAAGTGCGCAGAAGTGTGTATTTCTAAAAATCGGAAGGGCAAACCTTGACACGTAAACCTTGGGTCAGGCAAGAGCACCACCCACAGATCTCCATGGGGCACATTCATCCTCTCTGTCTGTGGACCAAGGGGAGGGGCAATACGAAAAAACACAAATCTGGAGCATTACTTCAAAATACCACCTCTGGTGTCTTTTAAAAAATACAGAGTTTAAATATTAGAATCAGAGACTTCCGGGAGGATGGCGAATGGGTAGGCAGCAGAGAGAGAACTTCCCAGAGGATTACCACCCAAACAATGAAATATAGCAATATGAAGACAGAAATGAGGACTTCCGGGAAGAAGACGACCAGCCGAGAGAGCGAGTGCAGAGGGAAGAATGGCTTCAGCTCCTGAACCCGACAGAGAATGCGCTACTGGGACAAACTGCGCCAAACCGGGCAGCGCTCCGGGATCCCGCTCAGAACCCCACCCCCGCAGCCAGCACTGCGCGAACTAGAGCAACAGCGACCGGCCGGCGGGATTTCTGAGTCGGGGAAAATCTCCATCCAGGGAAAAATATCTGAACGGCACTCCTGTCTGCACGATCACAGGGTGAGTTAAGTGCGCGCTCTAACTGGTTTTTCCTGAATCGGGAAGAAGCTCAGCCCAGCAAGAGACATCAAAGCAGCTTTAAGGACTGCGGGATCTCCCGGGTGGGAAGACCTACTTAGGCGCCCCAACGGGTTTTGTGAGGGGGTAAGGAGCTTCACCCAGGGAGGAACACCTGAGTGGCCTATCTGCAAGAATCCTGGGGTGGCGAGCTGTTTATTTGCCCCGGCCAGGTCTTGGGGTAGGGAGTAGAAGCGGAAATAGCAGACAGCTTAAGGGACATTCTCTCAAAGAGAAGTAACCATTGGAGCAGCCTCTGCAGCAGACCTTTGCCTGCTGAACTGTCTGTGGAATTTATAGCTCCACAGCTTGAATCTGATACCCAAAAATGGGAAAACAGAGGAACAAAATGCAGTCTCAAAACTCAACCCCACCCAGAACAAGTTTTGAATGTGAAGATACAGGGGAACCAGGAAGCCTCATAACTTCAAGTTATGAAACGATTGCATCTGAAATAAAACAACTCCAACAGGCCACGAAAGAGCTCAAAGCAGAAATAACCCACATACCCGCAATGATTTCTCAGATAAAAAACGAGCTGAAAACAATGATGGAAGAAATGTTCCATTCACACAGAAAAGAAATAGACAAAATACTAGAAGAAAATAGGAAACAAATGGAAACGTTACAAGAGCAATTTAGGAATGAATTACCAATAATAAAACAGGTCCAAAGAGAATGCCAGGTTTTGAAAACTAACACTGAAAGCATGAAAAACCGTTTAAATGAAACCGAAGAAAGAATTTCAGAACTTGAAGACA